>CM033641.1:211421002-211804145 GCA_019512145.1 Engystomops pustulosus | reverse complement strand
CTCCCGTCCCCGCAATATTTAAATAACTTTTATTCCCCTAATATGTAAATTTTCTAAAGAGGCTACATGGCGCGGCTACTCCACGTCCCAGTAGCCTCTTTGATTCTCCTACCCGAAATCTTCGGCGTGCAGCGCCTCGTAGCTGCGCGCCCTTGTCCGAGAAACCTGCCGTCTGCACATGCGCAGAACAGCATGCCCGCGTCTGAGCGGTCACTGCTCCGAAGCCGGAGCTACTAGCCAAAGATTTAGGGTAGGAGGATCGAAGAGCTATCCTCACATCACATTTAGTTATGCGGCTACTGGGGCGTGGAGTAGCCGGCACGAGGCTGTGGTCCATTGCAAGAAGTTTATGGCTGATAGTATGGCCTTGCTTTTTAAGAGATCCTCCACAACCTGTTTAGCTACTTTTGTGGGGGGTAGTTGGCGTCTGCCCACCAAACATAATCTCTGCTTTGAAACCACATCATGCACGGGCAGGACACACTTAGCTGAAAAAAAAAAATCAATTGAACCATCGAAAACGAGATCATCATCAGCAGAAGCAATGGTGATCTGGTAATGGATGCGCACATCAGAGCACATAAGCAGAATTGGAAAAGTTTTCATTATATTTAGAGAAAGAAATTTTACAAATTTAATTTTTCCTATGAAATCCCCCTGATATTTGATAAGCCAGGTTTAATCCTGAATGAAAGGGATGTGACAATAAAGACAGCCACCCCTATATCACATCTATAAGATAATACTACGGTTAGTCACTTGAATAGTCCCATAGACATAAGCTGTGCCCCTAGAGCCGGTGCCATGTATCGCAGCCATTGTACGTGCCGCATCACCCCGCTCTCTATGTACTGTTAATATATCCGCCAGCGGCCGCAGGGGTGTACAGCACAATAACCCGAGCTCCCACACATGCTACTAACTTACCTTCACTTTGATGAGCATGCTGGCGGCTTCTGTACTCCTATCTGCAGTACACCGTGCCTCCCTCTATCCGCAATCCCTTCCGGTGCCGTAGGTCAGCTGACAGGAAGACACTAGTGACAGCACGCGTGACGTCACATCACTCGTTACCCGCTCCATAGCTGTATATAAACTAATAGGTGTGTATAACGGTTCCGTCTTCTTTTGATCTCCGTTATAATAATCCGTTTGGCCGCTGCTGATGATTACCGCTGCCGCTTTCTTTCTCGCCATCTTATCTGCTATTCATTGCTTCATTACGAGTGTTCACACTTCATGACGTTTCACACTAAGCGGCTTCTTCTTCCTGTCATGTATGACGCTGCGTTTTCTGTGTCCTCTTCTCACCTTTGCGTTAATATTGTTACCAGTCACTGTTACAGTAGCTGAGAGCATGCTTACAGTATGACCTTCACATGTTCTTCTAACCTATGGTAGTGAAAGGCTACGGCACAAGCTGAATGCTGGATTTGGTACGATAGCAGAGACCGAAAAGAGCTGAACTGAAAATCAAGGTGAGTCAGTAAGGCAGTAAAACTGCCATGGCTGGGGATAGCAGAGAGAGGATAAGCCTTAAGATTTATATACAGCACAACCCCAGTTATTGTACACTTTTTTATTTTTCTGATCCCGGACAACCCATTTAAGAGGAACACTAAATGTTACATGTTTTTTACTAATATATATTCAAAAATAAAAAACGAACCTGTTTTGGGAAAACTCATTTTCGCCTATGTGTCCCATTGTGGTTTCGATTGTTCTATTTGATCTCGTGATTCACCTTTTTAATGCATGGTGGTGCGGTTTGGGGAGGTAGGAAGCACTGAAATGGCAATTTTTTGTAATTTTTTAATTTTAAATTCTTTTCATACCCTTCTAGAGATATATTGTGCAAAACGGCGCAGTGTCTCTGGCAAACATAGGACCTGTCCGTATGGCGCCGTGTTCTCCTATTCCCGGCTATTGGGATGACATACTTATATATTACGCCGGTATATACTTTAGGCCGTATAGTAGGTCGTACCCAACGTGTTTGTGAATATAGCCTAAAGGGTGTAAACACTAATATCTGCTTGCCAAGTTGCTGGAATGGCAGATAAATTGTGGGAGACTATTAATATTTTTTAACACAAAGTCATGTGACAATGGAGGAAGGCGTTATTTTTTCGTGGTGTTTAAATTTTTTTTCTTTTTTTTTTTACTGTCGCCACATGGGCTACATATAAACTAGACTAATTGCTGATATAACATTGCAGTTCCTCTGCTGCTTGTCCTCATAAAAGGTACCTATCCACATAGGCAGTGAATCGTATGAGTAGATTAAATAATTAGCTCCAAAAAAGTGACGCTGTTTCGTCGGACATGACCCGTTCTTCTGACTGGAACTGGGCATCTCTTTTTTGGAGGCTACTATTATAGTCCAATTATAGATTCCATGCTATGTGGATAGGTTCCTTTATATGAGTACTATTTTTTAATCCATTTTATTTTCTTGTATGTCTATAGTAATTTTAATTTTAAATCTCATCCATTAAAAAGTCCACTGCCTAACATTTTTGGTGTGGGCGCGAATCAGTCAAATCCATCTGCTGGTGTAGACAAAAACCGGCCACCCCCACCCTAGGCCCGTCCGCCGCCACATTCAAAGCCCCCGTTTTTTTTTTTTTTCTCTTTCCACTTTCTGTACATTTATATGTGTAGGACCAACAGATGAGAGGTGCAGTTATAAGTAAGAAGGGGCGTGTCGCTACAAAATTTCAAGAATCAAGCCAAAAAACATATAAACCTCACCCCTGTTCAATGCACCTCATAGATCTTTACTTTCAGTCTATACGCGTGAAAGTGTTTTTGAAGGGGCTGAGCCCTCTTATACAGTGGGTACAGATGCTGCAAAATACTTACCAGAATCGGTGCAACGAACTGATCACGAGCTTTAAGCCCATCCATGCGTTGCGACACCTAAACGCCAGATTGGACATCCAATTGCCTTTTTCTTTTTTTATTCTTTCACCATTTGCGCACCTCATAAGAATTTGAATAAAAGATGTGATCAATAGTTTGTTATTTCATTTTCCCATGTGTGTCAATAGAACAACCTCAGCTTGTCTTCAAAAGAGCAATACAAGCTGCATCATATATAGAGTATGAAAAGGTTTACGATTCAGAAAATGGGTGAGAAAAGATGTTTTGCATGGTTTC
This sequence comes from Engystomops pustulosus, assembly GCA_019512145.1. Taxonomy (NCBI): domain Eukaryota; kingdom Metazoa; phylum Chordata; class Amphibia; order Anura; family Leptodactylidae; genus Engystomops; species Engystomops pustulosus. The sequence continues at coordinate 211,800,983 of CM033641.1, read as the reverse complement.
TTTTATTTTTTTTTAGGCACACATCAAACTATATAATTTGGTAATATTTTGATTTATAATATTGGGTCTCAAAGGCATACGTTATGTGTTGTTATTTTTTATGGAAATTATCTGGTGCAGAAACCCTTACAACAAAAAAGCCTGAAAGAAAATGACAAAACTGCTTTGTTTCATTTTTTGGCATAGCCATCCTTCTATGCCAATTCTAAAAGCAATTTAAAGCAAACCTTTTTTTTTGAAAACAAACATTCTTCGTGCTTAGTATCTGGACATAAAAAAAGTGCCTCTTTAAAAGAACGCTGCAGTTTTTGCCTAAGGCTTTTAAGAAACTCCCTTGTCATCAGGCTTTAAAAACCTAGCAGCGCAAGACAGTGACAGCCTATCCTCACCAGCGGAAACAAGCATGTTTTTACCACAAAGAGATCTTCATTTGTCATTCAGTATAAAATACAAATCTGATAAGGCCCATAATGGCCGGCTTTCCAGAGCTGGTCGAATCATGAAGTCCTTCTCACAATCAATTATGTGCACCTTCATCCTCCCTCACTCCGCCGCGACACCGAGTGGTTCAGGTGGAGGAAACCTCTGTTATTTACTACACTCTGGTATACAGGCCATGTTAGAGGAGAAGAGATAGGAGTGAATAAGGGAAACGACTGTTTTGAGGACTGATTCAAACATCGCTATGTAAATCTCCATGACTGCGCTGCTCCTTTGACAATGAGTTCAGTGTAGATTTTCAACTTGGGGGATTTATTCAATGAAAACGGGTTTGCTGGATATATCTAAAAGGTTTTCCTGCATAGAATTGTGCTTAAACTACTGTGCACTCCTGGGGACTGCTCCTTCATGCCAACTGGCCACTTCAAATACACTAATTGATTTTTTGTGTTAAATATACATTTAATTTACAATATAATTTCTGTAATCATTCCACCTGATACTGTTTTATAGTCTCTCTGCTTGCTGAAGTCAAGATAGTTTCATTTGTTTTAATTCCTGTGGATTAAAAAGGAGGGTCCTTGTGGTAGGTGTTACACACAGGTGGCAAGGGACAGTTCTGATTTCTCTCTGTAAATATGAGTCGTGCACCTTGTGACATCACATGACCAGGGACAATTTCTGTCAACTGGAAGTAACAATAATCTTCCTAAAGAATGGCACAAGCAGAGTTCTAGAAAACCAAGAGGGGGGATTAAAAGTAATTGTAAGTTGATATTGTTTAACTTTTCATTACACAAAAAAATCAATTTTTTGCTGGCAGTGGTGAACCCCTTTAATGTTGTTGTCCTGTGAAATTCCTTTAAGCCAGCCAGCCTTTTCTAGATATTAAATAATACACGTGTTTACATCTTTTTATTTTGCAATTGGCTTTATTATGTCCTCCGGGATATATTTGTTTATATTCTTTTACAGGTAACCATGCCTCGAATTGACAATGATATAAAACTGGATTTTAAGGATGTTTTGCTTAGACCAAAGAGAAGTACTTTGAAGTCTCGTAGTGAGGTGAGCATTTGATACTTATATGAATGTTTTGTAAGATAAATAAGATTATCTTAGTATTACATTTATGCTAACAGCTGATATGCTAACAGCATAACAGCAAAAATGTAAATCTTTATTAACATATAAGAAGAACATATCATACAAACATCTAAAATCCCTAAAACCGTATATAATAATATGCAGTACACACTAGAGGGTTAAAACTGGTATAATCACCCTCTAACACTCTCACTCCTCTAAAAGCATCATTGGTGGTCCATAGCAAGGAAGACATATATCAATACATATATCAATATCACATAGATACCAATACAATGACCCTGCTCCTGTCTAAAATATTGTCATAAAAAGTGCAAGTACAATCCAAGGTGAATAAGTGACAAAGTAAACACCATATGAACACGTCTCAAGAGCTGGGGAGAGCCGCAGACCACAGGGAGTGAGGGCGGAAGCATCCCACGCATTCCGTCGCTCACAGCAACTTGATCAGTACACATGTATTACATATAGTGATATGCATTATAGTAGCCCCATGGCCCTAAACAGCAATAGCTACAAGCCGACTCATTGAGGGTTTTCTAGACAGGTTCTGTGAAGGTAGTACATGGTGGTATCTTCTTTTATGTCTATATTGCCTTTAAATAATGTAAAAGAGGTGACTATGGAAAGCATATAGATTAGCAAGTTTCAGTCTGTTATGAGGCTTTGTAGCTAGAGTAAAATTTGCAGGATCTAGTTTATATTAAACATATATAGTGACATGTAAAAACTCTTTAAAAATATGTTCATTTTAAAGGGAACCTGTCACCCGTTTTAGCTCCATAAAACTATTAGCCCCCTCAGGTAAGGTATGAAATGTCCTTTCTAGCAGTCCCCCTTTTATGTGATATCTCACTTGAGTCACTTTGTGCCTGAGATGAGAGAGTTAAAGGGGAGAGTCACTTTAGGTTCCGGTATCTTGGTTTAAGATAACTCATCTTTGAAATCACATCAGAATTGGAGATACCGGCAGGTAAAGGAAATCAACTACATGGATGCAGTGCTTCTAGACCAAGCATACGTACATTACGGCGTGTGCCTCCTGAAACAGGATACATTCCTTTTTTGCTTCTAATAGCTTAGTTTTTGAAAAAAAAAAAAATTTAAACATCACAAAAGCCTCTTCTGGCTCAGTTGTTTGGTAATTATTCACGCCTCTATTAGGCATTTCTGCCAGCCTACTCCCTCCCCTCCAGCTCTTGCCATTTCCCAAACTTCCCGCTTCAGTGATGTAGCCGGGACCACCTGAGGCTCATTTGGTTAATTTTAAAACATGTTTCCCTCAAAAACTACGCTAGCAGAATCAAACAAAAGAATGGATTCTGTGTCAGATGACACACCCCAGCATGTCGGTGTGCTTGGTTTAGAACCACTGCACCCATGTGGTAGATTTCCTTTAAAGACATAGTTGTAAATGCAAGCTGTAGATGAAAATCTAGGTCTTGCCTTTTTCTTTATCTGCCTGTATCTCCAGTTTTGTAATTCACAGAACCACGAGTCTGTTGAGTTTCTAGGTACTAAAGAACCCTAGATATGGGCATCTGAAGTGAAGCTCTCCCTTTTTCACAGGTAAAATTGTGAAATTTAACTTATAAGTTAAATGACATTACAGTATTTTTCGGACTATAAGGCGCACCGGAGTATAAGGCGCACCATCAATAAATGCCTGCTAAAATGTCTAGGTTCATATATAAGGCGCACCGGATTATAAGGCGCACCTGATTATAAGGATGAATGACCAGCAGGTGGTAGACCTGTGTACAGTGCAAGGCAGCTGTTATCTGTAAGTACGGTTCATATATAAGGTTCACTGGACTATAAAGCACAGCTTTTATTTCTGAGAAAATCTAAGGATTTTTAGTGCGCCTTATAGTCCGAAATGTACGGTACATACCCTACCTGAAAGTGCTGGAGGTTAAGTGGAGTAAAAGCTGGTGACAGTATCTTTTTAAAAACTTTGTTTAAAAAAATGGTGATTTCTTATGAGACTTTCCGTTCAAGTGTTTTAAGTATTGGATGTTTACATTCTTTCAATCCAACTTCATCTACTGTTCTTACTTTTCACAAATCGGGAATAAAAGAAAACATAACCATCACCTTTTCTTGAAAGTCGAGCAGGATACTTTTTTTATATTTTAGATTCCTGCTGGCTTAGAGAAGGAAGCTGCACCTTTAGTGTTTACCTACAGTGCTGAATAATATTAAACAAACTCTTTGGCAAATAAAAGAGCTTCAGTTTTGCCACATCTACCCAGATCCTGTTATTCCAGTAGGAGCTAACAGGACTAGCATGCTGGTTGTCAGGATGCTGGCTAACAACCCAATAAACAATGGAGACTTTCTCAGTAGAAGGAATAATTACACTGGAGAAGGTATAACTGTGAAAATGTGGCCAAATTGGCCAAATTTGTGCCAACTAACTTACAACAGGCTGTGTGCTACATATATGAAGTATAAGTAAGCAAAATTGGGCAGAGTATTAATTTCAATATTCTAGAGTTAAACTAAGCCAACTACCGGTAATCGAAATACCAAAGTTACATTAGACAGTTTAGTAGATATGTCATCAGCATCAGCCATTGGCATTCTCTAGCTTAATACTGAGCCATCTAATAAGAGGTAGATTTTAGAATAGGCAATTTTATTTCAAATCAAATAAACTTTTATTAAGAGTTTTTATAGGTTAACAAAACATAAACAAAATAGCCCCACCCCTACTTTCTCCCTGTTACATCTGCATCTTGGTCAGCAGTTTGTACTCTCAGGCTGAGAAGGCGCTTAATTCTATTTGCTGCTTTTTTAGTTGAGCAGCGCTCTATTTACTTGACTGCTTGCTCTCAGCAATCCTAGCTCTAAACAAACAAAAGTTAAAGCATAACTGTAAAGCTACTGACAAAAAATTAGTTTTAGCCTAGCTGGAGAGAGCCTTTGATAACAATTCCAAAGATACCTGTGTCATGCTGCTCGATTCTTTCTAGCCTTAGATACAGCCTTGTATATCTATCATTCCTTCTTAAAAATAATATTCAGCTATTCCTGAAGTGGGCGGGCACTTCCTGGTTATGGCATAAGCTGGGGGCATTGATATGAATCAGGACAGCATGTTTGGAATGATTCACATGCCTGTGACATTAATCAAGGTCCTCTTTTATTACACTACTCTACTATTGCTCCTTCCAACAAGCCTCCTCTCATCCTATACGGTTTTCCATTGTTGCCAGAAAGCATGGCAAATGGAGAGCAGCCAGGGGGGCAAGGTAAAACCTATGCTAGCAGCTAAACACCTGCAGATAGCTAATTAGAGTGAATTAGAAAATTGCTTATTTTTGCATAGGCAAAATTTTTTATACTTTACAGTTGTACTTGAAGGCTCTTACACTATCAGAGCCCTGCCTCTCTCTCTGTATAAAACCTGTCTGTACAATCCAACTTTGTTGGTCAAACAGTTTGTATTGCTAACTTCTGGTCAGTACTTTCCTTGCTACTCCTTGTTATTCTGTCTTGTGTACCATTTAGACAGTTGTTGTTTATATATTTGTGTACTTTTCCTTACTTTATTGTGCCAGAGATCTGTGTAGTCAGCATTCAGGAGAGGTAGTCTTTTCTCTTTATGTCACACAGGGTTTAGTGTTATAAGCTTTGTGCATGCATTATCTTGGCTTACATCTAAATTACTTTGTATGTTACTTTGTCGTTAATTATCACCCTAGTACCAAGCTGTTCCTCACTCAAAATGCATACTCATTTATTAAATCTAAAATATTTTATTATGTAGAATTTCAAACTGAATGACATGATCAGAGAAGGTGACCAGCAAAGTTCATAGCTTTGAATGCGCTAGCTTAATGCAAATGGCTGTTCTCACAAAGAATTCTTGGAGCATTCTTTCCCTATCTCATACCATAGTAGTACACTGTATCAGCAGACTTACTTACCTTATAAGTGCAATTTCTTACAGGGTCTGCCCATCTGCTAGTTATTGGCAGCAGTCTGTTTCACCTCTATGACAATTCACCCATTCCATCATCTCAAACACAAAATGTGCTTGTACAATGAATAGTAAGTAAATAAATCCAAGGACTGTGGGTGCTCATATTTATATATAGGTAAAGGCTTGCTGGGCAAGAGCAAAACAAGTTGATTTCGGTAAATTTATTTGTTACTTTATCTCTAGGTGGAACTTTCTCGTTCCTTTACATTCAGGAACTCTGGGCAGACCTATGAAGGCATTCCAATAATTGCTGCTAATATGGACACAGTGGGCACCTTTGAGATGGCAAAAGCTCTGTGCGAGGTGAGAAAGTGCCTACAGGAAAATAAATATAATAATCAGCTTGTTATTGTACTAGAAGTGGTTGTTGTATGATACTGGTGTTATGGTCACACATATGACCTGCTTCACAGCAGGCTCTACATTTTTACACAGTTATTGGGACTATTGACCCTTGTATTGTTGGCATATTGGAATTGTGTTAAAGATGCATTTCCACCTACGATGGGATTTTTAGGTAACATTGAAGTTGCAGTATTTTGCTGATTGATGGTTACATTCAGGTCAATCAGGTAACATTCACCTAGGGTAGAAGCTGTTCTTCATATATTTGGATTGAGGGTCAACTTTGGGCACCTGTTCATAAAAACAATGCCCTAGAGTTGGAGAGGATACAAATATGAGCCACAAAGAGGGCCATCAGTGATCAAGAGAGATTAAAATAAGTAGATTTATTTTATTTTGTTGCCATAGTCAGTTAAGGGGTATAGGATTCATTTATATAGATCATCCGTAAAAGAAATATAGTGATAAGTTGTTCCAGATTAAATCACATCAAACGGCATGGGGGCACTGTCTCCGTTAGGCTTCCCAAGGCCTCATGCACACAACTGGCACAGCGGCCAGCTCACAATATATACCATATTGTATATGGCCGCGATCCGGTGAGGTATGGTGCAAGTACCGCAACTGTGACCTCTGGCCACAAAGCAAAATATGTAGCAGGTACTATCCTTTCCCAAATTGCGGAGGCTCATTACCTAAGGACAATGGCGGGGAGAGCGGTAACCCCTCCACTGATGTTTACCTCTCGTTTTCCAGACTTATTCATTTACTGTGAGTCTGTTGAATAGCATTACACAACAGAAAACTTCAAAAATGGCCTAGATGCTTTCCTACAGTAAAAATAATTGATGATTGATGTAATTGTATAAAATTCTTTTTCCCTATATCCCTGAAAAGATAAAATATGGCCTTATTCTTAATTTCAGTTTTTTTTTCAGTTCTCTCTCTTCACAGCCATACACAAACACTATACAGTTGAAGAATGGAAAAACTTTGCTGCCACCTCTCCGGAGTGTCTTGACGTTAGTAATAGTTTTCTGTAGTTTACTGTTTCCCATACCGCTCTATGCTCATACCACTACCACACCTGATTTTCCTAACATAATATCCTGTATATCCCATAGAATGTGGCGGCAAGCTCCGGTACTGGACAGTCAGACTTCCAGCAATTAGAGAAGATATTACTGGCCATCCCTCAGATTCGTTACATCTGCCTGGATGTAGCTAATGGATATTCTGAGCAGTTTGTTCAGCATGTGAAAGATGTAAGAGCCAGGTTTCCCAAGCACACAATCATGGTAAGGTGCACACCTCTTACTAACCTCTTACTATTGTTTTATTTTTTGGCTTTACTTTAACTAACATGTGATTTCTATCTGCAGGCTGGGAATGTTGTAACCGGAGAAATGGTGGAGGAATTAATCCTTTCAGGTGCAGATATAATCAAGGTTGGAATAGGACCAGGTACTATCTGTCTTATATTCTTAACAATGAAAAATTTAAATCACTAACTGTTAGTGAAAGGCTATTATAAAAGCTCCAAGAACTATAGACAATAGTGTGCCAAGAAGAATAAGAGTGCTCTTGGCTGACATATATACTTGTATTTATTTTTAGTCATTAATTTTAAAATGTGAATGGGAAAAATGTTATTTATGCCCCAGGTCTAGAATCAGGTCAGGGAAGATATTATTCATGTTATGGAGCGTTTGCCATTAAAGGAGTTATCCACTTTAAGCACATTCCAGAAAATAATTAATATTGTTTGTGTAATGAAAAGTTATTACATTTTCCAATATACTTACTGTATCAATTCCTAACTGTTTTCTAGATCCCTGCTTGCCATATTTCTATAAGAAGCTTCTTGTTGACCTCCTGTAGATAAGCAGTGGTCTATGGTCATGTGATGTCATACAGGTGCACAGCTCATTAGCATCACACAGCTTTGACTACACTGTATGTTATAAGGAACCGTGCACCTGTGTGAAATCACATGACAATAAATCGCTTTTAGTCTAATGGAAGTTCTAATGAAGCTTCTTTTTCATGACAGCAGGAAGAGATCTAGAAAACTGTGAGGAATTGATACAGAAAGTATATTGGAAAATTTTCATTGCAAAAAATGTTTTAATTATTTGCTGGAATGTGCTTAAAGTGGACAACCCTTTAACCCCTTTTGCATTTGGACATTACTGAACTTCCTGTATCGGACGGGGGAGTATGAAGCGGGCTCACTGGCTGAGCCTTCTTCATACTCACTGGGTGTTTGCCGCACAATGCAGCAAAGACCCGTCAATAACACCGATCGCAGGTCTTAAACTTTTGATGGCTGCCGGCAGTGCTTGGTCCATTACCATAAGAGCCTTGGGTCACAAAAAGACCCGAGGATGTCCTGTTTTAGGCTATCTATTGCAATGTGACACAGTAAGGTAGGATCAATCAGACTACCTAGGGTTAAACTACCCTAGGGGTCTAAAAATAGTAAAAATTAAAAAAGTTTTAAAAAATAAAATTGAATTTAAAAAACCTAAATATTTAAATCATCCCCCCTTTTCCCTAGAACCGATATAAATATAAATTGGTATGGTTTGGAATATTAAATACCATCACTATGAAGTGCAATTTGTTATGCAGAAAACAAGCCTTCACAGAGCTCTTTACATAGAAAAATTTAAAAGCTATTGATTTTTGAAGGTGGTGAGTGAAAAATGAAAACTCAAAAATTAAAAAGGCGGAAAGGGGTTAAAGTAATGATGGCCACTCGTTTTTCTCTACTTAGTTGCTCTTTTCTAGCCATAGTACAATTTCTAACAGCCTATTCAGCTGTGTATCCATCTGACTTCTGCACAACACAACTGATGGTCCCAACCCCACTTATAATCCCACTTATTAAACCTGACGGTGCACACGTATGATGTGAAAACCCTTTCTAGTGACTACCTCTTGAATCTCATCAAGAGAATCCGAAGAGCGTGCAAAGCAGTAATCAAAGCAAAAGGTGGTTACTTTGAAGAATATAGAATAGAAGACAAATTTTCAGTTGTTTCTCACTTTGTAGTTCCACATTTGTTAATTTATAGTTTTGATGTGTGAATCTACAATTTTTATAGTCATGAAAATGCATAAAACTCTTTGAATGAGAAGGTGTGACCAAACTTTTGGTCTGTACTGTATATATTTTCACTCTTCTGCTGCGGGCACTCCTCTATTATCCAAATTCACTGTGGTTATATTTATGAAACAACCCTTTAACTGAATATGTTTTACTCTCACAGCGTTGTATTTGTTTTAACATTTCAATCATATTCGCATAGGTTCTGTTTGCACTACCCGGAAGAAGACAGGAGTTGGGTATCCACAACTGAGTGCAGTGATTGAGTGTGCGGATGCTGCCCATGGGCTGAATGGTCATATTATTTCGGTTAGTATCAATATGCATGTGTGTTAATATTTGTATATACAGTTGAAACCAGAAGTTTACATACGCTATATATTAAAAAACACATATACACGTTTTTCTATCTGATATGAAATCAGAATAAATGTTTCCCATTTAGGTCACTTACTATTACCAAAATGATTTATATTTTCAAAATGCAAGAATAATAAGAGAGAGAGAGAATTTGTAAGACCTGGCTCCAGGAATGGCTGCAGTGGTTTCAGCAATATAAGGAAGAAATACCCAACTTACGAGCCGTGCTCAAGCTATGAGCGACCACTCATGTCATCATGCAGGCCATGCCCCCCAAGGCATTTTGCTTTTATTCTTGGGTTAATATGCACATTGCGGACCAAAGCATGCTCATCTCTGGGACACAGAACATGTCTCCTTACTGAGCAGTATGATGGCTGGACTTTCCCATTTTGTTTTTACTTGGATATAATTGCTTCTACAGATGAACAAGGCACCTTCAGGTATCTGGAAATTGCACCCAAGGATGACCCAGACTTGTGCAAGTCTACAATTGTTTTCCTGATATCTTGGCAGATTTCATTAGACTTGTGTCAGGTGTGCCTTAAATACATCGACAAGTGTGTCTCTTACTTGCTCAGGTGTTGCCAATAAACCGCCTCAGTGAGAAGCTTCCAAAGACATGATATCATGATAAGGCTGTCCCAAATTGTTTATAGGCATAGTAATCTTAGTATATGTAAACTTTTGACTTTACAGAAAGTAATAAAAATGCTTTAAAATTCTCTCCCTCATCATTATGGAATTTGGCAAATATAAATAATTTTGATAATCCTAACTGACTCTAAATGGAAAAGGTTTATTCACATTTCATGTCAGATAGTGTTAAAACATGCAAATGTGTCTTTTTATATGAGGCCCACTTATTAGAAACAGTGCAGTCTCTACTATGTGCAGTTTGCCTGTGTAGTGTGCAGAAGGCACCAGATTCATAATTTGTGGCACCCATTATTCATGAATCTGAAACCCTTTGCACTGCACCGAAAAAGTGCAGCAACTTTTTTTTGGTGCCCCTTTAACATGGGGCGGGCAACAGCCTTATGTCGGATATTAAATGTTGCGTACAGTTGACCGTGCACCGGAATGCCCCCTGCTAGTGATAAAATTTGTGTTGCATGAAGAATAGTGCAGCCGTGACACATGTGTGGCGCAGGCACTTCATAAATACCCGTGCAAAGTCTGACAGAAAACTTGCGCAAGGACCTTAGTAAATGAGTATGTATATTTACCGTATACACTCGAGTATAAACCGAGTTTTTCAGCACATGAAATGTGCTGAAAACCCTTACTCGGCTTATACTCGAGTCAAGAAAAAACAAACAAAAAGTATACTCACCTTCCGACGTCCCCCCGGCAGGTCCTCTTCCATATGTTGCAGCCCCAGCATTGGCTCTGTGTCCCGGTTGTCATGGACACGGAGTAGTGGTGCTTGCGACGGACCGTGCGGGACAGGGAGCCGCTGCCGGAGCCGCAATGGACCCAGGGCGGGGGAGGGGATGGAAGGGTCGTCGGAAGGTGAGTATACTTTTTTTTTTTCCTACAGGCATGGGCTGGCAGGCTATATACTCCAGGGGGCTGGCAGGCTATGTACTCCAGGGGGCTGGCAGGTTATATACTACGGGGGCTGGCAGGCTTTATACTACAGGGGGCTGGCTGGCTATATACTACAGGGGCATGCCAGGTTATATACTACAGGGGGCTGGCAGGCTATATACTGGGGTGACTGTGACCAATGCATTTCCCACCCTCTGCTTATATCGAGTCAATAGGTTTTTCAAGTTTTTTGAGTTAAAATTGGGGGTCTTATACTCTGGTCGGCTTTTACTCTAGTATATCCGGTATATCTATTTATGTATACAGTTGTGCTCAAAAGTTTACATACCCCTACAGAATTTTGGCTTTCTTGGGCTATTTTCAGAGAATATAAAGGATGACACACACACTTATTTTCTTAAAGGAAATCAACCAGTAGGAAAAAACACTGAAAATACTCACCGGGATCACTTAGAAAGGAGACATATAAAAAGCAAGATGTCCTGGGCTCCGGGCTGCTAATTACATCATGCCTCCTGCATGATAGATGCAGATGTTGGAGTGGGAGATGACGTCACACAAGGGGAAGGCATTATTAGCCTCCCAGAGTCCAGGACATCTCGGCCACACGCTTCGGGCAGCTAATTATAAGTCTCAAGTACTGGGATCAAGATGAAGAGGATTGGAGATGAGTATTTTCAGTGTTTTTTTTTTTTTTTTTACTTTTTCCTACTGATTGATTTCCTTTTAAAAGAGAAAACACAGTTGTTTGTTAATAAATGGCTTCACTCAACAACAATTATCATTATCATTCTTATTCTCCAAAAATAGCCCAAGAAAGTCAGAATTCTGCAGGGGTATTTAAATTTTTGAGCACAACTGTATAAACATGCATTGGGATACACATGTTGACAATGCATTTAGAAAAGAAGCTTAAGATACTTTTATAGAACAAAATATATATATATATTTTTATTTTTTTTTTAGGACGGAGGCTGCACTTGTCCAGGGGATGTGGCAAAAGCTTTTGGTAAGCCCTGTTTCGGAATAAAATAAGTATAAAAATGAACAGACATAGACCATTAACACCACCACTAGGCCAGTCAAGAGAGTCATAGAATATCATTGATGAGTTTCCTACATTAAAGCACAATGAAACAACTGTAGAACCTTCGCATCTTCACCAAATATGCAATTCCATTTAGGAAAAGGAGTCTGTCTTGAACTGGTCTACCAAATCTACCAATACCTAAGTATTAAAGGGGTATTCCAGGAATATGAATGTCTGATACAAAAACCCATAATGCTATAAATAAATTAATAAAACAAAGCCAATGTCATTGTCATTAATCACAAAATGGAGCTTAAATAGTTTGCTTATGTTTCACAACATTGTATGGGCTTTTTCACCCTTTACAAATACAAGTCCCCTCCTCCTTCTTATGCTCTGCCCCCAGTGATGATGTAACTGTCCTGCTCTGTTACCATAGTAATGATGTATAACTGCCATCACTGCACATCACTGATATAACATCTCACCACAATAATGGTCATACTGGATGCACTGCAACTAACCAGCCAAACATAGTGCTGACCACATGACCTGCCCAGGCAGGTGCAGGACATGTGATGTGGTCATGTGACCAGCGGCCATCTTCTGTCCTCAGCTCCGTGCTGAGACAATCAACAGTAGCATTTTAATTCTTCATTACAATCTATGTCATCAGCATTTTCTGCTAAGGGGAACATAATGCTAAATAACAACTAATTACATTAGCTTATATTTTAATGACCCATTTGAATATGAATTATGCTTGGTATAGCTCTTTAAAAATTAAAAAAATCTAACTAAAAATGCTGTCTTTTTCTCTATTTTAGGAGCTGGGGCTGACTTTGTTATGCTGGGGGGAATGCTGTCAGGCCACACTGAATCTGGAGGTGAAATCATTGAGAAGAATGGGAAGAAGTTCAAATTATTCTATGGCATGAGTTCAGAAACCGCAATGAAGAGGCATGCTGGCGGAGTGGCAGAATATAGGTAGTCTTTACACTCTTTTACTAGCCAGATTTTACTACAGAGAATTATAGCTGAGATATTTGCTGTATAACCTTCTACTTTTTTATACCGTTTCAACAGAGCTTCTGAGGGAAAAACTGTTGAAGTCCCTTACCGAGGTGATGTTGAAGAGACCATTAAAGACATACTTGGAGGAATACGGTCAACCTGCACCTATGTAGGAGCTGCCAAGCTAAAGGAGCTTAGCCGAAGAACAACCTTTATTAGAGTGACCCAACAACTTAACCCCATATTTAGTAACCCATGACACTGATGTGTTACTTTGGTGATTCTGACAGGGAACCTGTTACATAAAACATTGTGTTCTACCTGCATATAGTTGAGCAAAAGAAGCCGAGCAAATAGATATACGAGGATAGTACAGGCCTGTTGTAAATGCTTCAAGCTGACAAGCTAATTTTCTTTACTTTTCACCACTTTTACCAAAATGCAGCTATTTGCATCCATTAATACATACTCCTCTAATTCTGCTGCAGTGGAATATTTTTTCCTCTAATCCCCACCATTCTGGACCAATTTGTACCTTTAGTTTTTATAACCGGTTTGTAAATTTGGCTCTCTGTTGTCAGGTGGGTTCTAGAGTAGAATCACTGGAGCAACAAATATTAAAGAATGCAAAGAGAGGGCGTGAAAAGTCTCCTTAAAATTACTGCTCTTTGGAAGGGGGAGGGAGTCAAGGAGGTGGTCTCATTCAGCAATTGTTAGTCATCCTGGGTGTTTTAAATAGATGTCACTCACAAAATTGGACCAACCTTTAACGTTAGCATGGATTGATATCAATAAATTGCATGTTTTGCATTATACAGTATTTTACCATTAACAGTATGTTAGTTTGCTCAGCTCCTCATGCTTAATATTCAATTTCACAGGTTCCCTTTAATTTGTGTTACCAAATCATACAAAGATACAGAATTTCCGATAATTCACATATATGCCTATTGCCATCTGCCTATTCACTTGCTGACACATTTTGTGCATTCCACATCTGTTCTGAAAAGCTTACTTTCTCTATAACCTTAACCACATTCCTGGGTAGGGGCCAAGGTATATTACAGCTACAGTATGTGTATGTCTTATTTTATTAATGTGCTTAAAATGTTAGAGTTAATTTAAAAAAAAATCATTTTAATTAGAATGTTTATTAATTTAAAAGTGCAAAATAACAGTTAGTACTCAAGCATTTTATGTAAGGAGTGCCTGTATTGATGTTTGTTTCAGTTACAGTAAATCATCAAATAATAAAAAAAAGGATATGCTGAACTATGATGAATTATTCTGCTTCAAAATAATTTGTTTTTATTATATTATGACCTTATTAATTGTTCATTTTTGAAAATGCAATACTGTATATGCTCAATAAGCCGACCTGAGTATAAGCCGTGGCCCCTAATTTTACCACAAAAAACTGGGAAAACCTAGTGACTTAATTATAAGCCTAGGGTGGTAAATGCAGACGCTACAGTTTAATTAAATGTCCAGCAGCCTCCCCAAATTATTAAAAAGACCAGCAGAGCCTGCTCAATAATGAAATGTCCAACAGAGCCTTCTCTAATGAAATATCCAGCAGAGCTCCCTCAATAATAATGTAAATAAAGTTATTCTCCACCCTCTGGAGCACTAACACAGTATAATACACCCCATTTCCATAACACCCTAAAATGTCATACTTAGTGGCTCCCACATAGTATATTGTCCCTTTCTAGCTCCAATTGCTATGCCAGAACAACACTGTTTAACTCCCCCAATGAAATACTTTTTTTCCTGGGCCCCATTGAATAAGTTCTTTCCCATGTTTTACTGTTCTTCCATTAGCTTCACCCCCGGCTTTTTCTTCCACTCTTGTGGGGCACAGTTTTGGATGCACACTCAATATTCCAAGTCAGACAAAGATATATATATATAGAAAGAAGCACACAGGCACCCACGGTCTCCAAGTAAGATTCTCTCATTTATTATTGAACTACAGGTTTTTTATGTAGCTTAGGAGGGATTTGTTCTCTTAGGTATTAACTACAAAATGTACCTTTTATGGGCAATTGCATGTGCTCTGATGGTGTCTTTATATTTGCCCAAATTTGCCTGAAATATGAACTTATTTTCACATTCTCGTTCTAGTCAGGGGGGCGGGGTTAACTGCTCAGTAGTCAATCCTCTACCCCTCCTCACGGCTGAGAACCCACCTCATTCTTTCCTGTAGCAGAGCCAGGCTCTACCTCTCGCTTACAGGAGCCTCCTTGTCCTGCCGCAGTCTTTCGCCACTTCTTGTGGCCCCTGCATGCGGGCTGGGGAGGTATTTTATAGGAAACTTATGTTTTGGCCTAAGCAACCATTTAAATGCTATTTTTTTGGATAGGCCATCAATATTTTAAAAAGTGTGTATATTGTAAATGTATGATAATTGTATGCTCAAATAGATTACCGGCGGTCCCCTACTTAAGAACACTCGACTTACATACGACCCCTAGTTACAAACGGACCTCTGGATATTGGTAATTTATTGTACTTTAGTCCTAGGCTACAATGATCAGCTCTAACAGATATCAAAGGTGTCTGTAATGAAGCTTTAGTGTTAATATTAATTCTTATGACAACCCAACATTTTTAAAATCCAATTGTCACAGAGACCAAAAAAGTTCTGGCTGGGATTACAATGATAAAATATACAGTTCCGACTTACATACAAATTCCACTTAAGAACAAACCTACAGACCATATCTTGTATGTAACCCGGGGACTGCCTGTATTATTATTAGAACATCCAGGAACACCTACCACTAGTTACCAGCTGGTGGCACTGTTATTACGTACTTATTGGAGTGATGTTCCTAGAGTAAAACCCTAATCAATTCCAAAAACAAATAAATTCTAACATATTTACAGTTCGGAAGGTTTACCAGTGTGAAAAGGTAAATTGTAAATGTGCATGAAATAGTCTTGAATTTTTTTCCTTCCCTTAAAAGCCTCATTACAGATTATTATTATTATTAAAGGGAACCTGTCACCAGCTTTTACACCACTACAAATCCCCTTGGGTTGGTTATGAAATTCTATGTAATTCTCTTTTATATTAAAACTTGCTTGTTTACCTACTAAAAAATCACATCCAAATTCTTATGCAAATGAGCTGAGTTGAGTCATGCTGAAAGGATTTTCTGGACTATCTGGCAAAATGGATTGTGGCTCTATGCGCAACGAAGCCGGAGATATAGGGAATTAACAATATAGTTGCAGGTCTATGTCTACACCTGTCTGTATCTTACGTTCTATAACACACAGAAAGATGACATTTTCATAATTACAATGGCAACAGAACCACAGTAAAGTCCAAGACAGGGTGTCTGAACGTGACTCTGGTTAGATGAAATGTGACTCTTTTCAACAGTTTTGTATATGACATTTTAGTGATTTTTTTCAGGTGAAAGAGTGAGTTATGCTAAAAAAAAGGAATTAGGAAATAGCCTTGTGCATGCAATGTCTCCGTTTCATTGTCCCTGCATTTGAGGATAACCTGTACGTGGACATGTGTGAATATAATTGAGATATAACCTATAAAACATGATGCAGTTTTCTTTTTCTGATTCCGAATTAGTTGTACCATTCTTGTGTGAGCCTGCTCCGTGCATTATTTGGGGACAGAACACAAATGTTTGACATAAGAGTATATTAATGCTGGAATCGCTGCAGTTCTAGACATGTTTGATGTCCTATTGAGGTGTGAGGTTTGTTGTTGCAGTATCCAGGTAACAACCTGTCTAGCCTTGACTAATCTTACTGTTTAAATAAGAAGATCTTACTTGATGCTTATGTCAACTTAACATGACAGCTTGATGACTCAAGTCACAAAGTATGCATGTAATAAGGAAAAATTTTACAGCAGGTTTGTACCGATTCACATTCATGTAACATCAAAGTAATATAATGTGACTAAAGTGTGTGGCGTAGTTAATATTTTACATACAGATTTCATCACTAGTGTAAAATGTAAATTGGTCAGCTTCCTGGGTGAAAAAAATGTATATCATATACACAATCTTGATGAGAGGCATATATGGAAAAGAAAGAGAAAACTCATTGGGGGAGATTTATCATATGCCGGCGGGTCCCTGCCACGCCCCCTTTGTCGCACCGGATACATCAAGAGGCTTAGGCCAATATGCTAGCAATAGAGATGAGAGAGCACTAAAATGCTCAAATGCTCGTTACTCGAGTTGAACTTTTTCCGATGCTCGATTGCTCGTATCGAATAACAAACCCCATTGAAGTCAATGGGAGACTCAAGCATTTTTCAAGGGGACAATTAAAATGTGTCATTTTATTGAGAAATAAGGAAGTCAGTCCTGTTTCTTTGTTTTTTTTTATTCAATGGAATATTCAAGTAACTTCAAAAAGGAGAATGACCCTTGTTAAACATCTGCAATGTGTTCTTCACACATATTGTTCTTCGCATACTATTGTGAAGAACACCTTTCTGCACTAATGTCTTCTGATAAGTTAGCAGATGTATGGAAACATCTGCAATGTGTTCTTCACTGTGTTCTTCACTTAAATGATCCTTAATGATCCTGTGTTCACTGTATTCTTCACTGTTCTTCACTGTGTTTCATTAAAGGGAACCTGTCACCAGGAGACCCATTTTTAGCAGTCCTCCAGTTCCCACAGAGCATAGTACATACACTGCCAAAGTGTTTTTGTATTAAAAATTGGTTTTACAGAAAAAAAGATATGTTATATTGTACCTTTCATTATCATCTGCTGTGTGACTAGGCAGTTGCCTTTTGGGAGGAGCTGGAAAGGAGCAGTTCCCCCCACCCTTGGGGAATAGCTTCTCCATGTGACCTTTTCAAATATATGAAAACACCCATCACTGGGCTTAGCGACGCCCCCTGCTCCTCCACATCCAATCCCGAGTGAGGGGAGTTATTCATATATTTGAAAAGGTCACATGTTTCCCAAGGGTGGGGGGGACTGCTCCTTTCCAGCTCCTCCCAAAAGGCAACTGCCTAGTCACACAGCAGATGCTAATGAAAGGTACAATATAACATATCTTTTTTTCTGTAAAACCAATTTTTTATACAAAAACACTTTGGCAGTGTATGTTTTATGCTCTGTGGGGACTGGGGAGTGCTAAAAATGGGTCTCCTGGTGACAGGTTCCCTTTAAGTGAAAGCTCGTTCTCGAGCTGGCAAAATACTCGTCCAAGCAACGAGCTGTTTCGAGTACGCTAATACTCTAACGCTAATACTCGCTCATCTCTAGCTAGCAACTATTTTTACTTGATAATAACTGATAAAATAATAATTGCCCCTAAAACCTAAATAATTATTAACTTTTTGTTTCCTATTGATTTACAGTCAGTGCAGTATGGCATATATTAAATTCCTAAGAAGTGGACACACATCTTACTTACTTTACATAAATTACTACAATTCTTGAAAACAAGAGTAACTATGACGTTTTATATTACTAATTATAGTAATTTTAAAATGTTAAAACAAAAATCAATATCCACTGACTATTTTACATATAGTGGGTGAAATAGAAAATTGGTGACACACTCAATACTTAAGTATAGAATATACTTATAGAGGTGCTATTGACATGAAATTCTCTCCAGATGATGGTAACATCCCATCCAGCCCCCACTGGCAAAGAAATCAAACCATAGATGTCCAAAAATTAAGTTATGTGTAATAATGTATTACATGTAATAAAGTATTGAAAACACTTACTTAATACTTTGTACAAAAGAAAGCAGCCTAATACAGTAGACAGCTTTTAATCCAGAACTTCAGGAAGTCTGATAAAATAGAAAAAGCTTTATTTCATCTCCATAAAAACAGTAAAAAAGGTTAAAAAAATGCTTACATGTTTTGAAAGAATTCCTTACTCATGGGGGCAGATTTATCAAGTTGTCTTAGAGTCAGAATATTTCTAGTTGCCCATGGCAACCAATCACAGCTCCCCTTTAAAATATTCATAAGCACTGGTAAAATGAAAGCTGAGCTGTGATTGGTTGCAATTGGCAACTAAGAATATTCTGACTTTCAGACAGCTTATCAAATCAAGCATATCAAAGACGCAAATGTGAACACATTTATGCATATACAAAGAAAAATGACTTGTTTATCTAGAGACATTATACAAAAAAGTACAAAAAAGTATAAATCCATCTTTCCCAATAAATATAAGCCTGATCGTTTTCTACATTCTGTCCTCCTGGATATGGGGTGCCTAAACTGAAAATCCAATATGTTTCCCGCATCAGTAGATGCTTTTTACGATCACCACCTCTATTTCTGTGAGGAATTCTCTCAACTGCAAAAAATGAAAACCCTGATATATTTGTGTTATGAACATCAATAACATGTTCACTGATGTTAATGTGATGTTAACTTACGAATTGTGCATTCTATATATTGCAGCATTCACAGCATATACAATAAACCACAAAATGTTTGTGTAAATGTACAATCTGTTTTTTTTTCACAATTGTTCATGGGGTGGGGAGCCTGATAGGAAACATGGCAGACTAATGTCATGAAAGTAAAAGTTGTCCTACATGACAAAAGCTATTGATATCCGGAAAAAATGATGGGATGCTTTAACAACAACATAGGGGATGAATGTCTGTTCAGTTTCTCAGCGATCCGCCATCTTGTATGTCATCCTTACAAGACATAGGTAAGACAAGACAGAAAATGGTTGAAATTAGTTAAAAGAAACCAAGATAAAGTTACATTTGTTCTTATACATTGGATGTATCATTTTGTGTCACCACCAAGTTCAGGGCTAGTAACTGTGTTATTGTGTTTTTATTTTCACAAGTTTTTTATTTTTATTTTAATTATGATTTCTTTTGTAGATGGGACAGACATATATGTAAAAGGGGAATACAATCTCTGTTACCCAGCGGTTCATGAAGCTACCTGGCACCCAGGTAGGCAAAGGTAGGCACCTATGGGTAGGCAAAGTGGGCCCCCTGAAAGAGGAGAATCTAGAATTAATCTAGAATTGTGATCCAGAGATACCGGTTTAAAGTGAGAATATCAGGTGCGATTTTTATATATAAAAATCACTACCGACGGCATTTTAACAGTTAATATCTCCGACACTTAGAAACACAAATTTAGATTCATATAAAAGAGAAGACTCTCTTCTTTCATAGTAATAAAAGAAGTAAGGTTCTATGTGTCACAGAGCCAGAGATACAGCCCTCTGAAGTGTAGCCCCCCCTGCCCACTCCAGATTCTTAGCCATCAGGCTACAGGGAGATTTTGCTGCACCTCACAGATAATGGAAATATTCACTTTATATGTTTCTTCATTTTAATAAGGGATAATATCAACTAATGTTCATGTTTTTAACCCTATCCTATACAGAACTATCTAAGAACACACTTTCTCTCTTATTGCCTTTTATTTCGCAGCTTTCTTATAATGACAATCTCCATAATACATGCAGGGCGGCAGCACTCCTGAAAAGTCGTGAAGGTTTCTTCACCCAAGGGCAAGAGCATCATAGTCTGTTTACGTCAACATGCTGGTTGGGACCTTGATCCCTCTACTTGCTGTACTGCTCCATCGTTTGTTTTATTCTTTAGTGCCATAATGTAGTGTTAATATAACCCCTTGGCCTTCCCTACTGTGCGTCCAGCTGTTGGTGGCAGCTTGCTCTCCTGTCCTCCAGTTCAAGATGTTGCAATAGCAATCTAAAATACAATTGCAGAGTTGCCTGCTAACCTTCCTGATGTTTTAAATTCCACAAAAATGCATATTTAGCATTTTCTTCTGCTGGTCCCTTCTGGCACAACAAAGTTTTCTGTTTTTAAGTTTATCTTATAAATATTTATGACATTTACCTTTAGGGGACCTTTTGTTCCATACAGTATGTGAACCCCACCCTAGCCTCCACCCTGGAATGCATAAATGGATTGTGGGCCCACAGAATTAGCCCGACCCCTGATGAAGCCAGGTGACTGGCGAAACATGTCGGGGGGCTAATCTCTCTCTTTATTTTAAATTGCAGTGTTCCTATATAGAGGTGATACCTTTGGTCTGTTTGCTGGATAGGTTTAGGGTTTCGTGGGCTGTGGTCACCACAATAGATTTCTGTACAAGGCTGGGATCTAGTTGATCCCATACCACAGGAATCAACGCATGGGTTTAAATGATAATAACCCATAGCGTTCAGGTTTGTATATTCGCAATACTAGCTACCACTATCCACCTTTTCAACACCTTACCTACTACCTATCACCTGTATTGGTCAGGGTGTCCACCTATCCCCCCTCCCCCCCTAACAGGGGACTGACCCTCCAGCCCTACTCCGATGTAACTACATAGTTATACATGCAACCTTATATTCAAGGGCCACCTCATCTAGGACACTTGTGCTTTTAGCTACTATTCTTGTTTTGAACACCAAGTGTCAGTCTATCCTCTACATTCTATACTTTAGTTGAAAAATTAAAATAAAAGTTAAGTTTTAACTGCCACTTTTTATTGTCAGGATATGGGCTCTTTTGTGCCGTCCCATGTCGGTTTTTGTATTTACTTTAAAAACAAACCCTGCCTGACAATTGGTCCATTGTTTTTTTGTTAAATTTGTGGGCCCACAGAAGACACATATTAACTTTTTTGTACAACTTTTGCAAAGATTATATGTAGGAAGAAATATTGTGACCGATTTACTGCTGATTTGTTCCATTTTAATAAAATAAGATGAAATGAAATTCTCTACAAATCAGGAAAACCTCATTGTTTTCCACAAAGCTTTCCTGATTCACCCAGATTAATATCTTTACTACTTCCTGTTCCACCCAAATCACCATATAATATATGAAATGTACGAGGCACAAGTAATATAAGTAAAACAATGTCCTAAAGCTTATAGCTGACACTGTGAAGTAATGCTTGCTATTTAAAGGGGTTTGCCCATGAGAGAACGTTCTCTTGCTGCCTTTGTTCCTATCACTGCATTAGCTGCTACGTGTAAGATTCAGCTGTGTGGGCTGGATTAAAGGATGTGGAGGCCCCAGGGCACAAAAAGTGGTGGGGGCCCCAAATAATTTTTTTTTTAAAGAATTGCCTTTTTAAAAATACTTTTAATAAAGTTGCTTTAGCCTTTTCCAGGAGTCCTAATAATAGTATTGCCTCAGAACAGATACTGAATAAAAATCAAGTGGCCAAGTGGTTTTCAGTAGACTTTTAATGGCCTCTGCTCCTATCTGTTTCCACCACTTACATTATTTGAGACAGAAAGAACTGTGCTATAGCTCCTGTTCAATGTTCCCTTCAAATAACTGGTAATTGAAGCCATCAGAAGTCCTTGAAATCAATGGACATTTTATTGGATCTTTTGATTTCTGTTATCAGTTTAGTGACAGAAGTTAACAGATCCAAACACAGGATGTGGACGGGTCCTTATCAACACACCTACATGCATAAATTAATAAAGGCAGTCCTCTGGTTACGTACAAGTAGGGTCCGGCGGTTTGTTCTTAAGTTGAATTTGATGTACG
This sequence comes from Engystomops pustulosus, assembly GCA_019512145.1. Lineage (NCBI taxonomy): Eukaryota > Metazoa > Chordata > Amphibia > Anura > Leptodactylidae > Engystomops > Engystomops pustulosus. The sequence continues at coordinate 211,778,497 of CM033641.1, read as the reverse complement.
TCGAAACTGTATACCCAGTTGACCACTTGGAGTTTAAACCTTTTTTGCTGTTAATGGGACCAAGGATTGTAATAGCTCATTCACAGCCAATTTACAGATGATCAGTGCAGTCAGGGACTATAGTAAAGCATTCAGAGGAGGTCACAGAGGTTCAGAGGGGGTCTGTCTGAACTATGGGTGTCGTTGTTAAGTCGGGGTTGTCCTAAGGAGGGGACCGCCTGTACACACCACATCTTATGAAGAAACATTATAATACACACCAATAGGCAATTACAGGCTACTGTAGAAAAGCCTTTAGCAGCAATGGGTAGTATGTCCAACCAAGTAAAAGTTTATTCCTCCTTCAAAAAGCATTTTAACTAAGGAATTAGTATTAACAATTTTGTCACATTAAATCTATAGAACAGGAAAGGGTTAGGGGTTCATGAGAAAGTTTATACTAATACACAGCGGGTGAAGATAGGGAAAAAGATGTAAAAGTGAGATGTAAATAGTTTTGGAGAGGAAAAAAAAAGGGGAATCATTTAGTGACCTAATACCTGTAGATATGATAACCATTTGGAATCTGCACTAGAAATGTACCAGTAAAAGTACATAGCGGTAGAGTACTGATATCTAAAAAAGAGAAAGGGTGGTCGGCTTCAATCCGATAATATAAAATGGTCGGTATATATAAAATTTGATTTGAGTGCCTTTGCATACTGATCATACTGATTCATAAACGTGACTGATCAGAACGGTCGCACTAACATTTTTCAAGAAGGGTAAAATACTGCTCTCACCATTTTTTGAGAGATTTTTACCCGAGGAGGAGTATGAAAATTTCGGTAATACACCTGTCGCCCAAACGACACTACAATCACACACCGCGCACCACTACAATACACTGCACACACCCGCACACTAATACACTCACACCACCGCGCACACTACATTACCCCACACACGCGCACACTACCTACACTATAATCACACACTGCGCACATTACACTACCACTCACACACTGCAGCACACTAACTACACTCAACATGGCACACTAAACTCACACACTGCGACACTACATCCACGAGAACACCGCACACTACACTACACTCAAACACTGCACACACTACAATACATACACTACCCACTGTGCACACTACATACACTCACACAATGCGCACACTACACTACACTTCACACACGGCGCACATTACACTACATTACACTCACACACCGCGCACACTACACTAACTCAACACCGCGACACACTACACTACACTATACTCAAACACTGTGACACTACACTTACACTCACACACTGGCGCACAATACTACACTCACACACGGCGCACACTACACTCACTACACCACCCACACTGCGCAACACTTACACTACACGACACTCACACAACGCGCACACTACACTACACTCACACACCTGCGCACACTACCCTACACTCAAAAACCGCGCACACACATACTTCACACACGCGCCACACTCAACACACTCTACTCACCACTGCGCACAATACACTACACTACACGAACCACATGGCGCACAACTACACTCCACTCACACATGCGCACAATACACTCACACACTGCGCACCATACACTACACTCACACACTGGCACATACACTACACTACACTCACAACACTGCGCACCTACACTCACACAATGCGCACACTACACTACACTCACCACTGCCGCACACTACACTAACTCACACAGCGCACACTACAATCACACACTGCGCACACTACAGACACTTCACACACTGCGCCACTACACTACACTACACCTCACAAACTGCGAACACTACCACTACACTAAAACTGCGCACACTACAACACACACACTCACACCCTGCGCACACTACACTACACTCACACCACTGAGCACACCTACACTACACTCAGAAACACCCGCCACACTACACTACACTCACACACTCCGAACTAACACTACACTACACTCAGAACACCGCACCACTACACTACACTTCACTCACACACTGCGCACACTACATACAATACAAACTCACCACTGCGCACACACACTACACCACTGCGCACACTACACTACCATCACAAACGCGCACACTAACCCCGACGATAGGCTCATTCCTGAGCCGAAACGCGCGTCGGGGCCAGTCGCTTCAGTCCAGGCGAGGAACGGAACATACGTCACCCATTGGTAAGGGAATCTTTCTATTATTGTGTAGGGTTCACACCTTCTTTGCATTGAGCACCAAGGCCCGCACGGTAGTTATTAATCCAGCCAGTAATTCAGTGGGTTCCCTAACCCCCCCCCCCTATTTGGGTTCGACAGTCCCATCATGTTACACACAATCATTGTTCCATAAATGCATTGGTTCATGCACGTAGTTTTTCTGTGTCCTCTACGTATTAACTTGTCTAGATCATTCTTTGGCATTATTGTTATTGTTCAAATAAAAGTATTTTATCTGCTTATCATACAATGGTTCCTGGTTATCCTGCTTTCCCTCGATTTGTTTTTGGGGGGCGATACTTTTGGTTGCACTACCACTCACACACCGCGCAACACTACACTACACTTCACACAAACGACACTACACCAACACAGCGCACACTACACTACACTATACTCACATCACGGCGCCAAACTACACTACACTACACTCACACACTGCCGCAACACTAACTACACCAACACCAATGCGCACACTAACACTCACACACTGCGGCACACTACCACTACACCACACACTGCGCACATACACTACCAACACTCACACACTGCGCACACTCCACTACACTCACAACACTGCGCACACTAATACAATCACACACTGCGCACACACCAAACACTCACACACGCGCACATACACTCACTCACACACTGCGCACCACTACACTACAATACACTCACACATGCGCACACTACACTAACTCAGAACACCGCACATACACTACACTCAGAACACCGCACAATACACTACACTCAGAACACGCAAACTACAATACACTCAGAACAGCTGCACCACTACACTACAATCAGAACACTGACCACAAACACTACACTCAGAACACGCACACACACTACACTCAGAACACAGAACATACACTCAGAACACCGCACACTAAACCTTACACTAAGAACCACCGAACACTACACTAGAGAACACCGCACACTACACTACAATCAGAACACCGCCACATACACTTCAGTAACCGCACACTACACTAAGAACACCGCACACTACATACACCACACACGCGCCCAATTAACACTACCACCTCACACAGGGCGCACACTTAACTTACAATCACAACTGCGGCCACACTACAACTACACTACACTCACACAATGCCGCACACGTACACTACACTCAGAACACCGCACAGTAACTACACTCAGAACACCGCACACTACACTAAACTTAGCACACAGCACGCTACACTACATCAGAACACAGAACACTACACTAAACTCAGAAACACAGCACACGTACACTACACTCAGAACATGCACATACACTACACTCAGAACACGCACACCACACTACACTCAGAACACAGCACACTACACTTCACTCAGAACCACGCACACTACACTTACACTCAGAACCACAGCACCACTACCACTACACTCAGACCACAGCACACTAAACTACACTCAGCACACCCCAACATAGAACAACCTACACTACACTCAGAACACAGCAACTACACTAACTCCCCAGACGCCACACTAAATACACTCAAAACCACGCACACTACACTACAATCAACACCCACACTGACAACCATAAGACACTACACTTCACACTCAGCACAGCACACTACCTACACTCAGAAAGAACACAGCACTACCTCTCACACTACCCAATCACAACATCAGAACACGCACGACTACACTCAGAACACAGCACATACACATACATCAGAACACAGACACACAACTACACTCAGAACATGCAACTACTACACTACACTCAGAACACCTGCACACTACCACTATCAGCAACACGCACACTCCACGACATAGAAACACCGCACACTACACTACACTCGGAACAACCGACACACTACACTACACCAGAACACAGCATAACTACATCAGAACCACACAGCCTAACTACACTCAGAAAACACGCATACTTACACTTACACTCAGCACCGACACTACGCACTAACTCGACAAGCCCATACACTCACACGACTAAGACACACACGACACATACGAACACACATCATACACTCACAGAAACCAACAACACTACACTCAACACATCACACAACACTTCAACTCATAGAAACACACAGATACACTACACTCAGCAACAGACACTACCATTACACTCAGACAACTCACACTGACACTACAATAGAACGAGCACACTACACACACTCAGAACCGCACACATCACTACACTCAGACACAACGCCACACACTACCACACTCAGAACACCGAGCACACACACTACACTCAGAAAACAGCACTACATCTCAGAACACAGCACATATACAACTCAGAACCACAGCTAACACTACATCAGAACACAGCACTACCCTACACTCAGAACAGACCCACTCATGAACACTACACAGAACATCAATACACTCAGCCCAAAACACACTACATACACAGAAAACACCAGACACACATTACACTCAAGAGCAAACAACGAGCACACTACACTAATCAGAACACAGAAACACACTCGAACACCCTACTCGAAAACCACTACACTGAACACAGCTCAGAACCACCACACTACACTCAACAGGAACAATCAGAAACACAGACCACACTACACCAGACACGAACCTCTACACTAACAGAACACACAACCAGAAACACTAGACCAGCACACTAATCGAAACCACATTCCATCTTCAGAATAAAAACACTACACTACACTCGAGAACACAGAACACTACACTACATCAGACACAGAACACTACCACTTACACTAAATCAGAAAAACACTACAGCCAGAACAACATCACTAACACTCAGAACACAGCGCACACTACACTACACTCAGACATCGAACCATACACTACAGCAGAACAGCACAGCACTACACTCATGAACACCAGCACACTACACTACAAGACGAACACAGCATACCCTCGAACAACACTACACATCAGAAACACAGATCAACTACACTGAAACACTATACATACATCAGACACCACACTACACTACACTCAGAACCACAGCAACTCCACTACATCAGAACACAGAACAACATACCACACTCAGAAACAGAAACACTACATACACCTTTCAGAACACAGAACATAACTCAGAACACACAGCCATTCAAAACACGACACACTACAATCAGAACAGAGCAAACTACACTCAGCTCCAGAACACCAGGAACACTACACTACACTCGAACCACAGACACTACACTCAGGAACACGCACATTACACTCAGAACACAGACAATTACACTCAGAAACAAGCACACTACAATCAGAACACAGACTCCTACACTCAGACACAACTACCCTCGAACAAGACACACCTACCTCACAATCAGAAACAAACATCGCACACTAGAACAGACACTACACTCACCGAAATAATCAGAAACAGCACATTAACTCAGAACAAGCACCTAAAATCAGAACAGAGCCCACTACAACACTCAGAACACAGAAACACTACATACACATCAGACACAGAAAACACATACACTCAGAAACCACGCACACTACACTCAGAACACAGAACACTACACTCAGAACACTACACTACACTCAGAACACAGAACACTACACTACACTCAGAACACAGAAACCACACATCTACAACTCAGAACACAGAACACTTACACTCAGAACACAGAGACATCACCAGCACAAACATCAGAAACACGACTACACTAACATCAGAACACAGAACATACACTACACTCAGAACAGAACACTACACTACAATCAGAAAACCAGAAACTACACTACACTCCAGAAACACTACAGTACACTCAGAACACAGAAACACTAATCAGAACCAGCACATTAAATCGAACACAGCCACACTACAATCAGAACACAGCACCACTCATCCAGAAACAGAAAACTACACTACCACTCAGAACACAGAACACTACTACTACACTCGAACACAGACCACTACACTAAACTCAGAAACAAACCAAACACTACACTACACTCAGAAAACAGCAACTACATCACACTCAGAACACAGAACACTACACTACACTCAGAACACAGAACACTACACTACACTCAGAATACAGAACACTACACTACACTCCAGAACACAGAACACTACACTACACTCAGAACACAGAAAACTACACTACACTCAGAACACAGAACACTACACTACACTCAGAAACACCGCAACTACACTACAATCGAACAAGAAAAACTACACTAACTCAGAAAAAAGAACACTACACTACACCAGAACACTACACAACTCAGAACACAGAACACTATCACTCAGAACTACAGCTACATTACATCAGAAACACTCAGACAGCCGACAATAGAACACAGCACACTACACTACATCAGGAACACAGAACACTACACTACACTCAGAACAACAGACACTACACATACCACTCAGAACACAGAACACTAAACGACACTCAGAAAACAGAAACTACCACTACACCAGAACACAGAAATACACTACACTCAGAATACAGAACACATCTACACTACACTATCAGAAACACAGAAACTACACTACATTCAGAACACTCCACACACACTACACTCCACGCACACTACACTACACTCCGAACACAAGAACACTACACTATAGAACACAGAACACTACACTACATCAGAACACCAGAAACCTACACTACACTCAGAACACAGAAAAACAAACAACTCGCACACTACACTACGAACACCGACCACACTACACTACACTCAGAACACCGCACAACTACACTACAGCAGAACACCGACACCAACACTACACTCAGACACAGAACTTACACGCAGAACACCAGAACAACCCCCCACTCCCCCCCCCCCCCGCACACTCAGAACACTCACAACTACACTACACTCAGAACCAGGGCCGGATTTAAGGTTGGTGGGGGCCCCTGGGCGCAAAATCTGTGGAGGCCCCACTGATTGTAGCCTGCATACACGTCCTCCTGCTCACTTTCCACTATCCCAGCTGTAACAGCTTACATAACAACCGCCTCACTGCCAGTTAAACACAGCTACATACAGCCGCCTGGCCCCCAGTAACACAGCTACATACAGCCGTTCTCATCCCCAGTAACACCGCTACATACAGCCGCTGGCCCCCAGTAACACAGCTACATACAGCCGTCTCATCCCCAGTAAACACAGCTACATACAAACGCCTCATCCCCAGTAATACAGCACATACAGCGCTGGCGCCAGTAACACAGCTACATACAGCCGCCTGGCCCCCAGTAACACAGCTAAATACAGCCGCCTCGCCCCCCAGTTAACACAGCTAATACACCGTCTCATCCCCAGTAACACAGTACATACAAACGACCCTGCCAGTAATACAGTTACATGCAGCACTCGCCAGTTATCAGCTACATAAAGCGCCTATCCCCAGTCCACAGTACATACAGCATCTCGCCACCAGTAACACAACTCATACAGCCGCCTCGCCCCCAGTAACAACAGCTACATACAGCCGCTCCTCCCCGTAACACAGCTACATACAGCAGCCTAGGCCAACAGTAACATGCAATAAAAGCCGCCTGGCCCCCCCAGTAACACAGATACATACAGCCGCCATGGCCCAGTAACACAGTTACATACAAGCCTCCTGGCCCCCAGTAACACAGCTACATACAGCTGCCTGGGCCCCAGTAACACACAGTGCATACAGCCACTCACACCCCTGGTAACACAGCTACATACAGGCCGCCTCATCCCAGTAACACAGCTACATCAGCCCGCCCATCCCAGTTAACACAGCTACATACAGCAGTCTCATCCCCAGTAACACTGCTACATACAGCCGTCTCATCCCAGTAAAAGCTCATGCAGCCACCTCTCCAGTTATACAGCTACATACAGCCGCCTCATCCCCAAGTAAACACCAGCTACATACAGCCGCCTCGCCCCCAGTAACACAAGCTACATACAGCCGCCTCATCCCCAGTAACACAGCTACATCATTAGCCACCTCACTACACCACAGTAACACAGCTACATACAGCCGCTCATCCCCGTAAACAGCTACATACAGCCGCATCACCCCAGTAACACAGCTACATACAGCCGCATGGCCCCAGTAACACAGCTATACATACAGCCGCCTCATCCCCAGTAACACAGCTCCATACAGCCGCCTCTACCCACAGTGAACACAGCTACATACAGGCCGCCTCATCCCCAGTAACACAGCTACATACAGCCGCCTGGCCCCGAGTAACACAGCTACATACAGCCGCCTCAGCCCAGTAAACACAGCTACATACAGCCGCTCACCCCCAGAGTAACACAGCTTCATACAGCCGCCTATCCCCAGTAACACAGTACATACAAGCCGCCTCCTCCACCAGTAACACAGCTACATACAGCCGCCTCACCCCCAGTAACACAGCTAACATACAGCCGCCTCTCCCACCAGTAACACAGCTACATACAGCCGCCTCTCCAGTAACACCGAAACAAGCCACCCACCCCCTGTACACAGCTAATACAGCCGCTCTCGCCCCAGTAATAACAGCTACATTACAGCCAACGCATCCCCAGTAACACGCTACATAAGAACCACCACCCCCTGTAATAACACAAGCTACATACAGCCACCTCATCCCACAGTAATTACAGCTAACATACAGTACACACACCACCCTACCTGTAACACAAGATAATACAGCCGCCTCACCCCCAGTAACACAGCTACCTACAGCGCCCCCCCCCCCGTAACACAGCTACATTACAGCCGCCTCGCCCCCAGTAACACAGCTAAAATACAGCCACCTCACCCAGTAACACAGCTACAGACAGCCGCCTCGCCCCAGTAACACAGCTACATACACATGCCTCTCAGAACACAGCTACATACAGCCGCCTCACCCCAGTAAAACAGCTACATAACAGCCGCCTCACCCCCAGTACACACGCACATACAACGCCGGGCCCCCGTACACCGTCATCACCGCCTATACCCAGTAACAGCTACATACAGCCGCCTCTCCACCAGCCTAACACAGCAGCTACATACAGCCGCCTCATCCCAGTAACACAGCTACATACAGCCGCCTGGCCCCCAGTAACACAGCTACACAAGCGCCTCAGCCCAGTAAACAGCTACATACAGCCGCTCACCCCCAGAGTAACACAGCTACATACAGCCGCCTCATCCCCGTAACACAGCACATACAGCCGGCCTCTCCACCAGTAACACAGCTACATACAGCCGCCTCACCCCCCAGTTAACACAGCTACATACAGCCGCCTCTCCACCAGTAACACAGCTAACATACAGCGCCTCTCCAGTAACACCGCTACAATACAGCCACCACACCCCTGTAACACAGCTACATACAGCCGCCTGCCCCCAGTAATACAGCTACATACAGCCACCTCACCAGTAACACGCTACATACAGCCCACACCCCTGTAACACAGCTACATACAAGCCACCTCATCCCAGTAATACAGCTACATCAGCCACCATACCCCCTGTAACCACAGCTACATACCAGCAGCCTCACCCCCAGTAAAATAGCTACCTACAGCCGCCCCCCCCGGAACACAGCTACATACAGCCGCCTCGCCTCCCAGTTAACACAGCTACATACAGCCGCCCAACCCCCAGTAACACAGCTACATACAGCCGCCTCGCCCCCAGTAACACAGCTACATACACATGCCTCTCCAGTAACACAGCTACATACAGCCGCCTCACCCAAGTAACACAGCTACATCAGCCGCCTCACCCCAGTAACACAGCTACATACAGGCCACCTGGCCCCCAGAATACAGCTACATACAGCTGCCTCGCCCCCAGTAACACGCTACATACAGCCGCCTCGCCCCCAGTAACACAGCTACATACAGCCACCTCGCCCCCAGTAAACACAGCTACATATAGCAACCTCACCCCCAGTAACACAGCTACTACAGCCGCATTCACACCAGTAAACCAAGCTACATACAGCCGCCTCACCCAGCCCAGTAACACAGCTACATACAGCCGCCATGGCCCCCAGTAACACCAGCTACATACAGCGCCTCTGGCACCAGTAACACAGCTACATACCAAGCCGGCCTCTCCACAGTAACACGCTACATACAGCCGCCTCATCCCAGACACAGCTACTTCAGCCGCCTGGCCCACAGTAACCCCACAGCGACATACAGCCGCCTCAACCCCAGTAGTAAACACAGCTACATACAGCACGCCTGGCCCCAGTACACAAGCCTACATACAGCCGCCTGGCCCCAGTAACCAAGTACATACCCGCCCGCCTCTCACCCAGTAACACAGCTACATACAGCCGCTCCCACCAGTAAAACACTAATACAGCGCTCTCCACCAGTAACATAGCTACATACAGCCGCCTCACTCCCAGTAAACACAGCTAACATACAGCCGCCTCTCAGTAACACAGCTACATACAGTCGCCTCATCCCCAGTAACACAGCTACATACAGCCGCCTCGCCCCAGTAACACAGCTACATACAGCCGGCCTGCCCCAGATAACACACTACATACAGCCAGCCTCGCCCCTGTAACACAGCTTACATAACAGCTGCCTCATCCAAGTAACACCGCTACATACAGCCACCTCTCCAGTAACACAAGCTACATACAGCCGCCTCGCCCCCAGTAACACAGCTACAACAGCTTGCCTCATCTCCAGTAACACAGCTACATACAGCTGCCTCATCTCCAGTAACACAGCTACATACAGCACCTCTCCAGTAACCACAGCTACATACAGCCGCTCGCCCCCAGTAACACAGCTACAATACAGCCGCTCGCCACCAGTAACACAGCTAAATACAGCTACCTCGCCCCCAGTAACACAGCTACATACAGCCGCTTCCTCCCAGTAACACATCTTTATATTTACCTTCACCCCTACCAGGTTGCAAGTCCCATGTAACATAACACCTCAGCCTGCAAAGCCACACACACATTCACTGTATAGAGCATATACATACATACATAACAGTCAGTATATTGTATATGTATATGGTATATGTATATGTATAACATACATCATATAATACATATATTTAAAGGTGCACATATATATGCTGATATACATTTATGCGGGTATAAATACAGTATATGCATCTATGCATATATCCACAGCATATACATATAACACAGTAGATTATAAATACACATATACACAGTATTATACATATATCACATAAATACAGTAGATGCATATATACACAGTATATACATATATACACATATACACAGTATACACATATAAACACATAAATTACACAGTAGATGCATATATACACAGTATATACATATATACACATAAATACACAGTATCTACAAGGTAGATGCATAAAAACACATATATACATATAGGTATACACAGTATATACACAGCAGATGCATAAAAAACACATATATACACACAGTAGATTCATATATCACATAAAACACAGTATATACACAGTGATGCATATATACACAGTATATACTATATAAACATAAAACACAGTATATAACAGTAGATGCATATAATACACAGTATATACATTATACACATAATACACAGTATATACACAGTAGATGCATATATACACATATATACACAGTATATACACAGTAGATTCATATATACACATATAAATACAGTATATACACAGTAGATGCATATATACACATATATACAGAGTCTTAAATATATCTCATTTTCAAGTTTGCGACCACATATATGTCACATAGAGGGCAATGGCGGCCCGCAGTGGTACGGTGCCGATCTGCGCCATACAACGCCAAAAGATAGAGCATGCTGTATCTTTTTGTGAGTGTGTGTGGCCGTGCACCGCTGTTTCCATGGAAGAAGGAGGGATCACCTCCTCCTCCTCTACAGCACACGGCGGTATGTCGCATGTCCGGCATTACCGCGTGTGAATGTACATACACAGTATATGCACATATACACAATATATGCACTGTAGATGATAGTCTACACATATACACAGTATATACACTGTAGATGCACATATACACAGTATATACACTGTAGATGCACATATGCACAGAATATACACTGTATATATACAGTATATACACAGTATATACACTGTATATACACGTTATACACATATACCCAGTAAACATGTAGATGCATAACACAGTATATTACACTGTAGAGCACATATACACAATATATACACTGTAGATGCACATATACACAGTTATACACTGTAGATGCAACAATAGACACAGATATATACAATGTGATGCACAATACACAGAATATACACTGTATATATGCAGTATATACACAGATATACACAGTATATAACGTACATATACACAAATACATTAATCACTATACAAGTATCACTTAGATGCACATATCACAGTATATCACATGTAGATGCACATATACACTGAATTATACTATATACACAGTAGATAAACGTAATGACACATATACACGAGACAGTATATACACAGTATATACACTGTAGATGCACCATATACATAGTATATACATGTATACATCAGGCGGTGTGTTCGAGCGCGTGGGGGGTCTTGCGGGTGCTTGTACGACCGAAGGGGGGGGGGGGGCGACGGTGGACTGTTGGTTGTTCGGCGCGGGGGTGGGGGTGGGGATCGCTTGTTTAGCGGGGGGAGAGGGGGCGGGGGGTTACGTCAGCGTGTGTATGCGTTTCGGGGGGAGTTGTGGGGGGGGTGCTCTTTTTTGGGCAGGGGCGGAGGGAGTACGAGTGGGATTACTGTTCAGTGGGGGGGCGGTGTGAAGGGTGGTTTTTCGGCGGAGGATGGAGGGCAGTGAGGAGGTCGATGGGTTTGCTGAGGGCTGTGGGGGTGTGGGGGCGTGGAGGGGTCAACTTTGCCGGGGGGCATGTGGCTCGGGGTGCATGGGAATAGGGGAGGGGGCGGCGCAGATGGGCGGGTGGGAGAACTGTCACCTGTCGCGGGCGGGGGCCAGATGGCAGTCTCGGTGCCGCGGGGCGGCCGGGCTTCAGCGAGATGTCGCTCAAGAGGGGACGCGGGGGGTGCGTTTGGTGGGGGCCCCCTGGGGTGCGACTTGGGGGGCACCGGGGCTCGAGCCCCGGGAGCCCGCCTATAATCCGGCCCCTGCTAGAACACAGAAAACACTACACGCACTCAGAACACAGAACACTACACTACACTCAGAACACAGAAACATACACTCAGAACACCTACACTACACTCAGAACACTACATCACCCGGCCTCTGCTCTTAAGTTAGTCGGGATAGGACATGGAGCAGGACAGGGAACAGCAGCCCCGCTGTCCACAGGTCTCCCGGGGCCTGCGTCTCGCTCCGGAGCGCTGCTGACACAGATCACTGTGTCATGTGTCCGTATGAAGGCCCGGCGTGCGCTGTGATCGCCACTACAGACATTTCCCTCTTTTGCAGCGCGGCCGGGCCGCTCTGCCTGTGCGCTACAGGAATAATTGCAAGCGTAACTTTACGCAGGCAATTATTTTGGGGGTGGTAATGGTGCCCATCACGCATCTATGGAGGTGGTGAGGCCGTTTATGCGACCTCTGGTAATGATGATTTGTACCTGCGTCCCTTTATGTGACATGCGGCTATGTGGAACTGTTACTGGAGCTCGATAGGGTGATAAGACTCCTCTGTTCGGAGCAATCGTTTCTAAACAATTATAAGATAGGGAATGAAAAATCGCGTTTCCTATATTCTAATTATTTAAATAGTATGTGGGGCCATGGATCCAATGGTCAGAGGAATGAGTGGGAGAGATTGAGCGGTCTCGCTCTGGTAGCGCCTTGATTGTGAGCCCGCACTCGATGATTGGTTTCCATGATGAGGGACGTGTGGGTCATACAGAGGGTGTGGAATTTTTCGGACCCTCTAATTGGGACATTCATGCCTCCCGCCTCAATGTGGATCGGAGGAGGTAGTAGAACTAGAGGAATTGTGAAATGAAGGAGACTCGTAGGGGTGTGTTCCTAATACACAGGAGGCAACGGAACATCCCCAAGCCATAGCAAATCTAATTAAAATAGAGATAGATGAATGTAGATTCTTTCCGTCCTGGTAGAACATTTGTTCGTTTTAGATAATATATATGCTATTATGTATGTGCACAATTGTTGTAAATATGATGTTATATATATAATGTTTTTACTAAAACAAAAGATGTAACTGGTCTTAAGGTTGATATAAAACAGACCCGAAGGACAATAGCCAGCAACGCCCCGGAAGAAGCCGGTGGTAGCGAAACCCTGGGTCGGCGCGAACTAGCGAGACGGCGTCCGCAGGTAGGGTGGGTTTTTATATGCACATTTTCACCTGCTTTGTGAGGATGTTTTTATATGAATAAACTTTTACTTGGTTGGAAATACTATACTATGCTGCCTAAATTTTTCTCACAGTAGCCTGTAATTGCCTGAGTGGTACGAGAATAGGAAAGTGCAGAATGACGTCTGAACAGTGGTTATTTCATCTTGATGCCTATTTGTGTGGAGCTACACCAGAGAAGTTCCTAAGGAGTGAGAGTGGAACACACACTGTTGATTTGCCACAAGAACATTGAAAAGACTTAAATAGGAGCTACCGGTCAATTGATTTTATGATGTACCCAGTATATTTCAATATGTGATACCACACCACATTCTACGTAAGAACATTATGACACACCACCACTACGAAGAAAATTATAATACACACCACAGCTACTTAAGACAATGATACCATCTCTGATTACAACACAACATCTAACCTTGCAAGAAAACATTATAATGCACACCACATCTATTGAAGAACATTATGATACACACCACAGCTACTGAAGAACATTATAATAAACACCACAGCTACTGAAGAACATTATAATACAGTCGTGGCTAACCTATGGCACGGGTGCCAGAGTTGGCACTCTGAGCCCTCTCAGTGGGCACTCGGGCTGTTGCCCCAGCACAGAATTCACCAGACAGGACTTAAAAGATCCTCCTCCCGGCCCAGGTAGCCCAGGATGTGACATCCATACCTGAGACTGCAGGAAGATAAGGACATGGGCAGATTATCATTGGAGCCATTGAAGCTCCTGCTCTAAGCTCCACAATTCTTCCTGGTTAGTGGGTTGTCAAGGGAAGCTCCAATGGCAATCTGAATTTTCCCTCCTTCTGTCAGTCAATGATATTGGTGTCCTCGGGACCGCTGAAAGCTGCAGCACGGAGCGAGAAGATTTTAATAATTTAATGCTAGAATTGCTGTGTTGGCACTTTGCAATAAATAAGTGGGTCTGGGTTGCAGCTTGGGCACTCTGTCTCTAAAAGGTTCGCCATCACTGTTATAGTACATACCACATCTACTGAAGAACATTATAACACACACTGCAGCTACTGAAGAACATTATAATACACACCTCAGCTACTGAATAACATTATAATACACACCACAGCTACTGCCGAACATAATAATATACACCGCAGCTACAGCTGATCATTATAAGGTTCAGAAAGGGAGCCTGCTGCTATACCCTGGACATCATATTTAGGGGTTTTCACATCAATTAAGTTAAGCCCTATCCACAGGATATGGCCTAACTTTCTGATTGGTGGGGGGTCTCAGTGTTAAGACACCAAAGAACATGAGAACGGAGGTCTGACAGGTTCCGAAGTACCTCTGTCAGACCCCTTGATGCTAACGGAGATGAATGGAGCAGATAGCCGTGCGTGTCCGTTCTGCTTCATTCATCTAAATTTTTTTGCTGTGTTGTTGGAATCCAATAAAAGAATTAATACCTTTTAGGACACCCGCACACACCGTGTATTTTGTGAAAATCCACAGTTTATTGCAGTAGCAATGTAGTGTATTGGAATTGGATAAATCACACTGTGGAAAAAAAAATCAGCAAGCATTATAAAAATTAGCTGTTTTCTGCAATTCTGCCTTGGCAGTGGAACAGAGCAGATTCTAAAACAATCATGATTAAAAAAGCATGATTTTAACCCTACAACCTACTGAAGTTAAAGGGGTTTGCCCATGAAAGAAAGTTCTCAAATTATAGTGATGTTATACTAGTGATGTTTACACAATAGCAGTCCCCACAGAGCATAGTACAGACAATGCCAAAGAGTTTTTGTATAAAAAATAGGTTTTACATTAAAAAAAAAAAATGTTATATAGAACCTTTCAATGCCATGTGCTCTGTGACTAGGCACTTGTCCCCTGGGAGTGGCTATAGAGGGGCAGTCTCCCCACCCCACCCTTGGGAAACCACACCTCCATGTGTCCTTTTAAAATATATGAAAACGCCCATCACTTGTCTTAGAGACATCCCCTGCTCCTCTGCTCCCGAGTGATGGAGTTATTTATATATTTGAAAAGGACACATGGAGGTGCGGTTTCCCAAGGGTGGGGGCGGGAAACTGCTTCTCTATTTACACTCCCAGGTGCCTGGTGTCTGGTCACAGAGCACATGGCTTTGAAAAGTTCTAAATAACATATCTTTTTTTTCTGTAAAACCTATTTTTTATACAAAAACTCTTATGGGGGTTCCCCTCTCCGCTACCCCGGCCCCCCGCTGGCTCACGTACCTCGCCGAGAGAAAGCCTTATTCCAAGCCCTATGCTATCATCCTGATTTCCAGTTGTGACCTCAAATTCAATCCTGACTTGGCTCCTGTGCTGCCTGTCCTGACCTACCGCTTTGTCCCCGACTCCAATCCTGTGCTGCCATTCTCAACCTTCTGCCTGTCCCCGACCATGCTTCTGTTTTGCGGCTTTGTACTATGCGTTGGTCGCCAACGAGGAACAAAGTCTCGCCTGTGGAGCGACCTGGTGGTGCCATACCGGAGCAAGTCCAACCCGCTTTGCGGCGGGTGAAAACCGGTGCCACTTAGACTCCACTCCCAGGTGTCGGCTTACGTCATCGTCCGCGGTGGTCCAGTGGGTCCACTACCCCTGGTATCTGACAGCAATGTATGTACTATGCTCTGTGGGGGCTCGGGGAGTGCTAAAAATGGGTCTCCTGGTGACAGGTTCCCTTTAATAAATGCTGCAGCACTATACAATTAAGTAAAGGTGAAGAAATATTTTTTGTTGAAAGCAAGAACATCAACAATGTTATAATATTCTCCATTATCTTCTCCTGTTATAGAAGAGCATGATAGAAACTAAATGCTGAAAGTGAATGGAAGGTCTTCCATCCACCTTCCTTTACCCTTCCATTATACCTCCATTTGCCATGGGGGGAAAAGTATGGAAGTGTGTGATAAGGTTCTGCAGCATATGAGATGTGTATAATAATGTTCTGCAGCAGCTGTGGTGTATATGTTGATGTTTTGCCGAAGCTGAGGTATGTATTATAAGGTTTGGTAGTAGCTGAGTTGTGTATTATAATGTTCTGCAGCTGCTGTTGTGTGTATTATAAGGTTCTGCAGCAGCTAAGGTATGCAATATGGAGTTCTGCAGTACCTGTGATATATATGATGAATTGTGCATTCTGTTGTTTTGCTGCAGTAGACGTGTGTATGGAGATGTTCTGCAGCATATGAGGTGTGTATTATGATGTTCTGCATCAGACGAGGTGTGCATTATATCCTGCAGTAGCTGAGGTATGTATTAGGAGGTCTGGTAGGAGTTGAGTTATGTATTGTGATACTCTGCAGCAGCTGTGGTATGTGAAATGAGTTTCTGGTGCAGCTGTGATGTGTATGATGATGTTACACAGTAGCTAAATTATGTATTATGAGCTTCTGCGGTTACTGAGGTGTGCATTATGAGGTTCTGCAGTAGCTGAGTTGTATATTATGAGGTTCAGTGGTAGCTGGGGTTTGTATTAAAATGTTTTGCAGCAGCTGAGATGTGTATAAAATTTACGGCAGTTGATGTTTATTTTTAGATTTTTCAGCTGAAGTGTGTATTATGAGGTTCAGTAGAATCTGAGGTGTATATTTTAATGTTCTGCAACAGCTGAGGTGTGTAATATGAGGTTCCACAGTAGCTACCATGCATAATGCTGTTCTGCAGTAGCTGAGGTGTGTATTATGATGCTCTTCAGCTGCTGATGTGTGTATTGTGATGTTATACAGCAGATGAGGTGTGTATCATCAAATTCTCCAGTGAATTGTTGTGATTGTATTAAGAGATCTTTGGAGAAGCACTATTATTTCTGGGGGACAACATTTAGTTTATAAAGAAAAAAATGAATTGAACTTGCCTTTAGTTTTGTTTCCTCGAACCACAATGGCACCACTAGGGAGAGGGATCTGCCCCCAGGAAAAGAAAACATGTGTATTAAGAGTATTCTTCTCTCCGTTTTCAGTGGTTTTAATAGATTTGGATGTGCTGTTTAGTTTAGCTGTTTGTTTTTGTTTTTTTTTTGCAACAGCCGTTATATCAACACCAACACAACAAAAGAGCACCCGGGCGGTAATGTACCATGTGCCGTCACCATTTGAGTAAACAACATTTCCGGTAAAAGTAATTGATTGTTTTCCTCTTCACTACCAGCAGAGAGAAATTAAAGAGAAAGTAAGATCAGGGAGGGATGACAGAGGAAAGGACTATTCTTCCAAAAGACATATCAAGAGAACCCGACATATCCAGCTAATAGTGTACAGTGGAAGGACCAAGTAGCCAACTCACAAATTTGTTCCAGTGCAGCATCTATAAATTCTGCCCAAGATGTGGCTAGTGCCCTTGGTAGAGTGTGCACAAATGTTTTCAGGAACAGATTCCATTTATGCCTCATATGCCAGCAGGATAGTTATCCTGATCCATCTAACAATGGTTGTGGAGCAGTGTTTGATTCTTTTATTCTTTAGTGAAAAAAGAAGAAGCAATCAGATTTTCTCCAGCAGTTAGAAATGTCCAAATACTGGACAAAACTTCTCATCACATCTAGAATGTTAAAGGATATTTCTCTATCTGTTTTGGGACTGCTGCAAAAAGAAGGGAAAACAACCTACTGAGGTATGGAACTTAGAAACTACTTTTGGTAAACACTCAGGGTCTTTGTCTTCCAGGAACCTAAAGTATGGGATCCTGCAGGGCAGAGCAGGTAGTTTGGTTCCCGATCGTCCAGGCTTTGGTGATAGCCATAACAGCTATGTGCCGCACACCTCTCTCATGGAGCTACAAACAGTCAAGGGTTGATCCAGTAAACCCCTAATTGTAAAACAAAGAAAATAGGTTCTGACCGGAGTTCCCGATTCTCTTGCTTCCATGTGTCTTTCTCTTCCAATATGTCACTCACAAAATAGAGCAGGGGTCAACGCCCCAGAAGAAGCCATACAGGGCGAAACCCAAGGTCGGGCGAGAACGTGTAGCTGGCGTCCCATATTGGAGTTTTATATGCGCATTTTTATTGCTCTTTTGTGAGTATGTTTTTAACTTAAATAAATCCTGAGTGTTAAACTGTACTACGCTATCTGCGGGTGAATTTCTTCCAGCGATCTACCGCAACATATGTTGCATACGGAGGAGGTCACAGGAAAAACGCAGGAGTGTTGGTCTGAATAGCGGTATATTCTTATCGGAGGATTTAGGAATTTGTGCTGGAGGAGTTCAAGGGTTCAAAAGCGTTCAAAGGGAGGTCCTGATAAAACTTTTAGCACTAAGGACAGGCCCCTAGGTAGAAATTTATTAATGATAGGAGGCAGTGCCACTAAATCTCAATACCCATGTCTTGGTTAAAAAAGGCTCCTAAAGCTGAAACTTGGACTTTTAGGGTGGCAATTTTTAATCCCTTTTCAAGATCTTTTTGAATAAAGTCTAAAATAAGGCTGATGTCCAAAGAATATTAATCTACAAATGATAGGAAAATCAAACCCGTAAATGTATCCTGTATTGCACCAGATTTCTACTCTTTTGAAGAGTTGATATGACTGCTGGAGATAACCCGTTCTGCTTTAGAATTAACCCTTCAACAACCATGCCATCAAGTGCAGACCTCTCATCTTCGGACGAAAAATAGGACCTTGGAAGCACCCAAGGATCTGCAGGTGACAAATCTCTGAGACTGGAAAACAAGGTTCAGCGTGGCAAACAGGGAGCAATCAGGAATATCTTTGCTTTGTCTTTCCTTATTTTCCTTTTGGTTAAACAACATTGGGGGCAAGGCATACATTAGATGATGACTCCAAAACTGAGTGAAAGCATCAACCGCTATGGGATAATCTTTCTGATTTAGGGAGAAAAACTGCTTTACTTGGGATTTTTGGCAATGTGCAGCATAATATGTATATAATGGTGCACATCCTCCACTCTTTAGTGTGTTTCACGCTAGATTATGGGGCCCCCTGACACTGTAGTTACAGGTCTGCTTCTTTCCTGTAGCCCAAGCAGCAGCACACAGCACAATGTTGTGCTGCTGTGGAGGGCGACCAGGAAAGGCTATATATTTTATTCACTCTGGTGACGTGCTTAAAAGTGAAAGTAAAAAAACTGTATAGTTAAGGCATGTGATATCCGTACCTGAACAAGTATCTGTACCCAGAATGGGTTGTATATGGGCCATGAATTAAAACACACACTTAAATGTTCTGTGTGTACTACACTGGTTTTTCCATCCTGACAAGTATGTTGAGTCTCATTTGTAACCAATAGGTAGAAGTCTCTAAACTTCCCTATATGTTGGGCATGGCCCACTACATGCCCCTCATGCCCACTTGGCATGGAAGTGGCAAAAGGAGGAAAAAAGGCTAGAAATTTCAACTCTATCAAGGCTTGAACAAGCCCAATGTTCTTGGTGATTGCAGCAATTATAACAGGAACCCAGCACTCTATCAGTGCTAGTGCAGGTAGCATTGTCAGTAATGAAGCTTTTTTATCTGCACGTTCCAATCCCCTAGTGATGTTTACACAATTAAGATCATTAAGATTGTGGACGAGGACTCTCTAAGCAGACAAATTATGATCCCTGAAGTGCTGTGAGATATAGTGTGCTGACAATGTGGTTAGATTATCAGGGTCCACGGTTTATATACACTTTCATTTGCCTTCTCAACATTCACTAGTATCTGACACAGAAAAAGAGACAGATCACATATGAGATTATGAGTTCCAAGAGATGAATATTAAACACAATGGGGGTCATTTACTAAGGGCCCGATTCGCGTTTTTCCCGACGTATTACCCGAATATTTCCGATTTGCGCAGATTTTTCCTGAATTGCCCCGGGATTTTGGCACACGCGACTGGATTGTGGCGCATCGGCGCCGGCATGCACGTGACGGAAATCGGGGGCATCGCTGAACGAAAACCCGGCGGATTCGGAAAAAGCGCCGCATTTAAAAAAGAAAAAGTGTCGCAGGACACGCACTTACCTTCACTCGGCCCAGCTTGGTGTACTCTAGTGCATTCAGCACAGCAGCGAAACCTGGTGGACGTCGGAGGAACTGCCTTAGTGAATCGCCGGAAGACCCGAATCTACCGCAGAGAACGCGCCACTGGATCGCGAATGGAACGGGTAAGTAAATCTGCCCCAATGACACAGTCAGATCTGCTACATCTCTGCTCTAGCACACTGTCAGATCTGATGTGCCTCCCTACCCCTCCCTGGATAAAGAACTTATCTGCCTGTTACTTGTAGGTCTCCTCTTGCTGCTGTTGCTTACTGGCAGTAGGTCAGTGTGAGCTCATCCTGGAAGCAAGAGAAAAGCTCAGCTCCACAGCGTCAGACAAGATGCCTGCCGACCCTAAAGTCAGAAGATACAGGGTCGGAAACGAGGGGCAACTGAAATTGTGTACAACAGGACTGATAGAGACAGGTTGGAATTATATCTGTGAAGTGCTGTATTTTTGTTAATAACAGTGAATTAGAGAATGTGTTATTTTGTTACATTTCAGAAACTTGTCTTCATGGGAATCCAACCTACAAAAAAGGGTGCATACTCTCAAACATAAAAGACTGCTGTGTTCAGTTGCCGGCTGTCATAGTGAAAGGTTCATATGTTATATTAAGTAGCCACAAAGCAAGCGTGAAACCACTATGTTGGAACATAGTAATGTAAATAGAATATCTATTCCAAGCTGTGGTCCTTGGCAACAGAGATGCTCAGTTGAATACAGATTTCTTTACTAAGGCAAAACGGAGATAAAATCAATATAAACTCAAAATAAAGTATGTGGAGTGGAGGGGAACAGTGAGAATAACGAACCAAGTTTAGAACACAGCCTTTCAAGACAAATCACACTAAATGCTTAAAGATTAATATAAAATATTTATTGAAACAATAAAATATATTAAACAAATAAAAGTGCACAGTTAATTCCAGTGCTTTTTCTTATCACAGTCTGTATGCAGTCTCATATCAGTCACGTAAACAGATACAGACTGGTAAAACACAGCAGTGCATAAAGGTATAGCAGGCCAACTGGTATCAGGTATTTAAAAAGTGTGTAAATAAGGGCTACAGGTGCATCTATTTCATCACCACTTTTCATAGAACTACGAAGATACGATGATACGAAAACCACTCAGTGTGCGGCAATCCAGGTTGGCTCTGCTATACCTGTGCCTTATGGGATGATGAATAAAAATATTATTACAGTATTACCTTCATATTATAAAAAACTGTATCTCCAGAGACATACATTATGTATGTGAAGTATCTTACTTCTTAGCCAGATATTAGTAAATGGATGGGTAAAAAAGGGGTGTACTTCATGATGTGCAGATAAGCATACAGAACTATTGATGTCTTGGCCCTTTTGGATTCCACATCTTCAGTTTCTTCATTGACATTATACAATGTTACAGCTATACAATATTTGTTAGTTGCTACAGACATATACAGATATCCGAATAATAGGTTAAGACTCACATTTGGTAGATATTGCATATTCTAATACACCTATATTCTGGATTTCCATACAAAGGGCATGTGTGAGTCAAAACTGCTACAAATAGACAAAATAATAATAATAATAATAATAATTACATTTCAATTGTAACAGTGGTGGTTTCCTCTGCTATTATTCCCTGCAACGCAGTACTATGTCACGTTTTTGTGAATACCACATACTAGTAAACAGACACATTTTTCCAAAAAGAACTAATTGAATAGAGATCGCTTTTTAGTGAGCAATTGGGGTTCACTCCAATAAGTTAGACATCATATTGGATGGAATCAGATATAGAAAAATAGCTTACAGGGTTTTCTACTAGAGTAGAGGCAGATATGCATTGACATCACTGTCACCTCCGCAATATTTCACATTAGCCCTTTTGGATATCATAGTATACTAAAGTAACTGATCAGTGAAAACAGGGACAGTATTCAGTATATTTGTAGTTTGAGGACAGAATTCTGTTCCCCTGGTATGAAATAATACTGAACATTTAATGTGGTTTAGCTCCGAATGAAACTGGATTTAGAAGTAAATCATTCTTGTACGTCAATATCAGTGACTCCATGTACTAGACTCATCTCATTACTCTCAAAGCTTGCCATGAGTTGACGCCGTCCACATCGGCGTGGGGTAAATCGTTCTGTAATAGAAATAGTCTTCAAAGGCCCAACATCTCTGTAAAAGAAAGTATAAAGTGTGAGAATATGGAGACCGCTGCATTGCATTCATGAAGAAGATAAGAAAAGAATGTAAGGCAAATGGACCGTAGTATACTAACTGAACATAACTAAGCTATTTAGCTCCGAACATCACATGCATCTGAATAGTATATGATATACATATAGTAGTAAAAAAACTAATAAAAATTAGCTTCGGCTATAAAAAAAAATAATACTAATGTTTGGCTGGAATAACCAATTCCAAACCACAGTAATCTTTTATACAGTAAAAATAATCTACTACTATGCTAGGAACCTAATTTCCACTGTATACGGAATAAACCACTTTTTCTCCACTTTTATATTTGTGTGGAGTGCTACCTATTCTTCATACATAATTTAATATTTATGGATATTTTCTTTCACTGATCTTTATATAATAGATTTATAATAGATTATTACTATAATAGAAGTTACTCATCTTTGTCTTCTCCCAAGACTACTGGTTACCTTATAACACACCTATAACCATAAACACAACCCAGGCAATTCTTTGGAGCAGAATAGCATCTTGTCAAATAAATCCCTGTTAACTCATAGGTGGGATTTTTTGTCATATAGCAGTAATATTAATAATGCCTGAGTTTTAGAACAATGTCAAGTTTAATATGGCATGCAACATCATGGGTACATTTATAAATAAACATTTTAGTGATTTACTTACCCAACTTGCACAACCTTTGGCCTCTGGAGACCAGGCCCTTCCACATGGAAACATCCATTGTGCAAAGTAGTTTGGAGAGGATTTTGAAAAATGATTTCTGCCACAATTTGTTGACCCACACATGCTTCACCATGGACCTGTAACAGTGATTTTGTATCAGTACAGTACAGTATCAGTACAGAATATCAAATTGCAAGCAGAATTATATATTCCTGAAGTAGTCTGACCTGCACATTTAGGTTCTTCATACTCTGAAGTTTACCCGACCTTACACTGCAAATTCTTTCTCCACCATAATATATCTTCCCTGGGTGTACTAAAACAATGACAACTGTCGCGGTCATAGTTTAATGACCAAAGCAGTTGCTAAATCTTTTCTCCTATATGGTGTTGAAATAAAAGCACAGATGACCTAGCTTTTGCCATTTAAATATCTCCTTTCTACATGGATGAAAGTTATAAACAAATAGAAATTTGGATACCTTGATGATAAGATCTGGGGTCCGTATTCTGAATGTGTGCTGTTTGGCTAATTTCTGTCCAGATTCTTTTACAATTCCAGAAACAGTTAACATCATCGCTGACTGATCCACCAGTTGTGTGCGGTACTCACTGTAAGCAACTTTCATTCCTACTGACTTGGCTACAAAAGAGAAATTGATGGATTAAAATCTTTAAAACAAAGTCACAAAACTGAAAGAAAATGATGATAAAAAAAAGAAAACATAATAATTCATCAATGTCTCAAGTTTCCCTGACAAATGGCCGCAGATATATCAAATGTTCAGGTTTTGAATAAAAGCTTTATGCTATAATATTATCTAACATTTGCATTACAATTGTATGGTATGCAAATATATATTTCTTTAATATGTAATTTCAATATATTTCAGAATATGAAAAAAACATGCCATAGTATAACTAACCTTCTCCTGGGTTCAGCAATACACTACACTCTTCATTCTTGAATGATTCTTTGCAGACTCCATTGTAATACATAACAGCAACGGCCATAGATAAGGACACAGTGCGGCGGCTTCCGCTACCATTCCTCAATGTGATCCGAACATTAATGTCACTGCCCATGGATACACCATCCTGTGACTCAACAGTAAGTGAGATATCTCCTGTGTCCTCGGCATCCACCTCTGCCAGTGATTTACCACCATACTCCGCAGCTGTTTGCACTGCTTTACGTTCCTCTGCAGATCCTGGTGGTGTAAAGGCATTGGTTAAAAGAAAATCATAGATACAAGTATGACACAAGTAAAATCATAAAATGAAATTAAATCATAAAATGCAGAAGACTACAATACTCAATGTACATGATTTAGCCAAACCTGTTTTGCATTTACTAGAATCATACACAGTGTAATCAATAATAACATTACCTTCTGGATGTTTGTACAAGTAAGTGATGTCTTCTCTTGCATTAGATCCCACTGCTTTGGTGCTGATACAATGTCCAACTGCCCGTTCCTCCACATGGACCTTCTTAAATTTCCCATTTGAAGTTCTCTGATAAAAGACTTTGTCACTGTTTACCTGGGTGGGAGAAAGACAGATTAGTGGTTTTCAACTAGTTCTATAAATGCTAATTTAAGGAAAACTCTTTAAGAACAACTTTGAAGTTTATATATGTTACATTGATATTCTGGTCAGTATCTTGAATCATTACTTGATAAAAATGATGAAAGGAATATATGTAAAGTTTGCTTAGCTTTATAAATATGTTGTTTATTTGTAAATTTAAGAAATGGAGCTCCTCTAATTTCAAGCTGCAAAATTTGAACAGTTTGCTGTGCTTGTAGCGCACTACACATTCACACAAATCTTATGGGTCAATATATTTTAGCTGCAGCATAAGACAACCCATGCGCAGGTGTGATATGTTTCTGCTAGAAAACATCCATATTATTCTAAACCTGGAAGCCCGCTTAACCTCATAATGATGAAGATATTTTAAATATTCCATTGTCATTATATTTATTTCCTGTCTTCTAAAAGTCATATTTATTTTTATTTTACAGAATATAGGCCTATGCGGCCTATGAGTAATCCCTTGGATGAATAAAATTCCAATATTGTCAAAAGGCAATTGGTCAGAATGTAGAAAAGAAAGCATAAGATGTTATATCCTTTTTGGCGGGTTCCTACTATATTAGAAAGTGTAGCAGAGCAAACAACATTACAAAAATACAAATTAATGGTAACATGTGGATACATTCACCATATTAACTAGACATGAATATAGCCTTATCAAAAGAACTACAGAACAAACATATGTATAAATACCTCTGCAAAAATGAAAGGAGTATCATATTTAATATTCACTAAACCATTCTTGATGGCAAGGACAGGAGAAGGGCCACAGCAGTATATACCTAAAATGAGAGTGATAGGTATACTTTAAGATGTATAAAGGAGATTGGTGTTTAAGTAGCTACAATCAGTAGTTAAAATGGGAGTACAGTTATAAAAAGAATAACATAAATAATAATAATATATGTCAATTACCATTGCTTGTCTCTTGAGGCGTGGCATCAATGGCTTGCCATCCACTATATCCTGCTGGTAGGTCAGGACGGGTCATCCAGCAGTCATTCCAACAATGATAATTCCTTAATAAATGCACATGTACATATTAATACACATATTTCTAATATTTATCCATTTAACTATTCAGCAGTGATGATATGGTTCTATGTACACTAAAACCTCTGCAAAAGACCACCCATTGAGGCACATTTACCAAACTGCAATGCAGTTTGCCTGCGTATAGTGCAGAGTGTGCCAGAATCAGGATTTCTGGCACATGTTCTTCCTGCATTGCCCTGACAGAGTTCACCAACTTTTTTCTGGTTCACCTTTAACACAGGGGAGCAGTAAAATGAAAGCTGAGCTGTGATTGGTTGCCATGGGCAACTAGGAATATTCTGACTTTCAGACAGCTTGATAAATCTGCCCCAGGGTGTGCAACACAATTCTGGCACACTTTGCATGATAAATCTGGGGCATGGTCCAACTGAGCACCAGAACGCCCCCTAATTTGTGTTGCACCCCAAATGTGGCGCAGGCCCTTCTTAAATACCTGTACAATCAGTTTGTACGTAAAAGAATGTTCAAAGTCTGACAGAAAACTGTCTCTTAGCCCTTAGTAAATGTGCCCCATTGTCTAGACCAGATAACCCGTGACAGATGTAATATAGGTAAGTACTTTCACACTCACCAGACGGAATCACTGTTTTTATCCTCTAATGGCTTCATGTTTTCATCAAAATAGACATCAAATGTCAAATTTCCATCAGTATCATGAGCCGAGGCAAAATTGGTAATAGTACGCCCTGGGATTCCAAGACAGCGAAGCACTGGAAGAATAAGGGGACGAGTAAGGAGCTGTTGGTGGGCATGGTAATCTTAGCGAAATATTCTTTGGTAAACTATATCCAATTTTACTCCTTAATGCAGAAATACAAAATTATCACTTTGCACTGTGAGTATTAATTATACCACATGGTTGTAGCTTTGTAGTAATGTCATCTCCTATACTGTTACTGTACATCGCAATTGGTTAGCCATGTGATACTTTGTGATGGTTAATCAGCTGCGATTATGGCTCTGTGTCTTCTGCCTAAAGTTAGTTTCTCTATGTCTATTTCACTAGAGTGTTCTCAGGCAAATTTAATTTTACTGTCATTGTACTTTTTTATCAGCCTATAAAATTTGGCACAAAATTCTGTGGAAAAGATGCTTTTGGTGTTATCTAGTGCTCAGGTAAGGTGTTATCTAGTGCCCATAGGTTTTGAAATACCATTTTCTGGCTTCAAAAACTAATTTAAACAATTTAAAATCCTGTTCTTACCTGTAGTTGTGACAGCAGCAAACACCCAGCACTGGCCATATTTTACAGGGGTACCAGTCTGGTGATACTTGAGCAGAATATCCACACTGCCCACCCAAGCAACTGGATTCACCCCATCAGCATATTCACCAGACCAGCTTCCAGCAACAACACCATTATCATCCATGGAATTTACCTGCAAGATGGAAGGTGTGGAGATCAATCAGTTGTAAATAATGAAGCAAAAAAGGCAACTGTATCTCTTTAAGTAGCAGATTTTCCATTAATGGAAGCATACTCTTACCATGGCAGATATAACTCGGGTAACAGTTATGGGATCACCTCTTGATGCAGGTGAGATACCTCCACGGTCTAGTATGTAGAATACAGAATCAATAACTCCCTCATTAAACTGTAAGTGAAAAATAATGTTTTAATTTATTATTTGAATCAGGAATTATCAATGAATATAGAAATAAATATTAGATATTGGGAATTTTTCTAAGGGTCTAGGACAGGATCCTATTGCATGGCCACAATTATAATCAATATTCACATTTTAGTGCTAACAGAGCAAAAATAAGGCTACTTTATGAATGTAGATATACCAATCAATTTAGAATACATGATAGTTTGAGTTTTCAGTGTACCTATAATTTATTAATTAGCCTTTATTTATTCTTTTTAAAGAGGGAGGGTATTCAAAGCTATTCTATCATCGTCTACAATTGTGTTTTCAACCTGTCAACATGTCCTATTTGGGACATTAACCAACAACAGGTCCTTAGGGACCTGTATGATTTTTGAGCAATTTTATCCAGGCTTCACTTGCTGGAACATGAGAGGGGGTGTCGGCACAGGATCTGAAAGTGTGAGTTGGATGCACCTTGTCTAAATTTTTATTTTATTATTTTTCTCCACTTACAGACTTCAAAGAGATCAATTTGGGACACTAAGCCACAGGTCCATATATATTCATATATACGGTATATATAGATTACCTTTGCCTACATGTCATTTTCTACCTAGCATGTTAAATGACCATCTAATTGATACAGCTGACTATAATTCTTCATTTGATGTTACATGCACAAATGAACTATTACATTGTTGTACTTGCAGATTTGTTTTTATTTTCTATATTACCATGCCTTTTTTACATTTATACATACATTTTATCATTTCTATGTAGTGTTTCAAAGCGTTACAATTTGAGGGTGCTATTTACAGTGTTTTTTACCTGTCCATAATTCCAAGAGCGTTCTCCAATTTGATGTTCTGTACCATAGTAAATTCTTCCAATTTCATTTAGCACATATTCTTGCCTCCATGGTTCATTATCCATAAATACAGCATCCGCTAAAAGCAAAAGGAAAGATATTAATTAGACCAACAAGATATCACACAATACAAGTAGAAAATATATTTTTGTTTAAAGAAAAACTACCATCAAAATCAAGCATGCGGGTGCAGGGGGAAAGGTCAAACAGTGTAACAGTTTGTAAAGCTATATCACAGAGAGACTAGGGTGGCCCCTCAGGCTCATTAGCATAAATGTAAAAGTTGAAGTAACGAGGCCATGGATAATAATGGATCTATGAGGAAGTGTCAATTGTTTATTTTTGATAGTAGACTTCCTTCAACATAGAATTGTTCATACTTACTGCGGCACCAAGCATTAAACAGGATGTAAACCTTCAGTTTCGAGTCATTATAAGTTCCTGCTCCACTTCTAACACTGAGTTGGTATTTTCCCACTGCAGCTTGAGCAGAAGTGTTAACCCATAGTAAGATGTTTTGCCCACTAGTTTCTGCCACTTGGCATCCCCAGCCACCAACATCAAATTCACTGACAAAGGGCACATTGATTGGTTGGGAATTTCCTGAAAGAGAATGACAAGCAGCTTCAATTGACGACACATATTGCATACATTATGTTTCCATAAAACATAGTATGATGTGTTGTTGCTACAGAATACATATCAACACACAACATAGTATTACAATGAAAACTAGGAGGCTATCATTTGAGGTAGCTCATCACAGCAAAACAATTTTTTTACTCCTCTTATAAATGGGCTGTGATTCTGAGTATCAGGAAGTTATGAGCAACCCATTTATTATCATTAGCAGTAATTATCCACATATCTTAAAACTTAGAACACCTCAAACTTGGGTGGAAGTGGTGTGACTCAGTAAACAATCATAAACCCAACACTAAGCATAGCCCATGAGAGAATATATTTAACGTACAGAGATTTACAACATAGTCATTCCTATGTATGAAACAATGTTAGCAAGTCAACTCCTATTGACTCAGTACATCTTATTAACCGCATTAAAATATTATGTGGGTGCAACCTCACACAAACATTTAACAGCTTGCTTTAAATGACAAAGTAAAATGGTGACTGTGTACCGTGTCCTTAATATGCAGACCTGGGAATAAAGTGGCCTCTCACTCACCTAGCTGTAAAATGACACAGACTTGGTCACTCTTGGGGTTGAATGGCCTTTGGAATGTGACACAGATCTGGAAGGGCTGTCCTCTTCTTACAATAAGTTCATCACATTCATACTCATCAGTGTGATGTGACCGACGATTTTCCCCACCCCGAGACTTCAGTAAGTCAACGCTTTGAACTTGCAAATTACCTGAAAATCCAAAAGGTGACAGAACTCAGAAAATGTGGGTTGTAAAACTTATCGCATTTACCATTACAGGGATTGATACTCGCTAAACATGATAATTGGTCTTACCTGTGGGCATTGGTGGCAGATTACCATTGCTCCCTGGTTCACTGGTGCCGTTTGCTCCTTCATGGTTTTCACCTATAGTTCCACCTCCTGTAGCTCTGTTACCCCCTGGAATTCTCTCTCCCCCTGGAGTGTATTCTCCCCCTGGACCATATTCTCCCCCTGGAGAGTAGCTTCCATCTGTAGGTCTGTCAGAAGGTCTGCCTCCTGTTCCTCCAGGTCCTCTCACATAATCCTCTACATCTTCACCTCTTGAGCAGCAGGAGCAGCATGT
This sequence comes from Engystomops pustulosus, assembly GCA_019512145.1. Classification (NCBI taxonomy): domain Eukaryota; kingdom Metazoa; phylum Chordata; class Amphibia; order Anura; family Leptodactylidae; genus Engystomops; species Engystomops pustulosus. The sequence goes on along the minus strand of CM033641.1, from coordinate 211,747,226 downwards.
TAGCCACCAAGACTTTTTCCTTTCCACATACCGTGCCATGTTTTATATCTGAAAGAGTATATTAAGCATGTTATAAAACGTAGTTACACACTGTTGTATTCTTCTCATGTCATTTCAGAAGCATACTGCTATGTCTACATGCTTGTACAAGCTCACTCATAAATCCTCACTCCATCGGACTCCAAGAACTGTTACAAGTAAAGAAAGTTCTGATGCATTGCACAGAGGAAGCCAGCGTCTTAGAACAAAGTAGTTCTTAAATCTGTCTAGGTTTATACTTACCACAGCAGAAAATAATTTTTGAAAAAAGCAAAACTAGACCCCATACAGTCACAAATTTCTCTACTCTAAGACATATATTATATTCGCCTTTCCTAGGAGCAGTCTTGCTGTATGTAGCACAGAAAGTCAGAAGCACAAGCAGTCCTGTTTAGCAGTCCCATGGCCAGGCCCATCTCCTGTTTTTATGAACTTTAAACCTCCCCTTCTGCAACCTCCTCCCATGTTGCAACTGCTCATCTGTCTTTAACCCCATAGAATCTTGCACTGACCCGCTTGAACATCCAGCCAAAATAAGAAATGAAATTAAAAAGGAAGATCTGCCAATAAGTAACCACACCCTCCCTGTGTAGTTCCCTTATCCTCAGCGAACATGTCTCCCCAGAGTCAGCAGTGTCTTTCTCATGCACATACAAAAATTCCATTGCACTGTAACTTCTGTGTATTGTTGAAGAAATCTTCTCCTTGCTAGTATAGATACTTGGGGGTTCAGATTTATTTTGGCCTGTGCTTGTGGGTGTTTTCTTTTTGTATATTTAATTTATGCTGTTTTATCTGAAAATCTAGAAGTTTTAATAATCCACCTTTAATTATTTTATATACAGTGAAACCACACAGGTACAAAAGGCCTTTCCAATGTATATATCCACTTTTCTTTGTGAGGACCAAACAACAAATCTGTTCTTACTTAATGATGATCTTTACGCATGCATATTTGCACTTAACAAACATATTTTATAACTCACATATTCTCTGGATTAGGTGGCGCTGAGATGGTTCCATAGACTTACTATATACTGTATTTAATGGGGGCAATTTATCAGAAGGGTGTGAAAGGAGAACTGTTCTAGTTGACTATGTAAATCAATCAGAGCTATGCTTTATAAAATTAAAGCTAAATAAAGCTGAGCTCTTATTGGTTTCTCTGGTCAACTACAACAGTACTGCTTTCAGACACTTCTGATAAATCTTTCACATACAAGAAGAGTGAAGAAATCAGGTGATACCTTTTTGAGGCTAACTGATTATATTTGATGGTGAGCTTTCTAGAATACTAGTTCTCTTCATCAGACATGATGTTATGCATGAAACTGAAAATTCATGCATAACATCATGTCTGACGAAGAGAACTAGTATTCTCAAAAACTCACCATCAAATATACTCAGTTAGCCTCAAAAAGGTATCTCCTGATTTCTTCACTGTTCTTCTGCAATCCATGGATAACACGATACAAATCTACACTACTAGCACATAGTCTACAACACAGGCTATGGATGGAATGCACATTAACAATCACTCCTACACATTACATGACCCCTGAGACCAGTTTGAAAAATCACAGTTTTAGGCCACTTTTACACTGTCAGTATTTGGAAGTCGAATTGGAACCAACAAATAGAAAAGGTATAATGGAGAGATGTGAATCTCTTCTATGTTTTGGACCTACTTCTGATTTTGACTCATAAATACTGATGTACAATATTGAACTAATGAAAAACAAAGTTCAAGGTTGGGGCGAGCACCGATCCTGAGAAAGTGTCAGCACTACCAGACTTGTGTGTAATAGATGATGGCAATGGCACTAGTGCACATATCGGGTGCCTTTGAAGCCCACGGTGGTGCTCATCCAGCAAAACAAGGACATCAATGTTAAAAAGAAGACAAAAGATGCGGCGCTCACCCAACAGTAGTGTCTCGCTGTACCTACCTGTCCTATGATTGACACTAAATAACGAAGAATTGTTTGTCTTCTTTTTCACAATATTAAACTAATAATAACTGGGTGAACGTGGCCTTAGCTCTTTTAGTGACAAAACAAACAGCTTCATCTTATCTAGTCAAGATGTTCTGTGTACATTGTACAACACCCTTGGTTTCTGCTGTGAAAATGGTGGTATGTTTTAAAATACCATGTGACATTACTATTGTAACTAGATGGAAGCCAGTAAAGCAGGTCTAGTATGCCTTAGTTGAAAGCCATTTTATACATAGTTGACTGGTTTAACAAGTTTGGAGCATATTTTAGATTCCCAAACACAACTAAATTCTTTACAGAGTTAAATAAAAAATAAAATCAGATGCCATCAGGATGCTCTGCTGACCCCCTCCTAATAGCCAGAGTGAAAAGCTGCTACCACTTTGGAGAACTTTGTGATACGAACTCCCTGGGACATAAGGGTTGATTCTTATCCTACAAACCTTTCCTAAGAAGGAATTGTGAGTTTTACTTTTTCCCCAAGACAAAACCAAGATAGATAAGATACATAGAGATTATATTTTCTCAGAGAATACTATTAGGCGGAAACATTTCATGATATTTCACCCAGATAATATTTTTCCTCTCAATCCTTTCATTGCACATAATAAAGTATAGTATACGCCATGGATACTGTTATCTTCTTCTTTTCAACCTATTGTGAGATTCTATAATAACAATACAATATCAACAAATAAAACATTTAGCATGCTGGTTTCCATCTGCCTGGAAATGTTATGTATCATTCCTGTATACCTATTCTAAGATTATCTTTACACTACAATATGACTGCGGGTTCAACTACAATAATAGTACTATAGCTGTCTATTTATATTTCTATCTGTGCTGCAAAACTGAAAGTTAACTTTTTAGATCTGCTCTGTTTTTGTTTTAAAAACACCCAGTTATCTCGTGATGATTTCATTATTATCACAACCCCCATGGTTCAGAAGAGGTGAAACAATATGAAAGCACAGTAAACAGATATCATAAGATAATAACAGTCTCCATAGCAATAACAAAAACCAACAGGATAGACAATTCTCCTTAACAGCTGACAATCTGAAGATACAACTCTGTCTGTTTAACTGTTTGATGGACTTATAGAGTAACTGCTTTCCATATAAATAAACATATTTAAAGCACATCTTAGTTGAAATACAGTTCGTAGCATGAAATAAATGTGACACTGACCTTGTACAGCTGCTGTGTGAATGACAGATCTTCTTGGAGTGGTTTATGCTTTGTGGGGATGTCTATAAATCAAGGGGTGGAACTAGAAAAATCTGATCCACACGTCATAAGATAGCCCTTCCCATATCATGCTATGCCAAACAATTGGAATTCTTGGAATGTGCAACTTGTAACAGTGTCAGTGCTCATCACCTCACACCCATAGGAGGGCCTCTTATACACACCTCACACTGTTACACACCTTAACCTCTTCATCCACATCCAGCAATTGTATGAAAGAAAATGTGTTTTATTGCTTCATCATAGCAAATAATGTAATATACCCACTAATACCATATCAATGGCTGGCATCCTTACAACTATGATACACCTAGCAATGTTAGCAATATTTACTAAAGTGTCACTCACTAAACAAAAATTGTAATCCATCTACTGTATTTATCTACCCATCCAAAGGATAATTGTTATCAGATAATTGGTCATTTCTTTATATATTTTTGAATATTAAATTACAACATAAAATCTCATAACCCTCCATATCACAAGAAAAAATCCCAGTTAATGCATAATGCATGCAAATATCTGGTGCCCTCTTTTTTTTAAGGCATGTCTATAGCTTTGAATCAATTTTTCATATTTCACAAATTCATACTTTGTTTGCCGATTTTACAGATGTTCGTATTTATATGTTAGAACATATGGATACCCACAGCTATATCGGGCTTATAATAATTCAGATCCGCATTGATGAGCTCCAATAAACAACTTCATTAGCAGTAGCGTAACTACAGTGGTAGCAGCCATAGCAGCTGCTATGGGGCCCACAGTGTGAAGTGGCCCCCAGCCACCCAACTTGCCACACTAAAGAATGGCAAATGTGCAGCATTATATACATATATGCATATTATGATATACAATGTGCAGCATAATAACAATGAAATCTTACACAGTATACAACTTTGGAAGTTGGAAGGGGATGGCAGGACTTGGCATAGTCTCTGATCTCTAGCGTCCTGCCATCTACTTCCCACATGTGGTCTGCATTTACAGGGACAGATATGTGCCCTCAACTATCCTGGGATAATAGCACTGCCTGGGGAAGGGGGGCCCCACTCAGAAGTCTCCTATGGGGCCCAGCCTCTCCTAGTTATGCCCCTGGTTATTAATCACATTACCCAAGGTCTTAGATCACATAGTAAACAATTCTATGCCTCCATACAAGGTATTAAACTAGCATGCATTATATTGACAAAAATGACATACCCAACATTAAATAGACACTAAACAATATAAACATACAAAACATTCAAATATTATAGATCTAATGGTATGTTCATATCTACCATCCAGCGGTCTTCCTTCTACACAGCTATGTGGCACTACTCTTTGGTTCTTGGTATTCCATCCTTTTTGGTCACCCACTAATGACCCATTGGGCCTTCTTTCCACCACATTATAGCCATAGACTATAATGTTGTCTGTCCTGATCATACCATTAGATAATTGTATATTTCTGATAGAATGTGTTTGTATATATCCAGATAAGGGCAGCTTATGTCATGTTTATTTTTCATTTTCTGTGTGATAATGGTTAGCTCCATGTGTCTTCCATCACAGCTCCTGACATATCCAAAGATCATATCTGGGATACACAAATACAGCCATAGAAATGTACAATGTGGCTTCAACATAAGCATATTCCCACTCCCAATAATCAGATACATATACAGTGCCATGCGAAAGTATTCGGCCCCCTTGAACTTTTCTACTTTTTTCCACATTTCAGGCTTCAAACATAAAGATATAAAATTGTAATTTTTGGTAAAGATTCAACAACAAGTGAGACAGAATTGTGAAGTAGAATGAAATTTATTGGATATTTAAAACTTTTGTAAAAAAATTATAAACTGAAAAGTGGGGAGTGCACTATTATTCAGCCCCTTTACTTTCAGTGCAACAAACTCACTCCAGGAGTTCAGTGAGGATCTCTAAAAATCAAATGTTGTCCTAAACAACTAATGATGATAACTATAATCCACCTGTGTGTAATTAAGTCTCCGTATAGATATCCCTGCTCTGTGATAGTTTCACGGTTCTGTCATGAAGACCGAGGAACACACCAGGCGGGTCCACGATACTGTCATGGAGAAGTTCAAAGCCGAATTTGGATACAAAAAGATTTCACAAGCTTTAAACATCCCGAGGAGCACTGTACAAGTAGTCATGTTAATGGAAGGGATATCAGACCACTGCAAATCTACTAATACCCAACTGTCCATTTAAACTTTCATCTCAAACAAAAAAGACTTAGTGCCATGACATAGATCATTTAACGCGCTCGAAACGCATGGGATGAAGTTTGTAGCCCACACTATGGACGCAGTGCTTTGGTCTATGTGATGCTGTATGACATATTTTGAAGACAATAAAAAATTCGGAAGATCTTTAACCATGTGTGCTGGACAGGTGGAGATCCGTGCTGCAGAAGCGAGAGTCTTCCCAAGATCCACTTTATCTGGTGAGCGTTGCCAACTTACCATACATATTTTACTTAAGTCTCTCAATGTGCAAAACTGATAGAGACATACCCAAAGCAACTTGCAGCTGTAATCACGGCAAAAGGTGGGGCTACGAAGTATTAACTTAAGGTGGCTAAAAATAATAGTTTTGTATGCCCCACTTTTCAATTAATAAATTTTTACAAAAGTTTAAAATCTTTACAGTCCTCCTGTATATCCTCTAGTGAGGAATTGATAACCTCTTTCATGGTTACCAGAGAGGTGACCCAGTTCTCCAAGGAATCTCTTTTTTTTAACTTTAGAGATCTCCTGTTTAGATATCTTCAACGTATTCACCCACATTTATCAAAAACGGTGAAAACTGTACTATGTGCAGTTTACCTGTGTAGTGTGCAGGGTGCACCAGATTCATGATTTGTAGTGCTCGTTCTTCATGAATCTGGCGCCCCCTGCACTGCTCTGGCAGAATGCGCCATTGTTTTGGTGCACTTTGTTCATGCTGCAGAATTGTGGCGCACGTTGGACAGAATTGTGGCACACGGTCCGACTGAGCGCTAACACGTCCATTTTGGTGCACATTTTTTCCATCTTGTTGGGCACAGTGCAGCCGCAACAAGAAACTGGCGCAGGCACTTAATAAAAACATTTATAAAGCAAGTAGTTTTCACATTCTTTCTAGTGCTTAGTCAGACAGAAAACTGTCACAAAGCATTCATTGCTAGGCATTCAGCATAGAGACCTGCCATGGCCATTCCCTTTTTCTGGGATTTACTTCTTTTTGATGTCAACAACACGTCGCCAAAAAGATGTTGGTATTTTCTTAGTTTTAGTATCACAAGCAAAGTCCAAACTCTTATGCTCGGTGATATAAGCTACTACAAAGCTCTCTAGTACTAAGGCTGTAATCATTATTGTTCCTTACACTTGTACTTCCTAGTCCTTGGTCACATGTGCTATATATCCTCCCCAATAAGTAAAAGCCAAATTCTTACAGTTTCTTCTAACATACAGTAAAGGAACTTTATTACCTTTCCTAATTTAAAGGCTTATTACCTTTTTTATTGCCTTTCTGCTTTTTCAATTACCTATTTCTATTTCCTCAGGGATCAATAAGGCTTTATTGTATTGTATTATTGTATTTTATATCCTCCCCCTTATGTTCGGTACCACCTAAGGCAGTGATGGCAAACCTTTTAGATACAGAGTGCCCAAACTACAACCAAAACCCACTTTTATAATGCAAAGTGCCAAAATGACAATTTAAGCAGTAACCTATTGATCTTTGCTGGAGGACACCAATACAATAGAAAGCAGGAGACATTTGGATTGTAGCTTCCCTCCAAGGTCACCTGAAGAGGCAGAATCAGGGGACCTAAAGCAGGAGCTCCAACAATCCATCTCTGTCCACACCTTCTTGCTCCTCCTGTAGTCCTGGCAGCCAAGTAGGTGTCACTTTAAAATAGCACTGAGCGTGGCGCTTCCTGGGCTGTCTTGGATGAAAGCCTTGAGTCCTATCTGGCAAATTCTGTGCTGGGTGCCCACAGAAAGGGCTCCGAGTGCCACCTCTGGCACCCGTGCCATAGGTTCGCCACCACTGACCTAAGGGTTCTTTTAATATACAATTCACAATTTATATAGAAATATTGCACCGTGACTTTGATAGAGTGGGCATAGCCTCCTAATAGCCTAACAGAGAATTAGCATGTATACTTTTACCACCAAAAACCTTGAAAAACCTATTGGGCGTCATTTACTAAGGGCCCGAATCGCGTTTTTACGTCGGGTTACCCGAATTTTACCATTTCATCTGGTGGACATCGGGGGAACTACCTTAGTGAATCGCCGGAAGACCCGAATCCTCCGCACAGAACGCGACGCTGGATCGCGAATGGACCGGGTAAGTAAATCTGCCCCATTGACTCAAGTATAAGCCAAGGGTAGGAAATGCATTGGTCACAGCCTCCCAGTATATAGCCAGCCCCCCCTGTAGTATATAGCCAGCCTGCCCCCTGTAGTATATAGCCAGTCAGTCCCCTGTCATATATAGCCAACCCCCTTTAGAATATAGCCATGCAGCCCCCTGTAGTATATAGCCAACCCCTTTTAGTATATAGCCAGCCTCCTTCAGGCAGTCCCCGGGTGACATACAAGATAGGGTCTGTAGGTTTGTTCTTAAGTTGAATTTGTATGTAAGTCGGAACTGTATACTTTATCATTGTAACCCCAGCCAAATTTCTTTTGGTCTCTGTGACAATTGGATTTTAAAAATGTTGGATTGTCAAAAGAACCAGGATTAACAATAAAGCTTCATTGTAGACACCAGTGATAACTGTTATAGCTGTTTATTGTAGCCTAAGACTAAAGTACAGTAAATTGCCAACATCCAGATGTCTGTTTGTAACTAGGGGTCGTATGTAAGTCAGATGTTCTTAAGTAGGGGACTGCCTGTATAGTCAGCCCAGTGTAGTATATAGCCAGCCCAGCGTAGTATATAGCCAGCCCAGCATAGTATATAGCCAGCCTTTAGTTTGCCCAGCACATACAAAAATAAACTTACATACTCACCTTTCCAGCTCTGTGTGGCTCCCTGTGGCTCCTCTTTTTTCTTCTCTCTGCTGTAATAGCTGGCAGATGCGTGTCCATGCACTCTGCCGGGCGGCGCACACTATGACGTAATCAGCGGCGACACATCATAGTGTGCGCCAGCCGAGCGCATGGCCGCACCTCTGCCGGCTAATGTATGCAAGTTTATTTTTTTATTTACTTGTGTACTCGTGTTATAGCAACATCTACCATATATACTCGTGCATAAGCCCAGTTTTTCAGCACATTGATTGTGATGAAAAACTGGGTTATGCACGAGTATATATGGTAGATGTTGCTATAACAATTGGATACTCAATTTCTGTGATCCCTTAATGGTTTCCAAAACTGTTTTTATAGATGTTTGTATACATATGTTAGAACACATGGATACTTAAAGCTATAATGGGTTTATAAGAAATCAGAACCTCATCAATGAGCTCCAGTAAACAACTTTAGTCACGTCATCCAAGGTCTTATCTCTCACTCTTTCTCTTATATTTTTTTTATATTTATATGGGGTGATTTATCAGTGCAAGAAATTGAGATTATATTTGCGGCTACGCCACCTCCACACCACGCGGAGTGGCTGGGTATGTGCCTAGGCACTTTCTAAAATCCTACAAACTTTCGTTCGCAGGTTTTTCCGCAAAACTATCCAGGTCTGACATGGCATAGTTTTTCCCGGCCTAAGCCTTTTGATGTATTTGGCCGGATGAGGTTGGCATGGCATCTATCGTACACCGGCGCATGAGCCATAAAATGCTAGAGCTGGATAGATTTGTTTAGTTTTTAGTGATCACATCAGATTCCAGGTTTTCCGGAAAGAGATGCGCTAAGATTTGCCTAAAATTTATCAGCAATTTGCATAGCTAATGTCCCCAAACACTGAAATTCCTGTGAAAAGAAACTGAAATTAATAAAGACTTCTGACCAAACAATAAATACATACTAAAATAAGTTCAAACTCAAAATTAAATACAGGAGAGAATTACTCTATTATGCCTTCAAGATTAAAGACCCCAAAATAAATGAAGACACTAAACGAGGCTGCTAAAAAATACACTCACCGGCCACTTTATTAGGTACACCTGTCCAACTGCTCGGTAACACTTAATTTCTAATCAGCCAATCACATGGCGGCAACTCAGTGCATTTAGGCATGTAGACATGGTCAAGACAATTTCCTGCAGTTCAAACCGAGCATCAGTATGGTGAAGAAAGGTGATTTGAGTGCCTTTGAACGTGGCATGGTTGTTGGTGCCAGAAGGGCTGGTCTGAGTATTTCAGAAACTGCTGATCTACTGGGATTTTCACGCACAAGCATCTCTAGGGTTTAGAGAGAATGGTCCGAAAAAGAAAAAACATCCAGTGAGCGGCAGTTCTGTGGGCGGAAATGCCTTGTTGATGCCAGAGGTCAGAGGAGAATGGGCAGACTGGTTCGAGCTGATAGAAAGGCAACAGTGACTCAAATCTCCACCCGTTACAACCAAGGTAGGCAGAAGAGCATCTCTGAATGCATAGTACGTCGAACTTTGAGGCAGATGGGCTACAGCAGCAGAAGACCACACCGGGTGCCACTCCTTTCAGCTAAGAACAGGAAACTGAGGCTACAATTTGCACAAGCTCATCGAAATTGGACAGTAGAAGATTGGAAAAACGTTGCCTGGTCTGATGAGTCTCAATTTCTGCTGCGACATTCGGATGGTAGGGTCAGAATTTGGCGTCAACAACATGAAAGCATGGATCCATCCTGCCTTGTATCAACGGTTCAGGCTGGTGGTGGTGGTGTCATGGTGTGGGGAATATTTTCTTGGCACTCTTTGGGCCCCTTGGCACCAATTGAGCATCGTTGCAACGCCACAGCCTACCTGAGTATTGTTGCTGACCATGTCCATCCCTTTATGACCACAATGTACCCAACCTCTGATGGCTACTTTCAGCAGGATAATGCGTCATGTCATAAAGCTGGAATCATCTCAGACTGGTTTCTTGAACATGACAATGAGTTCACTGTACTCAAATGGCCTCCACAGTCACCAGATCTCAATCCAATAGAGCATCTTTGGGATGTGGTGGAACGGGAGATTCGCATCATGGATGAGCAGCCGACAAATCTGCGGCAACTGTGTGATGCCATCATGTCAATATGGACCAAAATCTCTGAGGAATGCTTCCAGCACCTTGTTGAATCTATGCCACGAAGAATTGAGGCAGTTCTGAAGGCAAAGGGGGTTCAACCCGTTACTAGCATGGTGTACCTAATAAAGTGGCCGGTGAGTGTATATTAGTACATGATAAATTGATAAAGCATGATAAATTCATACATCTAACCTGCAATACAGACCCCAAAATAATTCCGGTAGGTTGATTAGATTGTGAGCCTCATTGGGACAGGGACTGATTTGGCAAGCTCTGTGCAGCGCTGCGTAATCTGTATGTGATATATAAATAAATAATTATTATTATAATTACAGCACACATTAAATATAAGTTAATATAACATATTTTGCTGTGATTTTTGGCAAAAATGCAACAATTGTGCATTAATTGGGTGCTCTATTCTCACTATATATGGATATATCCACAATCTTAGCAAAATCTTCTATTTTCATTTGCAGCCTTAAATGGGGCCTCATGCTTTTTTTCGATGTCGGCACTACCACATGTGCAACTCCCATATATTAACCATTGAGAGGATATCCTCTAGATAGATAGCAATATACCGAGGTTGTAAATACCTTCTAAATCCTTTTCTATAGTGTTCTTAGCGGTGAGGTGAATCCCAGAGCAATTTCTTACCCTCATATATATATCTTTCTTGCCAGGCACATCAATCCCTCAGAAACACAATCTCCAGAACATAATTTTCATATTAGCTTTTTTGTGTTACTCACTTCATGGAATTAAGCTCATAGGCACTTCAGAAATTAGGACAAACTGGTGACTGGTAAAGAGGAAAGATGAACATAAGAGATATCCAGATGTTTATGTGGAAGTGATCATTATTTATAACCAACCAGCGGTGGCTATATCCCTGTGGTGTAGTTCCCTACAAAAGGAGCTGTACAAAAGTGTATCCAAGTGCAATTTACCTTTAATTGCACAAAACATGGGACTATTTTGTTATTTGTGTATCAATATAAAAAGTAGTGTGCTTCTCCTCTACCAGAACTCTTGGACATTGTGACTTTACCTTATTATTAGAGATGAGCGAGCACTAAAGGTTTCTTTGTTTGTCCAGTCAAACTCTTCTAATACTATCTGTAGACAATGCCAATGTAAAGTCTCTTGGGCTCACAAGAAAAAAATATATTGAGGACCCAACACCTCCATCTATAAAGCACATATCCACAAATTGAGATGTGGTTGTCTTTTGCTTTTAATTGACTATTGGAGACAATTTTGTTTCACAACCTTTTTGGCACTGTGGTAGTCTAGTCTGATCGGGATTTGTGATATGCAATATAAATAGGTTAAAAGATTATAACATCTAATTCTCCCATTAACATAGTTATTAATTTACAATATTTGGCTTAAAAGGTCTGACTTACAAAATATAGCTGTTCTGACTCAAGAACAAACCTTCAGAACCTAATGTATTTTTTGGACTACACTTTTTAGCAGGAAAGTTCTTGTTAAAAATGCCTAGGTCTTATAGTCTGAAGGTCAGGATGATCCAACACTACCAGACATCCTCTTGAATATAACGGAGATCAGGTGAAGTGCTGACAAAGTGTTTAGACAGATCTCTGAGAGAGCAGAGCCTCTTCTCTCCCACTACTCGCTGTCCCAATATGAGTATTACCACAGGACCTGGAGTGATTTCCCATGCTTCTTGGAGTGATTTTAACCCTTTCATGGTGCCAGGGTATGGGGCCAGAGAAGAAGTTTCCTTTTTGGGTATGAAGAAGATCTATGTGTGTGAGTAAATGGAAGTAGCAATGCTGAGTGAGTTAATGTGAGTGAATATAGCAGACCTGAGTGAGAGCATGTAGCAAGAGGTGTGTGAGTGAATGGTTTGTAGCAGAGCTATGTGTGCTATGCTTGTGTGACCTACAGGGAATTTTTAATTGCTGTCAAATATATTTTTCTTTTTCTGGATGACTAAATCTGCGGTATGTCTTATTGTAAGGTGTGTCTCATAGTCCGAAAAATATGGTATCTTGTTCATAATCTGCAGATTTCCTGTATATTTATTTTCTGATTATATCTTCTTTGTATATATTATTATAGGGAGAAGTGTCTTATTAGTGGTGAATAATATACAGGTTGCCCCCTACTTAAGGACACCCGACTTACAGACAACCCCTAGTTAAAGACACTGTGACCTCTGGTGAAGCTCTCTGGATGCTTTACTATAGTCCCAGACTTCACTGATCAACTTTATTGATAATCCTTGGTCCAATTGCAGCAAAAAATTTTGAAACTCCAATTGTTGCTGGGGAAAATTTTTTTTTTTGTCTGGAACTACAATTATAAAATAGACAGTGTTGACTTACATACAAATTCAACTTACAAACAAACCTATGGACCACTGTAATCCTGCATGTTATGATGAAAATAAGGTGACCACTGAAAAGAGGTCTCTAAAGGATGGGAAGTGTCAGCCCACATGGAAAATTACAAAGAAAAAAAAATCACCAAAAATGTATAAAAAATAGATTTAGCATAGAATCTGATTTAAAGGGAATCAATCATTAGTTATGACCATAATAAACTGTAGACAGTGGTAGATGTAGGAGAGGTGTTTAATCATATTAAGCCTCTTTTTAGGCAGATACTGGGGGTCATTTACTAAGGGCCCGATTCGCGTTTTCCCGACGTGTTACCTGAATATTTCCGATTTGTGCCAATTTTTCCTGAATTGCCCCAGGTTTTTGGCGCACGCTATCGGATTGTGGCGCATCGGCGCCGGCATGCATGCTACGGAAATCGGGGGCATGGTCGAACGAAAACCCGACGGATTCGGAAAAAACGGTGCATTTAAAAAAAAAAAAAAAGTGTCGCTGGACACGCGCATACCTTTACTCGGCCCGGCTTGGTGAACTCCAGTGCATTCAGCACGGCAGCGCCACCTGGTGGACGTCGGAGGAACTGCCTTAGTGAATCCTGACTGGACCCGAATCCTCCACACAGAACGCGCCGCTGGATCGCGAATGGACCGGGTAAGTAAATCTGCCCCACTGAGTTCAAAGTACAGCTGCTCAGGACATTCACCCACATACTGACGGATAGCTTTAAGCGTCCATTAGCACAAGGTGAAATTGACTAGGAGGGTCATCTAGCAGCCTGTGATGATAAGAGGGGAGAAGCAGCTGTGGCAGGACCGATAACCATAAAAGTTTCTGTTTCTGGGGCAGGACAGATAACCATAAAAGTTTCTATATTTCTTTTCTGACTCTTCTAGTTCTTCCCTACAAACAAAAAGAGCTAATAGAGACCGATGGAATGTCTAAGTGGCACCTTCTCTTCACCAGAGCCCGCCATAAAGCATGGACTAGCCCGCGGTGGCACCCATGGTAGAAATGTTGGACACAGTCCGAGCCCGGGGTGACAGCGGGAGAATAGCACTGGAAGGCACACTGGAACAGGAACGGACTGGAACATGGAACAGGAACATAGGAGCAGGATCACAGAAAAACACAGAACTGGGAACACAGGCACAGGAGCGGGAACTGGAATGCAGGAAGGCTTTCACTTCACTTAGAATGGCTTGAAGATCCAGCAGGGAATTATGGGAGCCGCCGGATTATATAGCAGACCCGGAAGTGGCCAGCGCCAATCACCTGTGTGCTGGCCCTTTAAATCTCCGAGTACCGCCGCGTGCAAGGCGTGCCTAGGGAGAGGGGACGTGCACAGGGCCTCGGCCAGACGGGAGCTAGAGTGTGGAGAGGTAAGTCCGGAGATGCAGGGGCAGCGGAGGGAGAGTCACGGAGAGGGGCACGGGTGCGCCCTTGATCCGTGACATGGATCGCAAGGGCACCTGTGACAGCAATTTGTTAAATTACAGGGCGACCTTCCAAAGCAGAATGGGATGTCCCATCCCGTTTTGTCTATTTTCTCCTCTACTGGAACAATATTGCAAAAACACAAGAAATAATAATAAATCGCCTGGTACAGATGGACTTCCTAGGGAATTATTTAAAGATATCCACCACATACCACAAAGATGAAGGATTGTAAACCAAGCACAATGGCATACAGGTGTGTGCTCCCTCTGGCAGGATCCACTCTTCTTTAAGCTTCTTATGTCCTGGTTTTAAAGAAAAAAAAGATTTAAAAACTATGCAAATGAACGTCTCCAGGCTCCTTTGACACCTATGGTGCCCGGAGCCCTCTGGCTCATCTGTATAATTGTTTTAAAAAGGAAGTTACTGTTATTTTGCTCTTCAGACCCAGGAAAGACCTGCTAGACTGTAGCTCTTATCACCCTATAGCTCTGTTACATGCAGACTATAAAATACTTACTAGAATACACCCAGATCAATGTGGATTTATGCCATGCAAATCCAAACCAAAAAATGTTGGAGAAGTACAACGGGTTGGTTAGAGCAGGTGGGAGGACTGGGCTCTGGCATTTCTAGACACAGCCAAATCTTTTAATTCAGTAGTGTGGTCCTTCCTGTGAGGAAGTTCCTGAAAGCATGATTTGGTCCTACGTTTTCCCGTTAGATCAATAAACTGTATTCTACCCCCAATAGTAAACTCGTGGTAAAGTACATATTGTGATTCATGATTTTTGTACATGGAGGCACACACGGGGAATGTCCCTTGGTCCCCCCCCCCCCCCTCATATTTGCGTTGGCCTGCTATAAAAATTACATAGGATGAGTCTAAACAGGGATTTACCATTGATCCCAGGGAAAAGAAGCCTGTGGATTTATACTCAGATTACAATGATTTTTGTTTTGCTACATCTCACCACCTTACATCGAAGCACTTTCTCTTAGTAACAGTTGTTTGTCCTCCTTCTATATTACTAATGGACATGGTCCTTATCTGTTTTTAATGCTGATTCGCTCTTCCCCATGGGGGAGGAATTGATGCGCTGGTGAGTCTCACGTGGTTGTAAGAATGAACTATTTGGGGGGTAATGATAGCTACTCGCAAGATTGAGCCCTCTGTCCCTCCTGGCAACCACCCTTGCACAGCAATCCAGGGTGTCACGATGTACTTGAGGGACCGCTGGGGGATGGGGTGCGTCTGTAGTATATGTTCTATAGGCCATGCCATACGGAATGGCCTAATGAAAGCCTGTGAGTATAAATGACACTGTATACAAAGAATTAGTGAACGATGTCAGTTTCCCCTTGTGTACAGAGTAAAAAAAAAATGTTTAAAAAAAATTCAAATCACACATATGGGCACTTCCACACCTATACCAACCAAGGTAAAAAAAAACTCTAAATAATATTTTATCTCATAAAAAAACTTATTCTTTAAAATAATTTAAAAATAATGCCCAAATTGACCATTTATTTACACATATAAAAATCTTAATGACCCCAACATGTGTACAAAAATGAAAAACAGCCAGTCTCAATCCACAAAATAAACCCACACAACCATATGAAAAAAAAAATTTCAAAAGTTATGGAAAAGCTACGAAGGTGATGATGGAAAACGTCAGTCATTCCAAAAAGGATTTCATGATACCGAAGGGCAGTGACGGAAAATCTATGGTACGCGTTTGCAGCCCTCTGTACCATCATAATCCTAACTAAAAGATTCAATAGAGTTTTGGCTCATGATAGCCTAATATATCTATTAAGCAGATTTCTCTCTATAGGTCAATACGTTGTCCATTTTTTCTTTTCATTTTTAATAAAACATTTTTAATAAAACACATATATACTCCAGTATAAGCCTAGTTTTTCAACAGCTTCCCCACTGCTGGCTATATATACTAGGGCAGGGGGCTGGCTATATACTGGGGGATATGGGCTGGCAAGCTATATACTGGGGGGCAGGTGCTGGCTATGGGGCAGGGTCCGACAGACTGTATACTAGGGAGGCTGTCACCAATGCATTTCCCACCCTCGACTTATACTTGAGTCAATAGGTTTTCCCAGGTTTTTGTGGTAAAATTAGGGGCCTCTGCTTATACTTGGGTTGGCTTATACTCAAGTATATACGGTAATACAATTGCATTTGATTATTAAATATGCATATGAAACAAAATGTAAATTTAATATTGTTGTGCCATGACAACCTATGAAATACAGTAAATACAATATTTATGGTGATTAAAAAATGGTGGGGGCAACCAATAATAAATGCTCATCATCTATACATTAAAGAATATGCACAGCCCCTTAAAAGTTTTTTTTTAATGTATAGCAAAGTGTTTGCAATAATAAGTGGGTTTTGGGTTACAGTTTTGGCACCCAGGCCCTGAAAGGCTCACAATCACTTCTTAGAGCACTGCTCTTTGTAAATAACAAGCGGATTCAGTTATATTTTATACATCAAGCTTATCAGACTTTGCTTATTTATAATGAGTTGGGTCCCTTCAACTTCATGCCCTAGATGCCCGGAGGTCGGAGGTTCTGGCACACGAACTGGAGCTGCCCATCCATAAAGGGTTTTAAGAAAGCGGTAACTTATTTCCAGACCGGTCTCCTATCCCTCCTAATACCTCTCACTCCTGATATCTGTCTCCAAGAGTTGTGGGCAAATTGGTCTTATCATATATCTTTGCAGGAATCCCTATCTATGGCCCACAAATGGCATGCCCCAAATACTCTCACACCAATTATGTGGAAACAACAAATTAACTAAATCCTTTTGTATTAGAGGCTTGTTTATATACATGGGAAAAGCTCTGAGAAATTGAAGCAAGTTTGGGGTTTATGGCACATTTCTCCAGGCACTAATTATTCCACCCCCAGATTTAGAATTATCATGTCTAGATGGTGCACTCGACCTTTATATAGTAGAAAAACCAAAGAATTCATCAGGAATCATAGCTTTTAAATCAAATTATATAAATACTAACAAAGCACAAATAAGGACCCACAAATATGACAATTAATCTAACTACCAGTGTATTGCACAATTAGCACACTGACATACTGGTGTATGTCAAACCGTGTGTGCTCCCCACAGCACAGCAGCGAATCGGAACTCCAAGGGATAGGTAAATCAAATCAGCCAAGATTAAGAACGGTCTTCCCATTTGAAACGCATTAGCCATGATTCACTCTTTGGATTTTAATACTATGCTACAATAGAGGGAGAATTTCCCTTAATACAGCTGGATTCTTGATTATTTGTGCTGACAGGTAAATCAAATAAAGATATTAACCCCTTAACATTCTGCGCCTTAATTGCAGCAAACCCCCACCGCTAATAACTGCGGTCGGTGCTTGCACCGATTGTGGCTTTTAACCATTCCGATGCCGCCGAGGAAGCTGCCGGCGGCATTTAAAAGACGGCAACGTGATCGGTTGCCATGACAGCCTCAGGTCTTTGTTAGACCCGAGGCTGCATGGTTTCTGGAGATCAGTTATAATGAGCCAGTGGCTCATTGTAATGAATACAGTGCAAAAATGCCATATACTGCAAAATAGTAGTATTGCAGTATATGGTAGGAACGATCAGACCATCTAGGGTTAATGTACCCTAGAAAGTCTAAAAAGTAGTAAAAAATAAATTCAAAAATGGTTCAAAAGTAATAAAAAAAAGGAAAAAACCTAAAAGTTCAAATCACCCCCCCTTCCCCTAGAACTGATATAAAATGTAATAAACAGTAAAAATCACAGACACAATAGGTATCGGCTTATTAAGCAAATATTGACACCTAACACGGCTCCATACACCAAAGTATGAAAAAGTTATTAGCATCAGAAGATGGCGAAAATGTTTTTTACTTTTTCATACACATTCGTGAGCCCACAAGGATGTGACGCAAACATGTTTTTTTTCCAATTTTTCCAAATTTGGAATTTTTTTCCAGTTTCCCAGTACTTGCCACAGAATAATAAGTAATGTGACGGAGAAGTAACATTTGTTACGCACAAAATAAGCCCTCACACAGCTCTGTACACAGAAACATGAAAAAGTTATGGATTTTTGAAGGTCGAGAGCAATAAATGAGCAAAAAACCCTTTGTCCTTAAGGGGTTAAGCACCCTACGTAAATAAAAATCTATATACACCTAAGCTATAGCTGATCAGTATACCTGTAAGGGCGCTGTTTTTCACATTCGTGGTTCAGTGGTTTTCACGGATGCCTTATAGAGCCTTTGATTTCAAAGGGTGTTTTATTGAACAATAATAAATTAATATATAAACATGCCAATAAATACTCAATAAAAATTCATTAATAAATACCACGACAGAAAAATAATAATACACGATTAAAGGGCATAGTATGAAGTACAAATATAATATGGAAGGCCAATTCATGCAAATGTAAAGTGCCTCAAAGTGACTAAAGGGACACACATGGAACGCCAATTACTTGTCGATGACTACAATGATGGCCCAGACAATCACGCTCCTGCTTGCTGAAAGTGGCATGCAGGCCGGGGGAGCCCGAAAGCTGGCAGGGATCAGGAGATTCATGTGCTTTTTCCACCAAGCATAATGAATCTCCCCATGTATGTCGAACTGCGATCGGAATGATTCTGTGTTAATGAAAACCTACCATTACGGCTCTACCTATTAAGGTAGATCGGGTGGTAGGTGCCTCCATTGTACATGCCTTCAAGTCCCCTGTATCTTTTTATAACTTTTATTGCCCTAATATACTAATTTTCTACTGGGGTGTAGAGTAGCCGGAGCGGAAGCTAGCAGTCTTTTTGATCCTCTTACCCGCATATCTTCAGCGTGCAGCTACGAGGAGCTACGTGCCCTCGTCCGCGAAGCCAGAATTCTGTGCATGCGCAGTAGCTCCGGCTTCGGAGCAGTGCCCATTTTGATGTGGGCCTCCCTTCTGCTTCGCGGACGAAGATATGCAGGTAGGAGGATCAAAGAGATTACTGGGGCGTCGAGTAGCCGTGCCGTGTAGCCTCAGCTCCGGCTACTCCACGCCCCAGTAGCCTCTTTAGAAAATTACCATATTAGGGAAATAAAAGTGTATCTGCTGACATGCTGCCTCCTCCTAATACACAGAGACACAGACATCAGCTACCTGACATGTTCTCCTATACACAGCTGCATCCTGGAGCTGTTGTATCTTTCCTATACACACATACAGGCTGCAGGGGGCGTGGCCACCAGCAAGCACATGGAGCAGCCATCACATCATTATACAGCCTCACATCATTATACAGACTGTCAGTCATGCACTGGGGGTGTGGCTGTGCCTCCCACTCATGAATAAGCTGGACAGCTTGAATATCTTAATGACTCATTGGACATCTCAGTTTTAGGACCTCATTGCTTAGGTTTACAGGCATGTAGAGGGACAATGAAGGGATAGCGGCAATGCTCTCTAATGGCAGTTTATGAAAATTTATTTAGATTAGGGGGGTTATTTTGCATGACGGGTTCTCTTTAAAGCTCTGCCACAAGTGAGATGCCATCTTCTTGGATAGGTGTGTGGCACATTTGAGTACATTTTAGTAATCCATCTTCTGCTACTTAAAGGGGTATTCCCATTTCAGCAAATTATTGTTATTGTTTTAGGATAAAAAGTTATACAGTTTTCCAATATACTTTCTGTATCAATTCCTCACAGATTTCTAGATCTCTGCTTGCTGTCATTCTATGGAAAGCTTCTACGTTTACTACCGGTGGACGCAAATCTGACCATGGTCACACAGGTGCACAGCGTGTAATCAGAGCTGTGTGTTCTAACGAGCCATGCACCCGTATGACCATGGTCAGATTTCTGTCCACTAGTAGTAAACATAGAAGCTTTCCATAACATAACAGCAAGCAGAGATCTGAAAAACTAATGCATTGATACTGAAAGTATATTGCAAAATTGTACAACTTTTTATTGTAAAAGGAATTACATTAATTTGCTGTAATGGGGAAACACTACTTTAAGGACCGGGAAGATCCGGGCCTTGGACTGCCCAGAGCATTTTATTGATATTGTAATATAATAAAGAGCAATTTCTGTCAATTTGTTAGAAACATTACAATTTTAGCAGTATCATTTATTTTATTCCTGTTCGGCTGTATTCATGTATACCTTTTGAATTTCTTCAGTCTTCTGTTCAGACAGGATGTTATGCTGACACGATTTCCTGAGAACTACAGGAATACATCAGTATCAGTCAAATATGTTCTGGCAGCATTCAGATACCTCCCCATTGAGATTTGTTCTTCCTCCTCCTCTGTATGTTCCCCATGAATAGTGATGCTTAAAGGGAATCGGTCTTTCCTTTATCCCCCCCCCCCCCTAACCCCACTAACAGTACCTTGTGATGTATAATGCATGTCTCTCAGAGGTGCATTAAATCATCTTTTATTCTCATGTAAAATGCAGTTAAGGAGGTAGGGCTGCTTGTTCAGTCAGGCAACCCCCCCTCCTGACCGCCATAGGCTCTGCCCACTCCAAGCATGATGTGTGCCAGCCCTGCCTCCAAACGCCCACCCGTCATCTCCAGCAATGCCAAGATCTTGCACATGTGCGGTAGGCCTGTGATCTCGGAGCCTGCACTGCACATAAGTGCCGGTTTCACAGGTCAGAAGATGGGGCTTCTGTTTTTTATCCTTTTTTCCTTTTTGACATTTAATTTTTACTGCAAAGTAAATGCTGTAAACGCAATTCCTTTCTCCTTATATTTGTCAATATATTATACGTTAAATATGTATACATGCTTGTATTCTATGGCAGCATAAGTCAATATATTATATGTTATGTCTTGTTTCATAAAAATCAAGAAAAATTAAAAACAAAATGAAGACTCTCGAAATACAAAGATGAACTATCTACACAAAAAAATATAAATTGGCTATGTTGCTAGAATGCTTCTTTAACCAATTAATGACGCAGCGATTGTTTCGTTCATTTTTCGCTCTCACCCTTTAAAAATCTATAACTTTTCCCATGTACAGAGCTGTGTGAGGGCTTATTTTATGCAAAATGTTAAAATGACATTATTTATCATTCTATGCCAAGCACTGGGAAGCTGGAAAAAAATTCCAAGTGAGGTAAACTTGGCAAAAAAATGCATTTGCGCCACATTCTTGTGGGCTTAGTTTTTACGACTTTCACTGTGTGCTCCACATGATACATCTAATTTATTCTTTGGTTTGGTACAATCGGGGTGATACCAAATTTATATAGGTTTTATTATGTTTTAATACATTTTCACAAATTAAAAGAATATGTATGAAAGACAATTGTTTCACCATCTTCTGATGCCAATAACCTTCTCATACTTCAGTGTGTGTGAGGCTGTGTGAGGTGTCATTTTTTGCAAGATAAGTTTACTTTTTCTTTGCTATCATTTTGAGGACTCTTTTTATTACATTTTTTTGTGATGTCAAATGGTGTAAAAGTAGCGTTTCAGACATTTGGCCGCTATTTTCCGTTACAGGGTTCACAGCCTACTGTATTACGGTACTACTGTATTGCAGTTTGTGGCATTTTTACACAGTAGTCATTACAATAAGCCACTGGCATCTGCCGTTTCCCTCAAAAAGGGAAGCAAGTTGCAGGGCAAACGAAGATAAGAGACTATAATGATAAAAATAGTAATTTATAGAAATAGTAATTGTAACTTTTGTGAAATATAAATATCAGCACATATGCTATCTTATAGTGAACAAATGAAGAAATAAAATGACACTGGAATTGACACTATATACAGAAAGCATCCTATTAACCCCTTCACAACTGCCAAGTGTCTTGACAGTGACCAACTTCAAACGGTTACATCTCCTGAACCTTGGGACATAGAAACACAATTTTATGTAATTTTACACAGAAGAATCCCCCCTTTAAAATTGTAATGATATATAACGCTTTCCCGGAGATATCATAATTTAAAGAACAGAACATCAAAAATTGACATGGACATTCAGGCACCATTGACCATCAGTCACAAAGGGGTTAATTGATATTTAATAGGATGCTTTCGGTATGTGTCACTTGTAATTAGGATTTATTTACTTGTTCATTTGTTCACTATAGGACAATATATGTGCTTATATTTATGTATTACAAAAGTTACAATTACTACCCTGTTTCCCCGAAAATACGGCAGTGTCTTATATTAATTTTTGCTCCTAAAGAGTCTCTAGGTCTTATTTTCTGGGGATTCTTATTTTTCCATGAACAATTATTCACATTTAACGTTGAAGAAAAAAAAATGTACTCCTCTAACATACTTATAACTCCCCAAGCTCTGAATTTCATGCTGTATTTCTTGTGACTCCATTTTTATTAGAATCATTGGCCCCAGTCTCTTGTGTTTAGTAAAAGCACTTTCCTTAAATGACCCCTTCCTATCCCTTGTAGCTGCTGGTATCACATCTGCAGCACAACAGCCGGTGATTTACTTCCATTAATTATTCTCCATGTCACAACCTTTTGCAGCATCTAAAAGATTTCCTAATACTAATGTACAGCGCGGGGGGAGCTGAGGTCCGTTTGTAACTAGGGGTCGTCTGTAACTCGGGTGTTCTTAAGTAGGGGACCGCCTGTATATACTTTTATTGGTGTTCCTTGCATTAGAGTATCCTCTTTTTTTGGTTTGTTTGTTATCCTCTTATATTTATGTGTAGAGGACTTGTTTGTATATAGAGCCTCGGACATATGTTCCTCAGTAAATTAGCAAAAGCCTAAGTTAACAAAATAAAATTCTTGTGTATAGATAGCATGCCCAGACCTTATTGAATGGCAGGTAGTTATGAAGTATTGTTTAGGTACATACACCATGTCCTCTACAAAAGTTGTGAAAACAGTAGCAGAGAAAAGAAGTCCAGCACTTATCTGGTGAGACAGGAATTAGCGCTGGGCTTTGGCAGGAAACAAGATGACATTATTTTCAATAGAATGATTTATCCATGTCTAGGCAGGTCCCAGCACAGGGTTCAGAAAGTGACTTTAGCAACTGGAGAAAACATGTAAAATGCATAATGAATAAAAATGAGTTCTTGTTGAAGCTTCCTGCACAGATATAAGAGTAAAAGCAAGGAGACATACATTAAATCTTCTGCTGCTGTAGCCCATCTGCCTCAAAGTTCGACGTACTGTGCATTCAGAGATGCTCTTCTGCCTACCTTGGTTGTAACGGGTGGCGATTTGAGTCACTGTTGCCTTTCTATCAGCTCGAACCAGTCTGCCCATTCTCCTCTGACCTCTGGCATCAACAAGGCATTTCCGCCCACAGAACTGCCGCTCACTGGATGTTTTTTCTTTTTCGGACCATTCTCTGTAAACCCTAGAGATGGTTGTGCGTGAAAATCCCAGTAGATCAGCAGTTTCTGAAATACTCAGACCAGCCCTTCTGGCACCAATAACCATGCCACGTTCAAAGGCACTCAAATCACCTTTCTTCCCCATACTGATGCTCGGTTTGAACTGCAGGAGATTGTCTTGACCATGTCTACATGCCTAAATGCACTGAGTTGCCGCCATGTGATTGGCTGATTAGAAATTAAGTGTTAACAAGCAGTTGGATAGGTGTACCTAATAAAGTGGCCGGTGAGTGTAGTTATTATAGGCACATTATATATAGTTATTATAGGGGGACTCTATATAGTTTATTATAGGGGGACTGTATATAATTTATTATATAGGGACTGTATATACGTATTAAAAGGGGGAGCTGTATATATTTATTGCTGTGGGAGCAGTATGCAGTGATTGCGGGGGAAGCTGTATACAGTGATTGCTGGCGGAGCTGTATACAGTGATTGCTGGGG
The DNA here is from genome assembly GCA_019512145.1 of Engystomops pustulosus. Classification (NCBI taxonomy): domain Eukaryota; kingdom Metazoa; phylum Chordata; class Amphibia; order Anura; family Leptodactylidae; genus Engystomops; species Engystomops pustulosus. Next base: position 211,723,058 of record CM033641.1, on the reverse strand, counting down.
GAAACTGTATACAGTGATTGCTGGGGGAGCTGTATACAGTGATTGCTGGCGGAGCTGTATACAGTGATTGCTGGGGGAGCTGTATACAGTGATTGTTGGGGGAAACTGTATACAGTGATTGCTGGGGGAGCTGTATACAGTGATTGCTGGGGGTGCTGTATACAGTGATTGCTGGGGGAGCTGTATACAGTGATTGCTGGGGGAGCTGTATACAGTGGTTGCTGTGGGGCGGTATATAGCGATTGCTGTTCCCTGTCTGGACTACATTTAATGGGGGCCCCCATCATATTTTGCGCCCAGGGGCCGCCACCAACCTTAATCGGGCCTTGGGTGCAGGCTGAGGGAGCAGGGGGAGGAAGGTGAGACAGTCTACCAATCTGTGATGCTGCAGCACAGACAGACTCTGGTAACACCCCCAGGAGCAATTCAGGCTCATTAGAGGGAAGGGTGGATAACAAATATAAGAAGAATACCACAGTCACAGTCCCTGGACCTATGAGTAACTTTCCCTGGTTTATCATGCTTGATTTTGATGGTACATTTTCTTTAACAACACACTGGTGACAATTCAATTTTCTCAAATACAGACTTTCATGACTACTTCACCACATAATTACTTATCACTGCAGAATTTCTGGACCATGTGTTCCTTCCAGCACATCTCCACACTGTGCCCCTGAAAATACCTTGGTCACTGTTAGAGATTTTTATCTATGGCTTAACTGCCCTTACTTCAGTTGTACAGGTGACTTTCAAATTAACTCTTTCATGACTGCCCCGAGGCTTGAACACAAACCAAGACACATGTCAGTCTCTTAGTGTATGTAAAGATCTTCTCCCCGTTTATTTGTCTCAGCTGCATAATATCACAGACAGAATATCATCAAAGAGGTGTGAATAGTATACTGTAATGCTATTGGCCATAATGAATTTACCAGCAAATTCTTGGAAAAGGTTAATAGGCCTTGTTCACAGCCATGTTTATACTAATTTCCCTGAAAAGAAGAAGATAAGCTGGCGCTAGAATCAAAATATAGAACTAAATATGAAGGACAGACTGGATTCTCATTAAATGTCTATGTCAGACGAGCAAATAGGTTACATAAAATGAAGTGTGAAGTGTGAATCATGACATTAACTGGAGAGTGCTTGACCCCCGGCTAATACTTAAAATGACGGACAGCAGTCAAGATGGCGTCCGAAACCAGTGCGATCTCCTTAACAGTCACATAAAATATAAAGCCTGGATTCCCAGCCAGTGGCGTAACTAGAGTCCTCTAAGCCCCGGAGCAAAATTCCTAATGGGACCACCTTCCAATTCTGTAGTGAAATTTTTAAGCTCATTCTTTTTTGTAGCAAAACATGTTTTTGTACATGAGGCGTAAAGTTGTTTCCTTTTTTAAAAGACATCTATTGCTAGTCCCTACCGTGAATCTAGGAGAGAGCTCCCACCCTACTTTCTCAAAGCCAGGGCTCTTCTGACATCACCAGCTCCTTCCTAGCTACGCAGGCAGGAGCAACTGGGACTAGCATTGATGGGCTTGATGGCCAGCGATGCCGAGAGGCACTCAGGTGACCTCAGCCTGAGCACCTCTGGCTAATTTACATATTAAAACTTTTTTCTCACAAGTTGTACCATTTCTTTACTCACTAAGAACAGTTACACTTGTGCATAACGAAAAGCACATGTAAGTGCTACTCATCTACTATCTAGAGATTTTCTCTGTACACAATCAAAGTGGAAAAACTGATAGGTAAATATGTGTATGTGATAGCCTATGTATCTTTATCACATAATTTTTGGACCAACAAAATTATCAGATTAACTAATGTACCCCTAATGCATTCGCTGAAACAGCTTTTATTTGGTGAGTTGTGTGATGTTAGCTGGTTAGCAGGAATTGAGGTCATGCTCCCCATGGGGGAGATGAGGAACAGTAAGTCACATGACTGATGATGCCACTCACTGCTCCCACAGTTGGCTCACTGGTGGCGCTGACCAGAAATTTAAAGGAGTCACTAGCAGTAAAATTCAGGCTATGTTGCTTGTAAAGGTCAGTGTCAATTATAAGGGCAAGTTTTTCACCATTTTTCTTGTGGGCTCTGTTTTTACAGCTTTCATTGTGCGCTCCAAGACACCTCTACTTTATTCTTTAGGTCAGCGGGATTAAAGGGATTTATTTTAAGTTTCAATAGGTTTTAAAAATTAAAACTTTTTTGTATGATTTTTAAAAAAAATGTTGACATATTTTGACGCTTTTTCATACTTTGGCGTATGCAGCTGTGTCAGGTGTATTTGTGTAGAGCACAAGGTGGTCAGTTGTGGTGTGAAACATTATTTTGGAGCACAGTACAGTTATACAGGTGACACTATAGGTAAGTAAGTGACTGTCTGGCAATATTTTTGTATAGCTGGGTCTATCTTTGAAAGAAACTATAAGACACCCAAGATCATATAATGAATTCGATTAAAGAAAAAGACGGATGTCTATTATATTTTTCAATACAAATAACAATTTTATTTAATCACAAGAACAAATGTATTTTAAAAACATTTAAAAGCACAATTGTGTGCTAAGCAAGCCCCACTATCCAAAATAGTAAGTAACTCCGCTAGAGGTATAACAGGTATGTGGAAATATAAATCATTTAGACTATAGCTGAAATAATCACAAGTAGATATAAAAAATAAAGGTAAATCGAGCATATAGTCTGAAAATAGTCACAATTACCTCAATGTCTCAAACATCCAGTTTGGGGATAGAAGGGGCAAGAAGCAGTCCCCACGCATTCCGCCTGTCTGGGCAGGCTTCCTCAGGGGTAATGTGCAAGTAGGGAGTTCAGGAATTATATAGGGTACTCACCCCCAGAGTCTGACACTCAGCAGCTGTGTCCAGTAAATGCCTAAGTGCATTTCACCTGGCCGGATGTGACGCAGTGCGTTCCACTCAGTCAGTAATCCATATTCGGAAACCGGAAGTGGCAATGCGTCACTTCCGGGAATTACGATCCACGATATTGGGCGCTGCTGCGCCACAAAATCAACACATTCACACAGATATAAAGCGCATGCGCCAGCGGTAAAAGGTATAACGGTATGTCAAAAACGCCGAAAAAATTATCAACCCTGCAGGACACTAGGGCTGAAAAAAAGTGCCTCTGTGCAAAATAAATAATTAATAATTAGGAAGATAATAGTTACAAAGGATTAAAGTGCTAAGTTATAAGAAGGGCTGCCAAAAAGGGGGAGGGTCAGACTCTGAGGGTGAGTCACATCCGGCCAGGTGAAACGCACAGCGCACTTAGGCATTTACTGGACACAGCTGCTGAGTGTCAGACTCTGGGGGTGAGTACCCTATATAATTCCCGACCTCCCTACTTGCACATTACCCCTGAGGAAGCCTGCACAGACAGGCGGAACGCGTAGGGACTGCTTCTTGCCCCTTCTATCCCCAAACTGGATGTTTGAGACATTGAGGTAATTGTGACTATTTTCAGACTATATGCTCGATTTACCTTTATTTTTTATATCTACTTGTGATTATTTCAGCTATAGTCTAAATGATTTATATTTCCACATACCTGTTATACCTCTAGCGGAGTTACTTACTATTTTGGATAGTGGGGCTTGCTTAGCACACAATTGTGCTTTTAAATGTTTTTAAAATACATTTGTTCTTGTGATTAAATAAAATTGTTATTTGTATTGAAAAATATAATAGACATCCGTCTTTTTCTTTAATCGAATTCACTAAGTAAGTGACTGTCATGTCTATAATTGTACAGTTTAGAGGATGTGCTGCACGGAGATGAAGACTGAAGTCTTGAGTCAATACAGCAGCAATAATTTACAAGCGGGAAAAGCCACGATGTTCTGCATCCAGAGGAGCGGATCATCACCTCTTGGTTTTGGTTATTCTCTTCGACTATGGAGGAGAATAACGGAAACCATATTCTTATGATAAACTATGGCGAATAGAAGTATTTCAATTTACAATAGATGTGCATGCATTCAAGGTTCCCTTTTGTCAATCTTTCACTATCATAATGTAAGTAATCGTAATGTATAGTCGAAGCATGACGGAAGGTAACATTTCATGCTTACAAATGCTTGTAAATTATTTGAAGTTTGTTGAAATTTTAAAAAAGGTCTACTACATATACATATTGTTTTATTTTATAGTTTTCTTCTCCTACTCAGATTAGCTGGAACAGATACTTATATAACAGGGATAAAAAATGTGGAATAATACTCATTTCAACCTAACTCATGACTACTATAAGTTAAATCCACAAAATATACGTTAATTTTGAATTCACATAGAAAATACGGATGAGCCATTCTTTGCACTGTAAATTGAGCAATATGTAACTGATGTAACTTAGCATTAGGGAGCGGTCACATTCCTTCCAATAACAAATTGTACAAATGCTAAGTACTGTAGTAAAAGGAAATGAACATGCAATGTACACTGCCGTATGAAAAAACTTGAATATACTGCTGGGAGGTGGTTGAACTCAAGGTCAAACAAATTCCAGATTTACACCAAACAAAACAAAATAAAGACAACATCTACTTTATGCAATCTATTATTTGATATAATTACACTAGCGATGATCACTGTTACAATACACAATAGTTTTTAAAAACGCAATGCTTGATGTGCGTAATTGCATGAAGCTGTGTCTCTTGGAATTTGTAAAAACGCAGTGATCTACTCCCTGCTGTTTGTGCATGTAATCACATGCGTTTCAAAAGCAAACCACAAACGCTTGCGTTTTAAAAAACGCATCTGCTTTGAAAAACGCATCTCAAAAAACGCAGACAACAAAAACGCAGGGGAGAAAAAAAAGGCAAGTTAAGACACTTTAACCTAAAACCGTTTGAAAAAGCCAATATGCAAATATGATGCGTTTTTCAAGCATACAAAAAGGCAACAAAAAATGTGTCACCGGCCTTACTACAACTCCATTACTTGTACTAAGACCCAGAGGCCTTGACAGAGCTCCAGCTGCCATGACAAACCAATGAGGTAGCCGAGGCCCAGAATACCAAAGTGGCTGGCTAGTGTGGCCTTGGGCACACTGTGGTCACACTGCTTGGTATGGGGAACAGAGGGCTGTCCTACAGCCTGGCAGGTCTCCAGCAGGTGGTGTGTGCAGGTGTGGGGCAACCCCTGAGGTGTCTGTTGGATGACGGATAGGGAGCCTGTAGTGATAAACAGCCATATCCAGGGATCAGACGGAGGCAACGTTGTGCAAATCAACTTACAGTTCTTTATTGAACAGCAGGCAATGACCAAAATGATGAACAGCAGTTTCTTTAAGCTGGAAAGGTCATGGAGAGCCGGCCCACAGGAAAGGTGCATGCAGCCTGATATTAGATGCAGGCTGGGCTAGTTCTGATGGAACTGAGTCCGGATGGTAGAGCTGCAGTTCTGGGCCTGACCTGCCCTGTGCGCCAGGTAGTAGGTCTGAGGCACTAGAAGCTCCTGGGATTAATGGCTGTGGCAGCACTGAAGGTGGGCTTAACTCTACAGTCTAACTCAGACTGAACAGACTGACTAAGGTTGATGCCACACATGGCGTTTTTTGGTCCCTTTTTAAGCATGTGTTTTCAGTCCATTTTAAAAACGCATATGTTTTTGTCCGTCTTTCCTAATTATCTTGATAAACGCATGGTAAATGGTCAAAAAGGTATGCGTTTTTAAACTGACTGAAAACTGATGCTTCAAAACGGAGCAAAAACGTCATGTGTGGCATCACCCTAAGACTCATGTGCTTCCGCCCAGGTCAGGTGGTAGCACCTCTCCAATCACCTCCCAGCTTGTGGTACAGAAACACCATTGGGTAATTACATTACATAATTAACTGTTGCCTTGACAGGCAGTATCTACAGCTGCAATTACACAATACTCCAGGTTCTAGAACCTTCCTAGAGAGGTGATCAGTCTCACTATCAGCTCCTGACCTGAAGGGGGTGCTTTTCGCAGCTACCAGTCTGCCTATGCATTGACAGGGGTATAACACACTTATTAAAGTGTTTAAACCGCTTTGTCTAGAAAGAATGTGCAAACTGCTTGCACATGTATTTATAAAGTGACTGCACCTGTTGTGTTGCGGCTGCTCTGTGTCCAACAAGACAAAAAAAATGTGCACATAAAGGGGGGTGTTAGTTCTTAGTCAGACCCTACACCAGATTTATTACTGATGTGCGGCACAATCGTAACCTGGGTCCGAGCTACAGCTGCTGCAAAACCTCATTATACACAACCTCATATTATAATAGTTGGTATAGAACACAATGGTATGTACATGTTTAATTTTTTTAAGCAGGCCGCCCTGCCACATAGTTTTTTTATGTCTTGGACAAACCCTTTAACACCAAAACGTTCAATCTTCTTCTCATCAGACCCGAGAATCTTCTTTCTCATAGTTTGGGAGTCCTTCATCTGATTTTTGGAAACTGTATGCAGGCTTTCATATGTCTTGAACCGAGGAAAGACTTCCGTCTTATGGTTTTCATGTGCTCTAACATGCACTGTGAGCTGTGTGGTCTTATATAGTAAGGTGTTTGCCTTTGTTATCCAAGTCCACATCTGGACTCCAATGAAGGAGTAGAACCATGGCAAGGAGGATCAGTAGGAAATGGACAGCATGTGAGTTAAATATGAGTGTCACATATGACCATGTGACATTTCAGTTTTTCTTGTTTAATAAATTAACAAAAATATTTACATTTCTGGTTTTTTTCCGTCAAGATGGGGCGCAGAGTTTACATTAACGAGCAAAAAAATGCACTATCCTGATCTTCCCAATTCTCTGCAATGAAAAAAAGAATTAAAAATTTAAGGGGTCTGAATACTTTCCGGACCCACTGTATATGCAGAGTGTAGCATGCTCAGTACAGAGAAAGGCTGCAGTTTTAATAGGAGGCATAGGTACATATACATGCAGAGACATGTCATCATCTTTGAGGCCTCACCCTGTTATCTAGTGGGACCATCTGATAAGCACGTGACAGGGCCCATGCCAGAGGCCCTTCACATTGTCAAGAATAAACCACCAACATTGAGATGATGCTAATGCAGCTTCTCACCAAAGATTCTAAGTCTTTTATAAATATTATAAAATTATAAATATATTGGTGGAGTGTTGACAGGAATGTGCATGACTTTGTACCAATATTGTTTCTGCCCTGTCTGGCACAAATCTCTCTACTTCTGACCTGAGGGGGGTTCAGGGGATGGTCCAACAGTAGTCTTCACAGTTATTTGACCTCCAGCAGCACATATATGACATTGAAAAACAGTATTTGCATTAAAGGTATCCCAGAAAATATATATCTTCTGCTGGCCTGCTACCTACCATCACCTTGCTTTCAATAGTTTATTGGTAGACCCTCCAGGCAGGCATATTGAAATTTGGGCAATTTTGAGTACATTATGGCCCCCTCTTGGACAAGCCATAAAAATAGAACATTTTGTACTGTTGGGGATTCCTCTTTTCCCTACTTGTATGTCACAGTGGCCTTACTTCCACCCTGGGAGCCCTAGAAGATCGGCACAATCCCTGAGGATCCTTGAACTGCCTCATGTGCAGCTTCCCAATGGCCTTCTTTGGCCCCTCACGTAATAGGTCTGCTGAGCTACTGGCCAATAGCTATTTAAGCTATATGGGCAGCATGGTGGCTGAGTGGTTAGGACTATAGACTGCAAAGATGTTCTCTCTGCATTTGCGTGGGTTTCCTCCCGGTCCTCCTGTTTCCTTCCACACTCCAAAACATACTGGTAGGTTGACTAGATTGTGAGCCCCATGGGGACACGGACTGATCTGGTAAGCTCTGTATAGCTTTGCAATACACATTTGCACACAGCTCAGATTAGTTGTGCAAGAGTATATATATCAGTTAGAATCCATCTGCCTTTTCAGAACCTCCCTAACACTTGCTCCATTAATATAAGATGGCTTACCGGTTCTGATTTAATTTGTAGGTTTGTACAACAAACATAACATGTGCATAGCAAGCTTTACACTGGGTTAAAATGTAAGCTACTGGTAATCCTCCATTTAGATTATTTATTTGACTCCACCGAGCCATCGTAAAGGAAATGTAATAACACATTCCATCCTTACATATAAATGATTAACTTGGTAATACAACAGAAGTTAGTTAGAAGCTTACCATTCTGGCTCTTGAGCCAACCTAAGAACAACTTTATGCCCATATTAATTCCCATATGGCTGCTGTGGTTGTCACAAAGTTAGACAGGGATCATCTGCTAAGGCTGGGGAGAGAAGCTCAACAACACATGCTCATGCACCTCAGAAATACTGTAAAGGAACATTGGCTGTGACTTTTTTGACTGTGGGTCCACCACCGTTTGTTTTACCCAGGGGTCTCCATATATCTTCATGTGTCTCGGTTAGGCAGCACGGTCCATCCAAGTCAACAAAATAACCACTTTATCAAGATTTTCAAAATAGTATGTATCCCTGTCCCTGTTTTGAAATTAGGAGGTAGGAGAAAGAAGTTAGCCAAATGACGTAGTACAGAACACAAATACGACATACAGGCAGTCCCCGGTGTCATGATCAGTGGATCCTCTGGACCACCGCGGGAGGTGGAACTAGCCAACACCTGGGACCTGGGAGTCTAGCGGCACCTGGTATTCACCAGAGCCCGCCGCAAAGCGGGTTGGACTTGCTACGGTAGGATACCACCAGGTCGTTCCCAGCTGCGACTAGCCCGCGGTGGCAGCTGAGGTCGAGGTACCTTAGTGGATGACAATCTCGTAGTCAGGTCCAGGCACAGGGTCAGGGCAGGCGGCAGAGATGCAACGTCAAGTCCAAGTCCGGGGTCAGCAACAGGAGGTCCAGGCAGGGGGGAACGGGAACACAGGCACACAGAACACAGCAACACGGAGGAACTTGGGTAACACGGCAACACAGGACTCAGAAGCGGGGACACACAGGAACGCAGGAATACTCGCTTGGAAGCTTTCTATAGGGCTATGAGGCACAAAGATCCGTCAGGGAATGATGGGAGTCATAGGGTTAAATACAGAACAGGAAGTGACCAGCGCCAATCACCTGCGTGCTGGCCCTTTAAATCTGGAGACACTGCCGCGCGCACCATAGGGAGTGGGGCCACGCGCGGGAGCCAGGAGAGGCAAGTGCACGGGAGCGGGACCGGGGCAGCGGAGAGAGAGGCACGGGTGCACCCGCGATCCATGGTATGGATCGCGGGGGGGGGCCCGTGACACCCGGGTTATGTACAAGATAGGGTCCATAGGTTTGTCCTTAAGTTGAATTTGTATGCAAGTCGAAACTGTATATTTTATAATTGTAGTTCTAGACAATTTTTTTTCCCCAGTGACAATTGGAGTTTAACATTTCTTTGCTGTAATGGGACCAAGGATTATCAATAAAGCTTCTTTACAGACACCTTACAGCTGATCATTAGAGCCTGAGACTATAGTAAAGCATCCAGAGGGCTTCACCAGAGGTCCCAGTGGTTGGAGAGGTGTGTCCTTATGTAGGTGACTGCCTGTACAATTATTTCATTGGAAAATTCAGGACTTCAGGGAAGTTTTTATTTTTAGTCCTATGCTTTACAATAAAGTGAATGGGTGTGTTCTCCATTGATGCTTGAAATATGTATGATAGATTACCAAAGTATGTGTATATCTATTAGTATGTGCATTGTCAAATGAATACCAAGGAATAAAAAAATGACCACATGTATAAACTGATAGGTCATGCTAGCCAGGTTTGATTCCATAGGTTTAATGGCCTACTCACATATCATGTGAAACACGATACAAGGAGGAGCTCATGCCCTACAACATTTAGATGCTTTTAATACCACAGCGATGAATGCACTTATCTAGTAGGTCATTATTCTATCTGCATTCCTCCATCTATCACAAACCTGTAATTGCTTTCGAGATAAAACCAATTCAAATTGGAAGGAGCCGAAACAGTTCTTAACACACAGCAGTAAATGTTGCTAGTATATATAGTAAATATACATATATTGTATTTCTAAAGGGATTTACTTTTATGGACTTTACTTGGACCCCAAACACCAATGGCATGCCATGAGGACAGACCTTTAGGATCTATCAGTTTGAATCTGACCAAACACAATGAGGGGGCTGCAAAGATTACAAAAGTTGAATGGAACTAAGCTATATTGCCAGATGCAGCTATTAATATATTCATAAATGAGGGATTCAACACCTAGAAGATATTATACATATATATTTGATCACATACAATATTCATTATAATTTAAAAAAAAAAGAGAGAAAAACCCCTTTAACACAACTGTTAGAAGAAAGTAATCATTATGATTATAATTACAGACAACATACTGAAAATTCTTTGTATATCTACACGTGTGCTTTCACATAAAGCTTCTCATCCTTCTGCTCGCCCTATGTGCACCCAGGCACTTGTTAGTAAGTGTTGATTCACAAGGATGTTTTTCCTTGGGTGTGTTCGTTCCAAGTTTTAAACAGGTGGAACAAGTGTAGTACAGAGACTGAAGAATGAACACCACCCTCCTCATTCTTCAGGTAAGTCCAGAGACAGCATAATTACTTCATAATGATAGTTCACAGCAAGTCTCGGCTACTCCCTATAAACATTTATTAGCCAAAACCCTTCCCTCAAGTAAATATTGCTGCAATATCAACTCCTGTATAGGTGCAGCTGAGTAAGAAATTAGTGATGCCTCGAGAGTGAGCACAAATTTGATCCATAACATTTAAAAAAAAAAAAAAAAAAAAGATAGCAAAAAGAACAGTGAAACCTGCTGTACTAGCTTATTACTTCATGTAGTCAGCTACAAGGAAGGGTGGACAGAATCTTAACAGAAGAGAACCAGCCATGATATGAGTAAATATCTTATGTAACTTATAATTCTAGCAAGGAAATGTCGGTTTCCTTAAAAACTCTGCATGTAGTCAAGTCTTTCCAGATATGGAAATTATTACAGGTTACTTCTTGCTGCGTTTGCATAGTGAACCTGTAGGATGTACCCAGGGCCAAATCCATTCTGCTGCCCTAAGCAAAAATTTAAATGACGCCTCCCCCTACCAACGATCCCTTGCTTTATTCGGCTCACAACACCCCAAACACAGTGCAGCAAACCCAAATTCTGAAGGCAAACGTACTGGCACTATGTGGCTGGAACTACACATGCTGAGAGCCGTCTTATCCACTAGTAGGTTAGTCAGTGACTAGTGCTATCTAACAGGTGACAATCTGATCAATTCGGAAGAGGACTTCATCATGACATCTACTGGCCATGACTTATTACTGGTGATTTCAACTCCAGATGTCTTTATCTCCCAGCAGCACATCTCACTCCGCCCTTACAATTACCACCGTCACTTACAGTCAACTGGATAACAGTGCACCTAAAATATATACATCCCTCACAACACAACTGACCACACCGTTTCCAATATATATAACACGCCCTCTATATAGTCCCCAATACTAAAATTATGGTACATTCATAAATTTCAACTTATTATATATACCGGAACGCAATTGTGGAAATAGAGTAATAAAAATTATTCTAATTAGCCTGGGGTGCTCAGGCTACATCATTGGATCACAGCAGACCACATTGCATTTTAATTTATTCACTCCCCCCATTGAGTTAGCAATACTGCCTGGTCGAGCCTCCCTCCCCACAGTGCATAGATCAGGAGACGGGCGGGGCAGGGGCTGGACAGTGCAAGGGGAGTGTCAATAAATTAATTACAAATTAAAATATGAGGTGCTGCGTGACAAAGCCAGAGCACCACAGGCTAATAAGAATATTTTTTACAACTCTATATTGCAGCAATCACAGCTTATAGAGTTATAATAAAAGAAGTCCTGAGGAACATCATTATAATATATAGTTTGGAATAAGATAGCTGCACTTTTTTGAGCTTTTTGGAATCCTGCCTGTTTTTTCTTTGTATATAAATAAATAATAAATGACCAACAGTTTGGACACACCTTCTCATTCAAAGTTTTCTGTATTTTCATGACTATAAAAAATGTAGATTCACAATGAAGGCATCAAAACTATGAATTAATACATGCAAAAACATATACTTAACAAAAAAGTGTGAAACAAGTGAAAATATGTCTTATATTCTAGGTTCTTCAAAGTAGCCACCTTTTGCTTTGATCACTGCTTTGCACACTCTTTGCATTCTCTTGATAAGCTTCAAGAGGTAGTCACCAGAAAAGGTTTTCACATCAAAGGTGTGTCCTGTCAGGTTTAATAAGTGGGATTTCTTGCCTTATAAATGGGGTTGGGACCATCATTTGTGTTGTGCCTAAGTCAAGTGGATACACAGCCGATAGTCCTACTGAATAGACTGTTAGAATTAATACTATGGTTAGAAAAAAACAGCTAAGTAAAGAAAAACGAGAGGCCATTGTTACTTTAAGAAATGAAGGTCAGTCAGTCCAAAAATTGGAAAAACTTTGAAAGTGTCCCCAAATGCAGTTGCAAATACCATCCAGCGCTACAAAGAAACTGGCTCACATGTGGACCGCCCCAGGAAAGGAAGACCAAGAGTCGCCTCTGCTGCGGAGGATAAGTTCATCCGAATCACCAGCCTCAGAAAGCGCAGGTTAACAGCCAGGGCCAGCACTTGGCATACCTGGAAACCTGAAAATCGGATTAGTATAATATCAGTATAGTTGTATATGTGTCAGTATAACCAGAGTAGCCATTTATATAGTTACTGAATTTTTAATGCCTGCACTTGAATTCACTGCAAAGGGACCTTCTGAGGCTGTCACCCAGGGGACTACTGAAACCTGGAGCCAACCCTGTTAGCAGCTCAGATTAGAGACCAGGTCAATGCCAGACAGAGTTCTAGCAGCAGACACATCTCTACAACAACTATTAAGAGGAGACTGTGTGCAGCAGCCTTCATGGTAAAATAGCTGCTAGGAAACCACTGCTAAAGGACAAGCAACAAACAGAAGAGACTTGTTTGAGTTTAAGAACACAAGGAATGGACATTAGACCATTGGAAATCTTCGCTTTCGTGTGGCAAGTCCAAATTTAAGATCTTTGGTTCCAACCACTGTGTCTTTGTGCGACACAGAAACGGGGCACACGCAGAGGTGGTCATCCATTCCAGAAAACGTACTTTGAAGTGAAATGTAATATGTGAAGCTGCAGTGCAATGTTAAGAGAGAAAATTCATATAAACCATATATTTAATTATATACTTTAAAATTCGATGCACACCTCCCAAATTAATCATAACCTGTTAAAATCGCCATTATCAATTCAAATGGCCAAATGTACTATGTCCATGTATGCCTAACCCCACAACATTAGCCGAATTTATCACAAATAAACATGTCTTTATTAAATACACGAATAGACAAACAGAATTTTATCGCAGGTAGATCACTCTGTCATAGTGAGAACATCACATATGAAACATAAAAATCGTGAGCAGTGATATAATATGAGGTACCAATGGTTGATTCTTCATACACATTCACATTACAAATGATACACAAAAACTTTTTCTGCACAACGTTTGACACACTTTTGTTGATTCAGTTAATGGCGGACCTTTTGAACTTAACAATTTGTTATATCTTCAAAACAAAAGCCACAGAGCAGTGTGTATGTTTATGGAGAATACACTCACCGGCCACTTTATTAGGTACACCTACTAGTAACGGGTTGACGCCCCTTTTGCCTTCAGAACTGCCTCAATTCTTCGTGGCATAGATTCAACAAGTGCTGCAAGCATTCCTCAGAGATTTGGTCCATATTGACATGATGGCATCACACAGTTGCCGCAGATTTGTCGGCTGCACATCCATGAGAGCAATCTCCCGTTCCACCCCAACATCCCAAAGATGCTCTATTGGATTGAGATCTGGTGAATGTGGAGGCCATTTGAGTACAGTGAACTCATTGTCATGTTCAAGAAACCGATCTGAGATGATTCCGCTTTATGACATGGCGCATTATCCTGCTGAAAGTAGCCATCAGATGTTGGGTACATTGTGTGTCATAAGGGATGGACATGGTCAGCAAACAATAACTCAGGTAGGCTGTGGCGTGTGCAACGATGCTCAATTGTACCACCGCAAAGGGCCCAAAGAGTCCAAGAAAATATTCCCACACCATGACACACCACCAGCCTGAACTTGCTGCTACAAGGCAGGATGGATCATGCTTTCATGTCGTTGACGCCAAATTCGACCCTACCATCCGAATGTCGCAGCAGAAATTGAGACATCATCAGACCAGGCACGTTTTTCCAATCTTCTACTGTCCTATTTCGATGAGCTTCTGCTTCTGCAAATTGTCGCTCAGTTTCCTGTTCTAGCTGAAAGGGTGGCACCCGTGTGGTCTTCTCTGCTGACTGTAGCCCATCTGCCTCAAAGTTCGACGTACTGTGCATTCAGAGATGCTTGTTTTCTGCCTACCTTGTTTGTCACGGGGTGCGATTTGAGTCACTGTTGCCTTTCTATCAGCTCGAACCATCTGCCCTCTTCTCCTCTGACATCAACAAGGCATTTCGCCCAGAATTGCCGCTCACTGGATGTTTTTTCTTTTTGGACCATTATCTATAAACCCTAGAGATGTTGTGCTGAAAATCCCAGTAGATAACAGCATGTTCTGAAATACTCAGACCAGCCCTTCTGGCCAACAACCATGCCACGTTCAAAGGCATCAAATCACCTTTCTTCCCCAACTGATGCTCGGTTTGAACTGCAGGAGATTGTCTTGACCATGTATCACCTGCCTAAATGCACTGAGTTGCCGCCATGTGATTGGTGATAGAAATAAAGTGTTAACGAGCAGTTGGGCAGGTGTACCTAATAAGTGGCGGGTGAGTGTATACAGTACAGACCAAAAGTTTGGACACACACCTTCTCATTCAAAGAGTTTATTGTATTTTCCGACTATAAAAATTGTAGATCGACACTGAAGGCATCAAAACAATGTTAACACTCTGGAAATATAACTTAACAAAAAAAGTGTGAAACAACACTGAAAATATATCTTATATTCTAGGTTCTTCAAGTAGCCACTGCTTTGCACACTCTAGGCATTCCTTGATGAGCTTCAGAGGTAGTCACCTGAAATGGTCCTCCAACAGTCTTGAAGGAGTTCCAAAGATGGTTAGCACTTGTTGGCCCTTTTGCCTTCACTCAGCGGTCCAGCTCTTCCCAAACCATCTTGATTGGGTTCAGGTCTGGCGACTTTACTTCCATCACTCTCCTTCTTGGTCAAATAGCCCTTACACAGCCTGGAGGTGTGTTTGAGGTCATTGTCCTGATAAAAATAATAAATGATGGTCAAACAAACGCAAACTGGATCAGAATATCTTCAATTTTGAGTAAAGCCCAAACAGTGTCACCAGCAAGCACCCTCACACCATCCACACCCGTCCTCCTCCGACGCTTCACAGTGAGAACCAGGCACGTAGAGTCCATTCACCTTTAAGATCTTTGGTTCCAACCACTGTGTCTTTGTGCGACACAGAAAAGGTGAATGGACTCTACGTGCCTGGTTCTCACTGTGAAGCGCGGAGGAGGAGGTGTGGATGGTGTGAGGGTGCTTTGCTGGTGACACTGTTTGGGCTTTACTCAAAATTGAAGATATTCGGGGCACACGCAGAGGTGGTCATCCATTCCAGAAAAAACGTGACTTTGAAGTGAAATGTAACTATGTGAAGCTGCAGTGCAATGTTAAGAGAGACAATTCATATAAACCATATATTTAATTATATACTTTAAAATTCGATGCACACCTCCCAAATTAACATAACCTGTTAAAATCGCCATTATCAATTCAAATGGCCAAATGTACTATGTCCATGTATGCCTAACCCCACAACATTAGCCCAATTTATCACAAATAAACATGTCTTTATTAAATACACGAATAGACAAACCAGAATTTTATCGCAGGTAGATCACTCTGTCATAGTGAGAACATCACATATGAAACATAAAAATCGTGAGCAGTGATATAATATGAGGTACCAATGGTTGATTCTTCATACACATTCACATTACAAATGATACACAAAAATTTTTCTGCACAACGTTTGACACACTTTTGTTGATTCAGTTAATGGCGGACCTTTTGAACTTAACAATTTGTTATATCTTCAAAACAAAAGCCACAGAGCAGTGTGTATGTTTATGGAGAATACACTCACCGGCCACTTTATTAGGTACACCTACTAGTAACGGGTTGACCCCCTTTTGCCTTCAGAACTGCCTCAATTCTTCGTGGCATAGATTCAACAAGTGCTGCAAGCATTCCTCAGAGATTTGGTCCATATTGACATGATGGCATCACACAGTTGCCGCAGATTTGTCGGCTGCACATCCATGAGAGCAATCTCCCGTTCCACCCCAACATCCCAAAGATGCTCTATTGGATTGAGATCTGGTGAATGTGGAGGCCATTTGAGTACAGTGAACTCATTGTCATGTTCAAGAAACCGATCTGAGATGATTCCGCTTTATGACATGGCGCATTATCCTGCTGAAAGTAGCCATCAGATGTTGGGTACATTGTGTGTCATAAGGGATGGACATGGTCAGCAAACAATAACTCAGGTAGGCTGTGGCGTGTGCAACGATGCTCAATTGTACCACCGCAAAGGGCCCAAAGAGTCCAAGAAAATATTCCCACACCATGACACACCACCAGCCTGAACTTGCTGCTACAAGGCAGGATGGATCATGCTTTCATGTGTTGACGCCAAATTCGACCCTACCATCCGAATGTCGCAGCAGAAATTGAGACATCATCAGACCAGGCACGTTTTTCCAATCTTCTACTGTCCTATTTCGATTGAGCTTCTGCTTCGCAAATTGTCGCTCAGTTTCCTGTTCTAGCTGAAAGGAGTGGCAACCCGTGTGGTCTCTCTGCTGCTGTAGCCCATCTGCCTCAAAGTTCGACGTACTGTGCATTCAGAGATGCTTGTTTTCTGCCTACCTTGTTTGTCACGGGGTGCGATTTGAGTCACTGTTGCCTTTCTATCAGCTCGAACCATCTGCCCTCTTCTCCTCTGACATCAACAAGGCATTTCGCCCAGAATTGCCGCTCACTGGATGTTTTTTCTTTTTGGACCATTATCTATAAACCCTAGAGATGTTGTGCTGAAAATCCCAGTAGATAACAGCATGTTCTGAAATACTCAGACCAGCCCTTCTGGCACAACAACCATGCCACGTTCAAAGGCATCAAATCACCTTCTTCCCCAACTGATGCTCGGTTTGAACTGCAGGAGATTGTCTTGACCATGTATACCTGCCTAAATGCACTGAGTTGCCGCCATGTGATTGGTGATAGAAATAAAGTGTTAACGAGCAGTTGGGCAGGTGTACCTAATAAGTGGCGGGTGAGTGTATACAGTACAGACCAAAAGTTTGGACACACACCTTCTCATTCAAAGAGTTTATTGTATTTTCCGACTATAAAAATTGTAGATCGACACTGAAGGCATCAAAACAATGTTAACACTCTGGAAATATAACTTAACAAAAAAAGTGTGAAACAACACTGAAAATATATCTTATATTCTAGGTTCTTCAAGTAGCCACTGCTTTGCACACTCTAGGCATTCCTTGATGAGCTTCAGAGGTAGTCACCTGAAATGGTCCTCCAACAGTCTTGAAGGAGTTCCAAAGATGGTTAGCACTTGTTGGCCCTTTTGCCTTCACTCAGCGGTCCAGCTCTTCCCAAACCATCTTGATTGGGTTCAGGTCTGGCGACTTTACTTCCATCACTCTCCTTCTTGGTCAAATAGCCCTTACACAGCCTGGAGGTGTGTTTGAGGTCATTGTCCTGATAAAAATAATAAATGATGGTCAAACAACGCAAACTGGATCAGGCTTTGCTGGTGACACTGTTTGGGCTTTACTCAAAATTGAAGATATTCTGATCCAGTTTGCGTTTGGTTTGACCATCATTTATTTTTTATCAGGACAATGACCTCAAACACACCTCCAGGCTGTGTAAGGGCTATTTGACCAAGAAGGAGAGTGATGGGAAAGTAAAGTCGCCAGACCTGAACCCAATCATGGGAAAAGAGCTGGACCGCTGAGTGAAGGCAAAAGGGCCAACAAGTGCTAACCATCTTTCGGAACTCCTTCAAGACTGTTGGAGGACCATTTCAGGTGACTACCTCTTGAAGCTCATCAAGAGAATGCCTAGAGTGTGCAAAGCAGTGGCTACTTTGAAGAACCTAGAATATAAGATATATTTTCAGTTGTTTCACACTTTTTTTGTTAAGTATATATTTCCAGATGTGTTAATTCATTGTTTTGATGCCTTCAGTGTCGATCTACAATTTTTATAGTCTGGAAAATACAATAAACTCTTTGAATGAGAAGGTGTGTCCAAACTTTTGGTCTGTACTGTATACACTCACCGACCACTTTATTAGGTACACCTGTCCAACTGCTCGTTAACACTTAATTTCTAATCAGCCAATCACATGGCGGCAACTCAGTGCATTTAGGCAGGTAGACATGGTCAAGACAATCTCCTGCAGTTCAAACCGAGCATCAGTATGGGGAAGAAAGGTGATTTGAGTGCCTTTGAACGTGGCATGGTTGTTGGTGCCAGAAGGGCTGGTCTGAGTATTTCAGAAACTGCTGATCTACTGGGATTTTTCATCACAACATCTCTAGGGTTTATAGATAATGGTCCGAAAAAGAAAAAACATCCAGTGAGCGGCAATTCTGTGGCGGAAATGCCTTGTTGATGTCAGAGGAGAATGGGCAGACTGGTTCGAGCTGATAGAAAGGCAACAGTGACTCAAATCGCCCCCGTGACAACCAAGGTAGGCAGAAAAGCATCTCTGAATGCACAGTAACGTCGAACTTGAGGCAGATGGGCTACAGCATAGAGACCACACCGGGTGCCACTCCTTTCAGCTAAAACAGGAAACGGAGCGACAATTTGCAGAAGCTCAATCGAAATAGGACGTAGAAGATGGGAAAACGTGCCTGGTCTGATGAGTCTCAATTTCTGCTGCGACATTCGGATGGTAGGGTCAGAATTTGGGCGTCAACACATGAAGCATGATCCATCCTGCTTGTAGCAGCATTTCAGGCTGGTGGTGTCATGTGTGTTTGAATTTTTCTTGGCACTCTTTGGGCCCCTGGTACAATTGAGCATCGTTGCAACGCACAGCCTACCTGAGTATTGTTTGCTGACCATGTCCATCCCTATGACCACAATGTACCCAACATCTGATGGCTACTTTCAGCAGGATAATGCGCCATGTCATAAAGACGGAATCATCTCAGATGGTTTCTTGACACTGACAATGAGTTCACCTGTACTACCAAATGGCCTCCACATTCACCAGATCTCAATCCAATAGGCATCTTTGGGATGTTGGGGGAACGGGAGATTGCACTCATGGATGTGCAGCCGACAAATCTGCGGCAATGTGGATGCCATCATGTCAATATGGACCAAATTCTCTGAGGAATGCTTGCAGCACCTTGTTGAATCTATGCCACGAAGAATTGAGGCAGTTCGGAAGGCAAAAGGGGGTCCAACCCGTTGCTAGCATGGTGTACCTAATAAAGTGGCCGGTGAGTGTATATCTCCATAAACATACACACTGCTCTGTGCTGCTTTTGTTTTGAAGATATTAACCAAATTGTTAAGTTCAAAAGGTCAGCACATTAACTGAATCAAACAAAAGTGGTGTCAAACGTTTGTGCAGCAAAAGTTTTTGTGTATCAATTTGTAATGTGAATGTGTATGAAGAATCACCCATTGGTACCTCATATTATATCACTGCTCCACGATTTTTATGTTCATATGTGATGTTCTCACTATTCCAGAGTGACCTACCTGCGATAAATATTCTGTTTGTCTATTCGTGTATTTAATAAAAGACATGTTTATTTTGTGATAAATTGGCTAATTGTTTTGTGTTAGGCATACATGGACATAGTACAATTTGGCCATTTGAATTGATAATGCGATTTTAACAGGTTATGTTAAATTTGAGGTGGTGCATCGAATTTTAAAGTATTAATTAAATATTATGGTTTATATGAATTTTCTCTCTTAACATTGCACTGCAGCTTCACAATTTACATTTCACTTCAAAGTACATTTTCTGAATGATGACACTAGAGTGGCCCATAGAAGGAACATGATCAGGAAGGCGTTAATCTTCTTGACAAACACACTGGTAACAGGTTACCAGTAAGGCATGCCAGCCCTGGTTTACAGATTCAATGGGGCACATTTACTAAGGGCCATGCAACATTTTTCTGTTGGACGTTCTCCAACAGATATGTGTCACACTATGTGAAAGGTGCACCGAAAAAAAAAAAAAAGTGGTGCACTATGTTGCGCACTGCAGGGCAAGCAGTTTTGTTCCAGAACAACTTATGAATAAAACTGAAGAAATAAAAGATCAAGACTGGAAAAAGATTCACATAAAAGCAATGTCAAACATCAAACAGAAATAGTTTATTTATAATGAGACAATAATAATTGGCATAATAAATATGTCACATCTCAATAAGGGACACATGTGGTAGAAGATCTCTCAGCTGATTTTGGGCATCTGCTATTTCACAGATGGGGTTTCCTTGTATACGCAAGACTGATAGTTGAAGACAGCTACAAAGTGGTTGGAGGCTTGAGATGTTTTTGATTTCTAACAATTCACTAAGGAAAAGCAGTATGACATTGTTTTGAGAAATACACTGAAAAATGTATAACAGTTTTGTAACAGTGCCGACATTTGTATCAGCAGCAACGTTATAGTATGACCTCACACGGGTTGTTTTGTATTACAAATCTGTCTTTAATTCGGCCATAACATACACAAACTTTATTAAACACCACTAAGTTAGTACAGAAACAGTTGGATCATTTGTAGAGTAACTTTAATCACCAGTTACTGATTAAATTCACACTAATAAGCGAATACATGCAGGATATGTGCATGCATACAAAAACAATGCAAAACACATGGGGTAAATTTATCATATGAGGCCAAGGCCTCTTCATGTATCCGGTGGGCAGCTGCGCAGGTTTTTTTAAAAAAGTACACACCCACTCTGCTGCCGGACGTGCCCCTCTACGCCCACAGGAGGGTGTTTTTTTGTTTTTTTTAATAAATAAAGCTTTAGTGATTTTTTTTAAATACAACTTTATTGATTCAATGACGTGTCCCATTGATATGCAACCTTCTCTTGTGCATTGTACTGAGAGGCACTCAATTAGATCATGAGCCATGGGGGCACTTATTACATCCCTGGTTGCTCTATGTTATAGGAACCAAACAATAGCCACTACAAGGTGGCGGAAGGGGTGGCAGAGAAAAGCTTCCTCCCCTGAAGGAACTTATGACACTGGATCATCTATGGTTCTGCATGCAATGTCCTGCTCCCTTCTTCTGAAGTGCCACTGAAAGGCCATTATAAAAAGGCTATATGGTGGTCATTAAAGGATTAAACCATATAACATTTACATAAAAAGCAATGACAGCAATGGATGAGGGAAAAAAGTGAACCAGCCCCATCATAAATCAGCCTCCAGCTAAATATGTACTTTACTGAAAATACAATCTTTGTTTTGTGAACTTGATCTAGGAGATAGAAGTGGATCTATATTCAACTTTGAAGCTCCAATATTTAGCAATAAAACTTCTGTCAGCATTGTGGCTTTCTATATTCATGCCACCCTTCTTGGCTCATTCTCATAACACAGAAACTTGCACAATACAGCATTAACCTTACACTGCTGTCCCAACAGGAGAACTAGGAAATGTTCTCATAATAGGCCAATATATCTCCCTGTATCAGTAACCCTTAACGCTGTGGAGGTTGTATGAAGAGGGAACACGGACAAAGGACTCTCATACAGAGGGTGGGCCTGCTGTATTTTACAGCAATTGTACTAACTGCCATGATAGTTGTGAGCAAAGGTTAGGTGCAGTGTTTGGTCCCTATACAGCAGCAGCACATTGGTGCAACAAACTCTTTTTTTAGGTTAAATTCTAAATCACCCTATTCCTAGATTACATATATACTAAAAACACATCATAAAACATGTTATAGATAACCTCACATTCCCAAATGAAATATATATGTTTGATACATGACAATTCTTTTAAATTCAACTGTGATAAAGAGTGTTACCACAGGCATTTAAGAGCTTTTCTAATGTATAGTGTAAAGATTATAGACCATTTGGATTGCATTAAATGTGGCTGTAGAGAACAGCTTGTTTTGGGTCTGGTATGAAAAAAAAGGGATGTAGGAAGGATTGATCAAGTTATCAAGAAAGCAAGGGCTATGATTTGTATGGTGTTGGAGGGATTTGCCGAGATGGTAGTATTGAGAATGTTAGAAAAATTCAGGGACATTGCAAGCACAACATTGCATCCTCTCTATAATTTGGTGATTGAAAGAAATGTTGTTTTCAACAGTTTAGGATGAAGACAAATAGGTTTAGAAACTCCTTTGTCGCAAAACAGTAATACATTTATTTAATGCGCCTCATAGGGAAAAGTAGTGTATCTTGTCTTTTTAATAGTACAACACGTTGGTTAGTGGTAATGTATACATGTATATATGTATGTATCCATCAGTATTTTTCTTTTTACCATCTGCTGTGGAAATAAAGTTATATTGTATAATCTCGTGCTACATGACATTAAAAGACATTACCTCTCAAAAGTAACATAAGTAACAAAAACTAAACAAATAATTGATTTAAAAGGATACTATTAAATTGCAATGATAACTCTTCAAGTTTTGGTAAATTCCATACCCCTTCTAGACGTGATACTTCATTATTGTCCACATCAAGCACCTTAAAAAGTAAGAATGAATAACAATCACTGAAAAAAAGGCAAACTGACAATGTAACATGTAACAGCTTAGTGTGGATGAGTAATGTGAAAATGCCACAAAGTATCAATGATTTCTCTTGAAAAGCACAAATATTAATATTGATTGTAATCTGGAAAATATTGTGCATTCTTGTACAATTTGGTCAGTCATGGATAGACTAGTTGTGTAGATTTATATCCATAACAAATGCACATCAATATGTGCTGTTGACCTCTCGTTCCTTGGTACATGAGCTCCCTACAGGCAGTAAGTGATGACATCATGCTTATTGCACATCTGAAGTGTGGGCCACATGTACAATGAGCATATGGCCCACTGGGAGCAGAAATGCTAGTTGAAAGCAGAAAACCCCTTTAAGAAAAATAAAAACAAACAAAAACATGGCCCTCTAACCACACTGGAAGAAAATAAAATACAACACTCATGGATTATATGGACTATAATACAGTCATTCTACAAATTCATCAAACTCTTGACCACAACAGCTTTGGAAGAAGATAAATTAAACTTTAAAACGTATTAAGATGTAAATGTACAAAGCTTTTTTATGAAGTTGTTTTCAAACACTACATAATAGAGTTAGGCTAAAACTATAGCAACTAGAAGAGTTTTTACCAGGCAAATAATTCTCCCCCTATTATATAATAAGCCAATTTACTTTTTGTCAGGTATACAGCAGATACAGAAACATGCTTTCTACCAGGCAGTGTTTCTTTCTGGAAGATATCACTTTCACTAAAGTAGGAGTATTCCTATGGGTTACCCAAAAGGGCAACATTTTCATCAGTGGTTCCTCTGTAGTACAATGGTTGAGAATTACTAGCACATGTACATCTATAACTACAACTCTTCTGCCAAATAAATTTTGTAACTTGAAATACATTCTGCTGAAAAAAATCCACCACAGTAGAAATCATTGGAAACCTACCTGAATATAGCGCAACATGGACAAATCACTTGAGAGAGTATGCAGCTTATTATTCGAAAGACACAAATGACTGACCAGTAACAACTGGTCTAAGTGATACAACCGCGTAAGACCCTGAGAAGAGTATTGCAGAAATTTATATTATTATTATTATTAGAATAAATTAACTTTCTATGGCTGCAATGACATGAACACACATATTACCTTATCTGAAAGGATGACCACATTTGTCTCTGCATATTCCATTTTTAAAATAGCATTTTCCATTTCAAACTTGCTGCGCAGATCATCATAGTAACCAGAACGCATTGGGTCCACAGACTGAAGAACAGAAGTTAATTGTACAATTCATATTTCCTTCATTGTGTCACAATTGTTTGACCATGTTATGTAACCATCTATTACTTCCTTACCAATATTATATAAACCTTTGTGGTCAGGTCACTGCTATTAACAAGTGCACACTTCAGTGGATTCCCCAAACTATTCCTCAATACTGCATACTATTGTCATGTCACTATATGCCATCAGCAAGCCATTCACATTATATGCTCCACTGAGAAATGGAGCAACAGGAATAGAGCTCAACAAAACTGTGGGTCAATGTTGAAGCTTAAAGGGGTTCTCCGGCAAAGATCAGATTTAATAAACTTTACCTTGCCAAATATAAATTCACTTAACACTAATTTGCTATATTTAGCCGTTTTAAAGATATCAACATCATTCATTTCACTTAACTGGCTCTTCTCCGTTGGCGATCTGCAAGGAAGCGACATTTTGTTCCAATTGTGCATGCGTGATTGCGTGAGAGTGGGCCTCTCATTAACTAAAAGGAATGGTGAAAAGGATCATGTCCGCCTCCCCAACAAGTCCTGGGGAAGCGCCCTCGGCCATCTTTTTACTTCTGTCATTGAAAGAAGACCAAAGGTAGGAAAAACTTATAAAATAAAGTAGCAGGACAGTTTTGCTTTCAATAGAATGTGTTTATATATTTTTATATTATGTCTTGGGCTACCAATTTTTTATTTTTACACTGAATGGGAGTAGAACCCCTTTAAGAAGAGCCATCACTCATGAATAACTTGACAAGTGGGTGCAACTAAGGATGTGTTCCTGTCTAATATGGGACAGTCTGTCCAAACTGTATAGGACAAAATTTATTTAAAAAAAACCAAAAAAACAACAAGAATAAGGAACAACACACTGCAGAGTTATGGTGAAAGATTGTGAATGCTGAACCTAACCAAAAGCTTAGCAGATGGGGTGCAGTATATAGATAACTTCCATACATTGTCACTACATATATTACATCATCCTACTCAATATGGTATCGGTCCTTGGCAGCAGATTTATGAGGAACTAAATTGGAAGATAAGCTGTACAGATACGTTTTTAGTTTAACATTATTTTATTCACTGGGGTTATGGCATGAGATGTGGGAAGTCTTAATTTAAAAGCTACATAAGGCAGCAGGTATATATGCAGCCATGAGAATAACCTGGGGAGCAGAAATGTAACCAAAAAGCCCCACCTGAAGTGTATCACTAGACGATACAACTGACCTGCACTGAATAACCCTTTCAGAAAGGGGCAGGTCCACCAGATGTGAAGTGCGTTTCCCAGGGGCTGGCAGTATTGTAAAAGTTAGGCTTTTAGTTTTCATCACACATGTAATATACCTTATGTAATATACCTTAAGTGTATCAAAGTAGCAGAGAGACTCTTTCTCATACAGCAATGGATCCAGGGCTCGCATTAAAAGGATGATAGTCAGTAGGCACCCTAGACACAAAGAGGAAGAGATGATAAATGGGCTTATAAGATGACAAGATTTGCTTAGCAGATACCTGATGCAAGACAATTCCTTGGGTACAATAAGGGGTACATGAAGCCTTGAAAAAGATGCTCACTGCTCTATAAATAAATAGTAATTATAATACTTATATGAATAGCAGTCGTGGAGCTCTTCTGTGAATTAGCCTTTACATGTACATTTAGATACAAGACTATATTAGGCAAACACTAGTTGAGAAGGGTCAAACAGTTCGCTTAAAGTCTCTCCAGAGTTGCTCATGTAGCCGATGCCAAGTAATTACAGTTACAGGATGCCGATTCTCATGTATGTGTAAAGAGCAAGTAGTATGCATGTGAAAACAATTGGAACAAGCTGCGACACAGTATGAGAAAAAGAGCAGTGTCTGAAGTGGATTGTACGCCGCCTTTGGCACATATATGAAAATTTCCAATTATTTTTCAGAGAACTCCAAAACTTCTTGAGAACTTCTAATTGTACTTCTGACATTCCTATTATAGTAAAGATATGTACAGGCGGTCCCCTACTTAAAAACACTCAACTTACATACGACCCCTAGTTACAAACGGACCACTGGATATTGGTAATTTATTGTACTTTAGTCCTAGACTACAATAAACAGCGGTAACAGTTATTACAGGCGTCAGTAATGAAGCTTTATTGTTAATCCTGGTTCTAATGACAACCCAACATTTTTAAAATCCAATAGTCACAGAGACCAAAAAAGTTCTGGCTGGGATTACAATGATAAAATATACAGTTCCGACTTACATACAAATTCAACTTAAGAACAAACCTACAGACCCTATCTTGTATGTAACCTGGGGACTGCCTGTATTACAATTGAATACCTGTGATTATTTTATATTAAGCAGTTCCTCAGGATTTGTTTTATATGATATCATAGAAATACTAACATATACACACTGTTAAATGGAGCTTAGTTGCAAAACCAAGAACAACTCTGGTAGTGGGAGAGGAGCCGTTTGGGAAGAAAACTATGCTTTAAATGGGTTTTCCCACGAAAGACAATTCTCAAATCTCAATATCCTAGTACTGTTTACAAAATAAAGATCATTTTAACCCTTACAATTTTACTCAGTATTATTGTTGTTTTAGCTCCTATCACTCCCTGGGCTGATCATGGCAAAATTCCAGGGTGTGGGCGGGAACTCCTTAAGCAGACACATTGGGGCACATTTACTAAACCGGTCCGGAGGATTTCCCAATAAGATTGTGCGCCCGATTTCCTGAATGTTTGTTTCGCTTCCACGATCAGGTCTGCTGGATATCACCATCTTCCTCCCGGTGTAAGTGCATTGTATGCAACATAATTTTAAAGTTAAATCCCACGGTTAGTCCGAATCAGCGGGATCGTCCAATGGCCCAACCTCCCCCCCCCCCCCGATTTGTGCTGCCTGAAAGCTGGCACCGCTGCACCAAAATCCGATCGCATGCGCCAAAATCCCCTTCTAAATGCCTTTCCCAGTGGTGCAAATCCAAAAATCGTCGGAATATCCAACTAAAGTGCGGTCCGCGGGGCCCTTAGTACAAAAGCCCCATTATGATCCATCTAGTTCGGTGGGGTGACAATGTGGTTAGATTATCAGGGAAAAGGTGTACATACATTTTCATCTGGCTACTGACATTGTACTAACACACCGACACATAAAAAGTGAGATGATACAGATCTGAGATGATGAGATGCATGAGATACCTATTATACAGAGGCTGACAGACTTTTACAATGAGTAAGAACAAAAAATGTATTGTTCAAAACGCGTAGGTCCTTTGTACTATGCACCTTTTTTAAACACATATGGAATAAACTATGAAGATGTTTTATTAATTGGAGTGTCGGTCTTGCATCTATAAACTTTTTTTGGCATTTATATTGAGATTTCCGACAAATCTCCTGGAGGACTCGTGCACCTGACTACACAGATGTTATTATGTCCTGGATCTGTTTATTCACGTGAGAAAAAAAAAAAAAGACTTTTATACTGCCAGTACTGCTTCATATGTGCCTGCCTCCCCCTTTCCCCGGATCACTTATCTTCTTGTAGTTTGTAGCTCCTCTCTGCTCACGATATGCTGTACACAATTTTATTTGCCAGGAGGACTAATAGA
Organism: Engystomops pustulosus; assembly: GCA_019512145.1. Lineage (NCBI taxonomy): Eukaryota > Metazoa > Chordata > Amphibia > Anura > Leptodactylidae > Engystomops > Engystomops pustulosus. The sequence continues at coordinate 211,695,264 of CM033641.1, read as the reverse complement.
CAGGTTGTAAATATATCCGTGAAGTGCTGTATTTTTGTTAATAACAGTGAATTAGAGAATGTGTTTTTTTTGTTAATCTGAGTACATATAAGAAACTTATTTTTGTGGGAATACCCCTTTAAGCTGCTCCACAGCCCCCTTTTCTTTGAGTAGGAATTGTAGCAGGCATTTAAACTGCTGGGACCACTACAAATTGTTCTGCACACAAGTTGATCACAGGCTGTCTAGGCTTCATCAGTTCTGCTGGTCAAGGGGGAGGCCTGCTGTTGGCCCCCATGATCCCACCAGTGGGTAGAAGGAAAAAAATATACACAATTTATGTAAAGTAATAACTAAAGTTTAATTTATATATGTCAGGACCATAGCTTAACTCGGAGCATTGGAGGAATCTTTTGAAACTGCTGTGCTCCAATTCCTTCCTTCCTCTGAGTAACTTCTGCAATATTTAAAAAGAAGCCCACTACCATTCTTACCATAGCAAGGGAGAGGGTCTGTGGAGCAGTTGAAAGCAGAGATATCAGAGTTTTGAGTACACTCCCCTCGAGCTCAAACTCTCACTAAAACAACTGGCTTAAAGAGTTGAGAATAACTTGGGCAAAAATAAAGGCAAAAACTATGTGCATTATATTCACTGAAGGACATTAATAAAGAAAGCTGTCAAAAACAAAAAGGACTATTGCACATGTCCACTTTGCCCCAGAGCATCTGGATGTTAATAGTGGATCTAGAAAAATGTTCGCAAAGACAGTTATGACAAACTGTAACATTTTAACACAAATGCTAATGCCATGTCTGGAGTAGATTTAACACTTCATACCATTCATGAAGCAGCATAGTGATGGGACCATCATGGTTTGAGACTACTTTGCAAGTTATTCCATCCAGATCAGAATAAATATTTCCCTATGGTATCTCATATATGAAATATTTTTTTCTTTTAGAATAATCTTAGGTTAGCTTAAAAACATAAAAGTAAAAAATTACTTTCTTCACCTCTGTACAATTCAGGAGACTGGAGACATCCATGTATGTGTAGACTGTTTTAGGCATTCACAGTTCCCATTTACAAAGACTGGAAAAATCAATCATAAAATGTGTAAATATGCCTTTAGTAGCAAATACTGGTTAGAAGTTCTAAATTCTAGTTTAGATATATTTTTTGGCTTACTCTATGAAACACAGCACTGTCTTCCAGATATACTGAGTATTTACACAGCTTACTGTAATCAGAAATTAAGTTTCTTATTTTAGGATAGTTGGTGAGCTATTTTTGATGCATGCATGTGTTTACAGTTACACTTTAATGCGATGTTAAAGTTATAATGATTTTATCGCAATTATTATATGCGATTCCCCCTTTAAAAACAAACAGAATGATGCCTACTTTGTGCTGCGCACCCGTTTCTTTCCAAAGGTATGGCATTTTCTGTTCTGAAAAAAATCTAACCAGAGGGTAAATGGGTGTAGGTTAATGTCTGTCAGTCTATGACCTCTAAGGCCAGTTAGCTTGCCCACAGATCCTATGATGCCTTGTGCTCTCTCTCAGAGTTATTAAACCCATTTAGTTTCCCGCAAGTAAATCCAAAGAACACTGCAAATACAGGATGTATATGGAGACCAGTCAGGCAGCTTATATCACATTGACTGAGCAGGGAACATGTAATAAGTGGTAGAAATCATAAGTAAATCAGTTACATTAAGTCTATAGCCTGTGCTGTGTTAGCACTAAGGGTTAATGGCTTATCTGCACAGAGCTGATACTAAAGATGACAAAGTGGGGAAAGGGCTGCAGCACAAGGTGCAGTGAGAGACCAAGGAAGTTCTCTAGAATCACAGACTGGGATGGAGGGACTGATAGGGAACAGGGGAGATTTTGTACCTCCCTATTCTGTACAGTGGATATCTGTATCCACAGTTCTGAACACATCCCGCTCTGCTACATACACAGAGCGAGCTGTATCACATGACCTCCTCATCCGTGAGCAGGGAGCAGCACCCCTCCCCTTCCATGAAACCGACAGATAAAGTATAAACAAAGTACACACTCTCACAGGGCTTATCAGCAAAGGCAGAGGAAGCAGTCACTGCTGCACTAAGGTAATTTGAGGGCTAGAGCAAAGAAACTACTAGACATAGGTAACAAAGATAATAGGCAAAGAGCTATTGACCCTTCACAGTTTCCCTTTAATGCTGTGTTTTGTAAACTCAAATGTTAGCAGCAATCTAATAAGGCAAATATCCTCAGATGTTGTATTGCGTTCCAAAAAGCAAAGAAAATACCACAAGTGACCGCAGCGCCAGAGGGTGCGTTCACATGTGGCGTTTTGAGCATGCGTTTAGTTAGAACACATGCTTTCACATGTGCGCCACATTTATCATACAAAGTCCGAAAGAAATATGTTACAAGGCCCATGTTAAAGGTACACCAAAAAAAAAAAAAAAAGTGGTGCACTATGCCGAAGCAGTGCAGGGGGCGCCAGATTCATGAAGAACCTGCACCAGAAATCCTGAATCTGGTGCCCTCTGCACTATACACAGAAAAATTGCACATAGTACAGTTTGCTCTGTTCTTAGTTATTGTGGGGCAATGTTTTCAAAGCAGGCAAATGCATGGTAACATGTAAAACGCATGCCCAAAATGCCATGTATGAACGCACCCTTATTGTACTTCTACTTACAATTTCCAAAGTTAAAATTCATTTATGTCGCAATATCTTTTAGTAGTAATAAAAAAAGAACTTTTAAAACGCGCCCACCACATTTTAAGCTAAACCTCTAGATGACCCCTCCAAATGGTAGAAGCCTCTAGTTGCCCTCGGTCTAGGTCCGATCTGTAAGGGTGCTGTCCCACTTAGCACTTTGACTCTGTTTATGAAGAAAATCAAAGCACACGGGTGCCACGGCCCGATCACGTATGCCACGGCCCGATCACGTATGCGTTTCTACAGAAATGAATGCAATCAGCACCTGGTGTCTTGCATTTAGACAATATAAGGCACCGGGTACTGGTTACATATCACATGCATTTCCATAGAAACGTACATGCGATTTGGCTGTGTAACACCCCTGTGCGCTTTGATTGAGACATATCGCTATGTGTGGCCGCACCCTAAAACAAATAACACCGATGCAGGTTATTGCCCATCACAAAACTGTAGCCACTGAATGCTGGTATGGTTTTAATCCACACTGCAGCTGGATAAGAGCTGCCACTAGTAGCCTTAAATGGGGTTTTCCGGCTTAAAATATTAATGCCTTCTTCCTTAGTATGGGACTTCAATGTTTTGGTGTTGGCCCCCCCACCAACAGAAGGGCTCTATTCACACATTGCGTTAGCAATGGGTGGGGCTCGGCCAGATGGCGTATGCGTTTCCATTGAAATGCATACAGTCGGATAATAGAACCCAGTGTTTAGCACACCGAGTGTTACCTACAGATTGCATCCGTTTCAATGGAAACTCATATGCCACTTGTATTTGCATTTAGTTTTTGAGATGAGTCAAGTTTAGTGGCTGCAGAAGGCGTGTCACTTCAGACGCTCCTATTTGAGTTCTATAGAACCATACGTTTTGAGTCATATCAAATAAAAGAATCCAATTTTTCTGATCAAAATGGTCTTGCAGCTAGTTACAAAAAAGGCATGAATTGGATTTTTATCATCAGTTCACATTTCTAACTAGGTCTTAAACTGGCTGTATCTCTAAAAGATGAGACTGTCATCTTTAGTATGACGCATAAAGCATGCTTCTAGGTCCTACAGAACTGAATATTGGGGGCTCTGAAGTGACACTCTGGCTGCAGCATCTAAACCCGACTAATCTCAGGCATAATATGACTCTGCTAATTTCACAGAAAAAAATTAATTCTTAATTAATTAATTAACAAATTTCATACCATATCTGAGGGGGTAGTAGTTTAAAGGGGTAAAATCTGGTGACAGGTTCCCTTTAAATGTAAATCTTATTTTCAATCCTTACCAGTGTAAAATAGTTTAGTCTGGGAAAAGATTAGTTGTTCGTTTCCCTCTGCATGTTTAAACTTGCCTTGTGCACTAGATAGATGATGTCAGTGTCTGCCAACAATGTGAAGCTGGTTACACCTGCATAAGATGTATTGTTCTATCCTATCCTAAATTCAGAAAAAATAAAATGTAAGCAGTGACTAATCTATCACACGCTAAGCCCCAGCAGATCCTCAAGGATTCATATTGACTAATAACACCACTACTGTTGGAAGCCCCTTTCTTTAACAGTAATCAAATATTTTGGCAAATACAACAATATTTATTAGGCCCCTTTCACACAATTGTATACATATATATTTTTTAAAATTCTTTGTTTATTTAGCGCACACAGATTACGCAGCGCTGCACAAAGCATGTCAAATTGGTCCCTGTCCCCATGGGGCTCACAATCTAAACAACCTAACTGTATGTTTTGGAGTGTGGGAGGAAACCAGAGTACCCAGAGGAAACCCACGCAAACACGGAAAGAATGTAGAAACTCTTTGCAGATGTTGACCTGGGTGGGTTTCAAACCCAGGACCCCAGTGCTACAATGCAGAAGTGCTACCCACTCAGCCACCATGCTGCCCCGTGGCGATTGTATGTGAGCCATACAAATGGCTATTAGCATACAGCTGCCATAGGAGTGCATTGTGCATGGCAAGGGATGGTGAGCACACACATGCATCTTTTGTTGTATGTAAAGCCTGGCTCACCCCTCCACCACTCCAGCTGTGGCATACATGTGTGTGTGTGAAGGGGCCTTTTAGTAACTTCCAACATATTTAAAGAGGACCAGTCAGGGTGATTTGGGACACTCAACTACCCACAGATCCTTATGGTCCATATGTGCCCACCATATATTTAAAAAAAAAAGATGGGACCCAGGGTTTATACTTTCCTTGGTCCAAAGCTTCCCACACTTGAGGGGTCAAGTAAAGCAGTTGGCGTACTACACCTGGCTTCACTGCGCATTCGCCATAGTTGCGGTGTTTGTGCAATGAAGCTGAGGTGTAAAGCTGCTGTTTAACTACGTGACGGTGCAGGCGCTGGGGCACAACAGGTGAATTCAACGCGTCTCATGGGTCCCATCTTTATGTAATTATAAAGGGTTTTTTTTAAATTTTTATAAGGACTTTCTAAAGGGTGATTTGGGACAATAAACAGCGGATCCACCACACCCGAAGGTGGTTTACTGTCCCAAATTGTCATGACAGGTCCTCTTTAAAAGCCTCCACTCTTCCACTTTGGACTGTATTTGTTTATTTTTCAGTACATTCCACAGATGCCATGTCGATATCTTAGGGATTAAGTCCACACTTCACGCTCTACTATCGTATGCCACTCCTAAAAATTCTGGCAGTGTGGTAGGCAAAAATTATTCAAGTGATAGGCATGGAAAGAGCTACTCTTTAGGTCCTGTCTTTATCCAACTCAGGTGTACAAAAAGAAGATTCCTTCTGCTGTAGGAGGCATAGCAAGAGCAGAAAAATTAGGTTATGTATTTTACAAAGTTTATTATCACCCGCACAATTCATTTCTAAAATAAAATACGGTAAATACTTTGAGGGTTTAGCCATGCTTTAAGCAGTTTGTGCTTCAGTAGCTCAAACATGACCCTTTGCCTCTTAACTGGTTATTTGCCTGTTAACTGGCGAGCGGAGGGTGTGAAAAGTTGCCGGCCACGGCCATTTCTACGGCAGGCCCTGCGTGCCCCGATGTATTGCGCTGTGAAAATGTAGCAGTGGGCATATCACGCACGAGCGCTGGCGTATGATAAATATGCCCCTTTATCTCGGTATTCTACACCTTTCTAGATCATTCTTTATTAGAGCAAGTAATAATGACATTGTGGGGCACGCAGGTACATAGCATTGAGTACGAAGAGTAACATATATCAGGAAATGGTGTACTAAAACACAAGTCATAAACAGATGAAAGGGTAGCGTCCCCAGTTGATGATATCAAGTCATAAACAATCTGCTTCACAGAAAGGTAATAAAAGAAGAGACAATCAGGATAACTGGAAAGCTAATTACTAGTACCATATTTTTCAGACTATAAGGCACACAAAAAATCCTTTGATTCACTCAGAAATCAAAGGTGCGCCTTGTAGTCCAGTACACCGTATATACCACCTGCTGGTCATTCATCCATATAATCAGGTGCCTCTTAAATATGAACCTAGACGTTTTAGCAGGCATTTATTGCAGGTGCACCTTATAATCCAGTGCGCCTTATAGTCAGAAAAATATGGTATATAAGTAAGTAGGGGTATCAATGACAGGATTAATGGGCAGGGGAAAGGAAAACCGGTTAACATTAGGGGGCAAAAATATCAGTCAACTGTTTAACACGTTAGCGACCGAGGACAAACTATATCGTCCTCGTGCCGCGAAGGGTGTATGGAAAGAGCTCACAAGCTGAGCTTACTCCATACAGGGTGACGGCGTATAAACAGCCACACGCCCTGTTACTCGCCTGCGGGTCGGTGCTGTCACGATCGCGGCAGTTACCTGTTAAGTGCCGCGGTCAACTCGCCGCAAACCACAACTAACTTACCGTTAAATGCCCGTCGCCATCTTGGATAGCCAAATGCGCCCCCTGTAATGGGGAGGGCGGCAATCGGTTGCTATGGCAGCCTAGAGTCTCATTAAGACTCTTAGGCTTGCCATGTGCAATGATTTTTAATAGCCAGCAGAGGGCAGGCTATTGAAATCATAGTAAAAAAGCTATATACTGCAATACAGTAGTATAGCAGTATATAGTATTAGCAATCGGACCCTGCAGGGTTAAATTACCCTGGAGATCTAAAATACATGGTAAAAAAAAAAATATATGAAAAAAAAAATAATAATGAAAAAAAAATTGTAAATTTAAATCACCCACCTCCCCCCTAGGACTGATATAAATATAAATAACAGTAAAAATCCATAAACACATTAAGGGGTATTCTCGTCTTGGCACTCGCACATTCAGTTTTAAATAATCTGCCCTATATAAACATTTCTTCATTGTGTTATTAAGAAAAAATGTTCCTGTGTGAAATTTCTCATAAATGTAGCCATGTTGATCCCTTAGAAACGGAATTGCTTCCTCGATACGGCCACCTCTACTGGAGAGATTGCATAAAGAAACAAAGTTTTTGTAATATGTCCAGGATTACGCAGGTCCCACAGTCTCCTGTTGGTATAATCGCTGATCCTGGTGGTCCGGCAGGACTCTATAGCGCATGTCTGCCACCCTGCCAGAAGTGTGACTGTGTCGTATCCGAGGAACTATCTCGTTTCTAAGGACAACAGGCTACATTATAGAAATTATCTTCACACAGGAACTTTTTTTTATTAACATCCAATTGAAGAAATGTTTACATATGGCAAATGAATTTAATTAAATGTAAATGTTCTGATGGGAATACCCCTTTAAGTATCGCCGCGTCCCAAAAGGTCCAATCTATTAAAATATATGAGCAATTTTACCGGCGTTTAACCCCGTAACGGAAATTGGCACCCAAAGTCGAAAATGCCACTTTTTTGCCATATTGAAAAATCTAAAAAAAATTCTATTAAAAGTGATAAAAGGCCCATGCAGTCCTCAAAATGATAGCATTAAAACCGTCATCAAAAGTCACAAAAAATGTCACCACCCACAGCTCCGTGCCGGTCGTACGAAAGTTTTTAGAGCCAGAACATGGCAAAATGAAGATATTTTTTTTTGTACAGAAGTTTTTCATTTTTTTAAATGTATGAAACATTATAAAACCTATACAAATTTGGTATCCTCGTAATCGTACCGTAAAAAAATAAATAGACATGTGATTTGGGGCGCTCAGTGAAAGCTGTAAGTCCAAGCCACAAGAAAGCGTGCAAATGCGGTTTTTCATCATTTTCACTGCATTCTGAAGTTTTTCCCCGCTTCCCAGTACACGGCACGGAATAATCCACACTGTCCATATGAAGTGCAATTTTGTTACACAGAAAACAAGCCCAAACAGAGCTCTGTACATGAAAAAATAAAAAAGTTACAGATTTTTGAAGGTGGGGATGAAAAATGAAAATGCAAAAACAAAAAGGGCCACGTCCCTAAGGTTTTAAAGAGAGGGATGAGTTTTAGGAAAAGGATAAGAATGTAGGAGATTGCTTAAATGTCAGCCATGGACCCCACACAAGAGAGTGAGCAACTCCTGTGTAGTGGGAGTCTACTGCGAGTTCCTCTATTCTGTGCTGGTGGGCAAGTTCACCAAATCAGTCGGAGATCTGGGGAACTCTAGAGGTTTTCCAAAACCTAGGAATTGGGGTGCGGGCAGCAAACAGCATAAATCCCATTAACCCCTTAAGGACCGCAGCCTTTTGTAGCTTAAGGCTCAGCCCGCTTTTTTGGATTCCTGACCTGCGTCGCTTTATATGGTTATAATTTTGAACACGTTTACTTTCAAAGCGATTCTGAGAATTGTTTTTCCCCACATGTTGTACTTTCATTTTAGTGGTAAATTTTGGCTGATATTTGCTTTATTTACCAAAAAAAAGAAAATATGATACATTTTTTGAAAAATTCCATTTCGAAATCAAAATCATTGCGTTTTCAGGCAGATATTGATTACCACCTAATAAGTTGCTGAATAACATTTCCCATTTGTCTACTTTCATTTTCATAATTTTCTGAAATGTCCTGGATAATTTATTTGATGTCCACGCGGCTTAAAAAGAATATCGCTTTTTCCGGATTTTCAGAATTGACTATTTTGTGGGATAAATACAGTTTTGAATGAAATTTTACAATTTAGCATCAAAACCCCCCTATATAACCAACCCATTTTTCAAATCTGCACCCAACCCCCTGCTATCAGAAACCGCTTTTAACGAAGATTGTTAACACCCTTGATCTTCATAGTAATTGAATCAAATGGAGGTGAAATTTAGAATGGTCAAATTGTTCCCTTATACTTCCTTTAGCCCTAAAATTACCATTTCCAAAATATAAAAAGAGAAAACCCACCATATACAATTTGGTTCTGCAATTTCTTTCTTGCAGTACAAAGACCCCCACATGTTGGCCGTTACTTGTTTTAATTGGGCGCACAGCGAGACGCAGAAGGGAAGGAGCGCCCTGCAGCTGCCAGGATTTTGTTTCCTCCCATTGGCCCCTTTTGAAGGCTATAAAATTTTTGCTTTTCGTTATTGGGGCCATGTGACGGCATTTTTTTTGCGCGATGAGATGCTTTTTCCATATGTTACCAGTGGGGTTGGGGTTATCACCTATTGTTGAAAATTTAGGAACTTTTTTTGAGGGCAGGAGTAGAAAGCATCAATCTGGACTGGATTTTTTACTTTTTTTTTGGTGTTCACTGTATATGACTAATAATCATGTTTTCTTTATCTATGGGTTGATACATTACGGGGATACCAGACTTGAATATATTTTCTTACGTTTTACTAAATTTGTCAAACAAACCCTAATGTGGGAAAAATCTATCATTGAGTTGCCGTCTCTCCAGTGGCATAACATTGTTACTTTTTTGGCTACGGAGCTGGTTGAATGGCTTATTTTTTGCGGGACATGTTGTTACTTTTGCACCAGTATCATGTCGAGTACCACATGGTTTTTTTGATCACATTTATAAAAGCTTTTTTGTGGATTGAATAGCTAAAATCATATTTTTTTGAAAGTTTATAGCAGTTTTTTTTACGGCGTTTTATCGTGGGGGTTCAATAATGATTTTTTTTTTTACTTTTCACTTTTATCCATGGGACATGAACAAGAAATCCTCTGATTGCTTGTTCATGAAAAATTTCTGCAATACTCATTTAGTGCGAGTATTATCAGTGTCAGCTATACACTTGTGCATAGGCTGCACTGGTGCCAAGATGACGTCACAGACGCCATCTTACCGCAATTCTTGCAGGTACACTCTGGGGTCCATCGGACCCCAGTTGCTATAAGCAAACGATCGGCGCCCCCCGAAAACGGTTCGGGGGGGCCGATCGTGGGGGAAGGACCCCCCAAGCATGTTAGATGCCCGCGGTCGCGCTGACCGCGGCATTAACGGGTTAAGCCACCGCGATCGAGTCAACTCCGTCGCGGGTGTTACCTGGGTGCCGGCTATCAGTCACAGCCGGCCCCCCCGTTTTCCCTCTGCCGTTCGGCTCAGATCTTGAGCTGAACCGGCATGGGCTCAGCGTCCGATATATCGGACGCTGAGCGCTAAGTCATTGAGCTCAGCGTCCGATATATCGGACGCTGAGCGTTAACAGGTTAAGGAACATTTTGTTTCATATACTGTGATGAGAGTAAAAGAACAGCAGAGTCATAGGGACACAATGGCAACGCCAGAACCTCTCTGAGCTGTTAGGATACACAGAGTGCAGCTTGGTCGGTACCCAATAGCACCTGCATATTATTTTGAAATTAATTTCCTGGGCCTTACAGTATTTTACACCTTTCTAATGCTACATGCACACTGCCGTATGGGGGTCGTATATACGGCGTATATTCATCCCCCGTACCGGGGTGATAGATAAGACATGTCCTATCTTTCCCCGTAGTACGGCACCCCCCTGTTTCTCTATGAAGAGGGGCTGCTCAACCCCTCCTCCTCTCCCTGGCGCAGATGTGTGCCCACCGTACTACGGGCACACGTTAGTGTGAATATAGCCTAACACTTACTGTTAATGCATGGTTGTTGCTGGTTCTTTAACCCTGTCTTGATGTAGCCATTAAGTATAACTTTTTATCAAATATGACATGTCGCTTTATGGGATAAAAACATTCAGATGATTCAACAGTAATCTAGCAGCTCCCACATCAACGCACAAGTAAATGCAACATTGCATCTGGCACTTTATAAAGCTTTATAGACATACATTTCTTTCTCATTATTAAGATAACATTCAGGTTCTACTGTCCTGAGCAAAGTCAAGACCAACAGTGATAGGAGAACGTTGTTATGTAGTGTTGGCATTTGCTTTTTCCAATTTGGTGTCTTATGTTTAGTAGAAAAAGGTAATTGTACCATATAGCTACAGAATTCAAAAAATACAAACCTAAAACAGAACTGAATTTGCCCGTTTTAGTATCTGATCTCATAGAACTTACACTTATTGTCAGGTTCCAGCTCCTGCAGTTCCTTGCAAGACTGCAATTCTTGTTGTAATACATTGCTCTTTCCCTCTGACAGCTCCAAACTGGACAAGATAATAAAAGGTTTGCAGTTATGCTTTGCCATCAACTGTACTAACAAAACAAGCTATACATTATATATCACTCAGATGTGCAATTACCTGTTACAACAAATATGAAGCAATATTGCGAAGGCAATACAAGAATTGGGGCACCATGCAGAACATTAACAGTACTGCAATATAAATCAATATTACCTGAAGATCTTATCATCAGATGCAGTCTCTCTAAACCATGTGCTCAGTTGTCCTATAAAAGCAAAACAAAAAAGTCAATATAATAATAAAAAAAATTACATTTTCTGTTGTCATATATCCAGCATTGTTGTCATATAGATCACCTGGATATAAGACACATTCTTTTTGAGCTTCCCCATCCTTCCAGATAACTTTGAAGTTATGCTGACACAAGTTATTAAGACGCTCCTTGGAGAATTCACACACCTGACAAAGAAATAGAAAAACACTACTATCAGTGTATAGTAAAATCTCTGTAAAACTGTTTACACTGCCGCCGATTCATCCTTAGTAGGGAATTAATCAGGAGAAATGCCCAATATATAGTTCCAAACATATTCTATAATGTATTCCACTGTACAGCAACCATACTGTGGTAAACATTGCCAATAGGGTCCCAAAGAATAAAAAAAACATACGGTAAACGTTTTGTTACATATACTTTTATTAAACCTGTTTAACTTTCCCAACGCAACCAATCAGAAATGAGCTTTCATTTTTTCCTCAGCCGTTTATAAAGCTAAAGCTGAGCTCCATGGGCAACTACAACAGTTCTGCTCTCAGACAATTATGATAAATCTGCCCAATAATCTCTATCCCCATCCTTGAAATCCATAAGAGGAAGGGGCAGATGTGATAAATCAGTAGAAGCGATATAAGAAATAGACAAATCACTAGTCAATTAGGAAATAAAGACATCACTACTGTACCCATGAACTGCTTACCCAGAGCAAACTTGGCTTCTCTTTTCCATCTGGTGTTTTCCATGAGACCATTGTTGGTTTTTGATCAATAAATAGTATCAAATCACGCTGTACCTTAAATATAAGGAAGACAGTGATTCATTAAAGCTTGCTGAAATAAACCAGGTTTTGAACAAAGAACAAATGGTTGTGTGCTTGATTACAAAGACTATCCCCAAAATAACTTACTTATGGTTTACTTATAATAATACATTTAACAGCTATATTTCTCTAGTCTTATTTCTTTTTAATTCAACAACTAGTTGTTGTTGTTGGAATATTTTTTAGAAGGTAATTAGAAACTTTTTGAAAGGAATACCATCAAAATTTAAGTTGATAGCCAATGTCACTCGCTACTTGATTGGAAAGGCCTCCTTCCTCCAAAAACAAACAACTTTTATAATGAGATGAGACAGAAATGCTCCAGCTTCACAGGCTATTATAACACCTCGGTTAGTACATCTTCCCACCGACGTCACTCCTCCTCTGCTTCAAACTCTTGCATCTGTGCACTAATTTGCTTTTCTCCAGCAGCTTCAGGGAGAGAGCGATGCATCCTTAAGGCATCTGAGGGAGCGAATGAGTGTTTAGGCATGAGAGTGGGAGGCAGAGGTGGAGTGATGTTGGCAGAAGAGTGGTGGGTGGCTAGGAAGTGCTCAAGGGAAAATGTAATAGTCTTTGAAGCCGGAGCCCAGAGGTGCTTTAGTGACCCCACTAAAGTAATTGTGGATCATTTGCGTAGGTTTAAAAGTTGATTTTTGGATGAAGGAGGCCTTAGAAATATAACAGCACTACCAGAATCAAAGTGCAAAAATCAAGCAGTGACTGATGCTGGTATTATTTTTTGCAGTGGATTTTCTTTTTGATTAATTAAAATCAAACAGCAAAACAAGCCACTTATTTGTAATTGGTTTCTCATTTTAATTTTTTTTTTTACGATGCTGTATCAGGAAGATTGCAGGACCTAACGTCCTAATGCTGCTGGATGATAGCCCAGCTCTGACACAAAAACTCAGGACTAGATAATTTCTTGGCAGTTTTCCGACTTGTCCGAAGGAAAGGTGGAAAGTACAACTCTCCAGTCTTATGCTGCACCAGATTAATCATCCGGCATCAGACACAGGGATTAATCTGGCACAGCACAGAACTGTCTAGTTCTATTAGACAATGGTCAAATAACCAACACAGTAATGCATATCCCCTATAGCGTTCAGATGGAGAGGACTGTGTGAGACACATGCATGCAGTGTTTATCCACTTTGCAAATATGTACAGGCGGTCCCCTACTTAAGGACACCCGACTTACAGACAACCCATAGTTACAGACAGACCCCTCTGACCTCTGGTGGAGCTTTCTGAATGCTTTACTATAGTCCCAGACTGCAATGATCAGCTGTAAGGTGTCTGTTATAAAGCTTTATTGATAATCCTTGGTCCCATTACAGCAAAAAATGTTTAAACTTCAATTGTCACTGGGGCCAAAAATTATTTTGTCTTGATCTACAACTATAAAATATACAGTTTCGACTTACATACAAATTCAACTTAAGAACAAACCTCCGGACCCTATCTTGTATGTAACCCGGGGACTGCCTGTACAATAGTATAAGTAGTTAATGACATGTCCTGTGACCATTAAGCAATATTTAATTGGTATCAAGATCCTCTTATAAAGTTTCAAGGAAATCTACCACCCGGATCAAGGATAGTAAACCAAGCACACTGACATACTGTTGTGTGCCCCTTCTGGCAGTATCCATTTTTCTTTAAGCTTCTCATGCCCTTGTTTTTGAGAATAAAATTATGGAAATGTGCCGGAGTCCTATAAAACCTTCGGAGCCCGGAGCCCACATGCACATTTGCATAATTTTAAAATCCTTTTTTTGTAAAAAACAGGGAATAAGCTAAAAGAAGAGCAGATACTGACAGAGGGGGCACCAGTAGGTCAGTGTGCTTGGTTTACAATCCTTGATCTTGGTGGTAAATGTCCGTTAATAATCACATTTTAATGAGTACTTGTCGGCCACCTCAGATTCTAAAGTATCCTCCATAACAGAATAAGAAGACAGGTGCTTATAAAGGGGTTTTCTGGAGGGTGAAACACACAACTGCTTTCTTTCAAAAGAGCTCCTCTCCTGACCATAGGCAGTGCGCAGTTTTGCATTTAAAGGGGTATTCCGATTTCAGCAAATTAATGTTAGTTAGTGTTTGTATTATAAAAAGTTATACAGAAAGTATATAGAAAAATTGTATCATTTCCTAACAGATTTCTAGATCTCTGCTTGCTGTCCTTCTATAGAAAGCTTCTATGTTTACTACCAGTGGACAGAAATCTGACCATGGTCACAAAGCTCTGATTGTTCTCTGTGATACTAACGAGCCGTGCATCTGTGTGACCATGGTCAGATTTCTGTAAACCGGTAGTAAATATAGAAAGTTGCTATAGAAAGACAGCAAGCAGAGATCTAGAAATCTGTGAGGAATTGATACAGAAAGTATATTAGAAAATAATACAAACAATAACATTAATATAGTGAAATGGGAACACCCCTTTAAGATCCATTTATCTCTACAACTGAGCTCCAATACCAGCAGAAAGCATGTGCAGTATGGCGCAGTTTTTAAAGAAAGCTGGTTTCCCAACCTCTGGACAACCCTTCTAACATATGTAAACCAATTTCCCCTACATATATGAAGAATGTTAAGCCCTATAAAAACACAACTTCCAAAAGTGTACTTTATAGTGTTTTTTCCGTATGCACCATGTCTTATATACTAAGAATATATGACCATTTTCATTTCTAGATTTGCAAGAAGGTTCAGGTCTAATATACATGTACGGCATACCTATTGCAAAGTAACTTTTTACCATAAAATTTCATTCTGTACACTTACTAACACTGGTTGAGAAAATGTTACGGATATCCAGGAGCCAGCCACATCAACAGACATACTTCGGATAGATAGAGGGAGATCGGCTGAAAAATAAATAGACAGGTATTAAGAAAAATAATTGAAATGCATAAGTAATGCAGAAAAGTACAAAGTTATATTGAAAAAAAGGAGGAATACAGCACTTCATTCTCTGGGTTCTTTAATAATCCACTTCATACAATCAACGCATTTCAGCTAAAGACCTTAGTCTTGATCATACGTAATAGGAAACACTACTCGATATTTAAAAGGTCCACTCTTTCTCATATGATTTGTGGAAGTGGGGAACTACAGAACGGTTATAAAAAAATATGCATATGCAAGATTTAAGTTACATCATAAACAGCAACTGACAACAACAATTCATATACTAGGAGATATTTGCAGAAATACTAGTAAATAGGTAGAGATATTATAATAGATATTTATTTATAGAGTACCATTAATTCCATGGTGCTTTACTATCAATAAGAGGTTCATATACATTACATTAAAGGACATCTTCTAATAAGAAGAAATAAGTATTGTAAACCAAGCACACTTACATGCTAGTGTGCACCTCCTCTAGCAGGATCTGCTCTCCTTTTTCATAAATAAAACGGCTTTAAAAATTATTCATATTACCCTGAGGGGCTAAAGGCTCCATTCACATCTATGGAGCCTGGAGCCCCTCAGACTAATTTGCATAATTTTTAAACCGGTTTTTCATAAAAACCAAGGGCATAAGAAGTAAAAAGGAGAGCAGATCATGCTAGAGGAGGTGCACACTAGCATGTGTGCTTGGTTTACTATCCTTGATCCTCGTGGTAGATTTCCTTTAACTCTTACCGACATGTGACGTAGTACTACGTCACATGCCGGGTCCCGGTACATGGAGGGCCGAGCCCTCTCCATAGCCGGTAAGTCTTGGCTGCATATTGCAGCAAACGCTTACCGGTAATACCCACGATCGTTGCCAGCACCGATCCCGGGTGTTTTCAGGCTGATCGTCACCGGCAAAGCTGCGGGCGGCTTCAAAAAGAGCCTATGCGTCGCCATCTTTCTGAGGATCGTCGCTCCCCGTGACGCCATCAGGGAGCGGCGATCCGTCGCCATGGTAGCCTCGGGTCTCACGAAGACCCGAGGATACTTCGTTTTAACTTATTCATTACAATGTGCTATCAACACATTGTAATATATGAGGATTGAAATCCCCATATACTGCCATACTGTAGTATAGCGGTATATGATAAGATCTTACAGACAACCTAGGGTTAATGTACCCTTGGGAGTCTGAAATATAGTAAAAATAAAATTAAAAAAAAAAGATAATAAAAAAACCTAAAAACTCAAATCACCCCCCTTTCCCTAGAAATGATATAAATATAAATAAACAGTAAAAATCATAAACACATTAGGTATGGCCGCGTCCGAAAATGCCCGATCAAAATATGATAATGGTTTTTCACTGCGTTTAACCCCGTAACGGAAAATCGCGGCAAAAGTCGAAAATGGCACTTTTTTGCCGTTTTAAAAAAAATTTAAAATTCTATAAAGAGTCATCAAATAGTTGCACATTCCTAAAATGATAACATTGTAAACGTCATCAAAATCTGCAAAAAACGACACCACCCACAGCTCCATACACCAAAGTATAAAAGTTATTAGCTCCAGAAGATGCCAAAATCCCCAAAAAATTTTTGTACAGTAGGTTTTAATTTTTATAAATGTATGGAAACATAAAACCTATATAAATTTGTTATCCCCGTAATCGCACCGACCCAAAGAATAAAGTAGACATGTCATTTGGGGCGTACAGTGAAATCCGTAAAATCCAAGCCCACAAGAATACGGCACAGCCTCTCAGGGGGGACCTGCTCTGCTCATTATAACAACAAGTGAAAAGACATCACCAAGGGGCTCTGGAAACTGCCCCCCAGAGCCCCTCCGGCTCATTATCATAATGTTAAAAGTTTATTTTAGAAGGAAGGAGGGCAAGGATAACAAATAAAATTATATACATATGCAAGAGTCTTGTATAAAAAACATCCATATAAATAAATCCTTGGACCAAGCAACTCCTTGGTGTGAACGGGTACATATAACAATTGTTTGGTTTATATATTAAAGTGATATTCTGCGACAAGGAAAAAAAAAGTTATATTGGGACTGCTTTAACATACACATACTGTACGTAAGGGCTATTTTCTAATATTAATTGAACATTAATGGAAGAAATGCTCCTTCTAGCTGTGGGAGCTATGTTGTGGCTGCTCTGTAGACTGATCATCAGACACAGAATATAGTGAAAGTCTAAAAGACAGTAAGTGGTGGGTGGGCAACTTTTCTAATAGATTGATCAATTGAAGCATCAGCAACAGGACACTCCTACATCAAGGAAAAAAGGGCAGATACCTACCTCTTCCAAGAAGCCATCGATGGTAAAACCAGGCACTCTGGTCATTTGGGTCTGTGAAGAATGCATTCTGTACAAGTTCCAGTTCTAACAGAAATACACAAGCCAATATATATATTATTGTGCACATTACACATATGTCATATATCATACTTTTTACATATGTAATATACACTTTTAGTGTCTAACATTAACATTCACAATAGGAGTCAGATTAGAATTGTAAATAGAATATTCAGGCAAAAAAAAATTAATTTGACCAAGATTTGCACTTTGACAGACAGGGCGAGTATTTTTTTCACTCGGATTTGTGCAGTACTGAAGCAAATCAATTTATGATACAGATTTATCACCATATGAAATGTGTTGGATAAATTTGTTACAAATTCATAAGAAGGACTAAAGTTCCCATCTGTGTAAGACAGCTTTTGGCATGCCCTTCCAGAGTTTACATTAGGAAAAAGGGCTGTATCCTGCATTATTTTTACCAGTGTAAAACCCCCGGATGCAAACATGTGGATTCTGGAATACATTGCTTTCAAATTCTGTGAGGGAAACGTGTAAACACGTCCTAATGGTTCCTGCATTATATACAGTAAAAACAGATTGGCAGGAATGTATTAAGGTTGGAGTAGTGTGCACCAGTAACAAATCCCCCCCGTAGGCGCACAATGCACAGGTGTATAAGATGTTGCACATCATGTGCCAGGACGATTTCTACACCAGGTTCTGCCGAAGGCTATATTAAAATGTCGTGGAGGTGGCAAAAGGTCACAATTTTCTGTCTGTGTGACTTTTTTTAATGTCTTGTTTGCCAGAAAATCTCCCAATCCCATCATCTCAGTTTTACCTGCATACCTGAGAGCAAGACTTTTTCAGTTGCTCGGCCTAAACGCTGTGGATCTGGATGAATCTGAGGAAGAAGCTTGCTCCGATAATGCCAAGATGAGTAATTGGAGAAATTTTTGGTAATAAGGCTGCTAGTAAATTCCAGCTCATCAGAATGTGGAACATGAGAAGATTTAGTAACAAATCTTCTGTAATCCCAGCAATGAACTGCAATAGGACAGATAAGATGAATATAGTTAAGGGTAAAAAAAAAAAGAGTAACATAATAGCATTTTACAGAACAAGCGCATTATACAGAATTAAGAGCTACTTACAATTCCTTTCATCGATCTCCAGAAATCTATTACAAAGTGCCAGCTCTCTTGACCAGTCTGGTTCTGGCATATGCTCCATTATCCAACAACGATGATACCATGTGCCATAGGATTTTGGGTTGACACGTAGACAGCTCTCTAGAAAGGAGAGCTCTGACACATACAGAGGTTGGATCTCTTCATCTGACCTCAAGTACAAAAACAAAAAAGAAAAAAAAAAGTAAAGCAATTATGCACATTAAACATTGGCAGATATATATATTTAACATTTTTAGTTTTGCTTGCGCAGCATTATCTACAATAATTTTTATTGCCATCACACATATTCTTTCTCAGCCCCACTTTTTGGTAACCAGCTGCATTGTCTTCACATAAAGTCAGATAGATGGGAATATTTCATGTAACACTGCACAATTTAGAAAGAAGTCAATATACACATAGAAATTTCACCTGTCAGTTCCAAGTGCAAGAAAAACTTCTCGCCTTAAGTTCCATAAAGAGGCAAAATCAGGGTTTAAAGCCAAGATTTGAGCCGTTATTTCCAATGCTTCTTTATCTAGCTCTCCAACTTTTCTCTGTAAAAAAAAAAAATCTGTCAATGAACTAAAAAAAGTGGCAAAGAAATATATCCACATAGCGGTGCTTATGTTACATTCCTGTTTTTCAGGGGGCTTACAAGTAAGGTAAAATATGTGATCGTCTAAGAAATCATAGACAGCAATTAGAACATTTTATGTGATTTACATTTAGAAACCTAGTAAACAGTTAATTTTCCCTTTTAACTGCATTTAAACAGAAAAGTTAGGACAAATAGAAAACTTCCACAAAAACGACACATACAGGTATCTACTGTATATACTCGAGTATAAGCTGACCCGAGTATTAGCCAAGGCCCTTAATTTTACCACTAAAAACTGGGAAAACCTATTGACGAGGGTGGGAAGTGCATTGGTCACAGCCTCCCACTAAAGGTATATAGTTAGCCAGCCCCCGATAGCATACAGGCCGCCAGCCCCCAGAAGCATACAGCCAGCCCGCAGTTTGCCAAGCACATAAAAAAAACAAAAAAAAAAAAAAAAAAAAACATACATACTCACCTTTGGGCAGTCTCGATGCTCCTCTTCTATCTTCTCTCTGCTGTAACAGCCGGCAGAGACGCGTCCATGTGCTCTGCTGGCCAGCGCACACTATGACATCATCAGCGGCGTCATAGTGTGTGCCGCACTGCAGAGCGCATGGTCGCCTCTCTGTCGGCTGTTATAGAAGAGGAACCATGCAGAGCATCGGGGGCGGCAGAAGGTGAGAATGTACGTTTTTTTTTTAAATTGACTCATGTATAAGCCGAAGTGAGGTTTTTCAGCACATTTTGTGTGCAGAAAAACTCGGCTAATACACAAATATATACAGTATTTCATCTCCTCAACAGGTACACTGTATATAATTAGAAAAACTTAAACTTAAAGGAAATCAACCAAATGGATTAAAGTGGATTTTTTGTGAAAAAGTACTTTTACAAATATGCAAATGAGGGTATGGGGCGCCTGTGCACGTTACAGAAGCCCCTTCTGGCTCAGTTGGCTGTTGGAGGAGACAGCCTGGCTGCTAATTATTCATGCCTTCCTTCAAAGGAGCCAGAAAGGGCGTCTGGGAAGTCCTTTTTTTTAATGAAAAATAAGCATTAACCGCTAATTGAAGTGCTGATCCAGGGGGCACATGCTAGCATGCAAGTATGGTTGGGTTTAAATTGGAGAGGAGCCGACCATAACTTTAGGTTCGGCATCCTCTGTTCTGCAGCTTTGCCTAACCTAGACATGTTGCTTTATAGGCTGCAGCCCAACAAGCAACATGTCCGTGTTAGGCGGAGCTGCCAAACGGATAACACTGAACCTAAAGTTGGGGTCTGTTCATTTCTAGTTAAAACCACTAAATCAAATGTGAGTGATTAATGTAAAATGGAAAGCATTTTTTTTTTAAAAGAGTGTGGAGGGTGGGGGCCAAGGAGAGGTAAAGTGTCATCTGTGGGGGAGACATAGGGACATAGCAGGGAACAATCCACCATGTCCCAGAGAGGCCTCTGCAGATTTGTAGAAGTCTTTATAAGCATAATAATCAAACAAGGCTTCTGTAGGTCTAACATTACCAATAAAAATAACCAGACTAGGTGGTGAATACCTCCGCTCTGTTGCTTCTTACAACTCTTTATAAAAGGAAAGCATTTTTAACTTAAGGTGAACTTTTGAGTGTTACCTTATTAAAAGCAGCTTGAGTGGCACCAACATAGAGTTGTAATTTCTTCTCTCTCTCCTTACGCTTTGCCTCCTGTTGCTCCAATGTAGTCTTCACCTTAATTCGGCCGTGCTGAATAAAGAATACAGGTTATGGCTCTTTATTATTTTCTGGAAATGTCCTTGTCTTATTATTCTGTACAAATATAATGTCTGAAGTTTATACAAATAAGGTAGCAGTTAGTAGATGGTGAAATTTTCTGGAGAAATGAAAATATAAATAAATAAAGTAGCTTTTTTTCTTCAAATATTTTGAAGTAAAAAAAGAGCAGAGGGTTCAAAAATTATTATTGAAATACCATTTCAATAACTTTCAATACTTAATGCAAGGCAGCTGGCATATATGTAATCCCCTTTCCTGGCCACTAACAAGAAACTTTACTTTTGTACTTTAAGTCAAGTACAAGACCCTAATAGCATCACCCATTCTGTACTTAGACGTATAAGTTTTCACTGTTGCCTGCATTTCACATGATCCTCCTAAAGCAGGACACAGAACAACCTGTGTCCTTCTGGCTTCCAGCAGAGGGAGGGGGCCATGCAGTCATTAATGTCTGCATGGTACCTCCATCATAACCGCTCCGATAACAGTGGCTAGAGGGGTGTGCGGATAACCATCAAACCACTGATTAGGGGAGTGGTTATGACAAAGGGGCATGCACAGACCCCTCCCTTCAGTCCAGGACATGGATGGTTACAGGAAGTCCGTAGTGTCCCTGCTGCATCCACAAACTACAGAGAAACTTTATAGTCGACCGTATTTGGGTTATGTACTTATACTGGAAAAGGTCAAGGGCTTGAGAATGGGTTGTGTAGCGCGAAACGGCCCGTCGCCAGGCCCCACACTTTCTCTGTATTTCACCTCCGTTAATAAAAAGGACTTTGGCACAGATTGCTGAGTGCCGCTTTTCTTCTTTACCTGATGTGTTATCCGGGAAAAGTTTCTTATTAGTGGCCACCCCCTTTAAAATAATTGACTGCCTGCGGCCACCACTAGTGTTACATCAGTACATACAGTGGGTACAAAAAGTATTCAGACCCCTTTAAATTTTTCACTCTTTTTTTTCTCATTAATGTACACTGTCCACCCCTATCTAATTTTGCTAATTTATTAAACAATAAAAACTGAGTTATCTATATAGAGATCCTTTGCTGTAACTCACATGCTGTCCATTTCCTTCTGATCCTCCTTTAAATGGTTCTACTCCTTCACTGGAGTCCGGCTGTGTTTAATTAAACTAATTGGACTTGATTAGGAAGGGCACCCACCTGTGTAAAACCTCACAGTGCATATTAGAGCACATGAGAATCATGAGGGATAAGGAACTGCCCAAGGAGGTAAGAGACAGAATTGTGTCATGGCACAGATCTGGCAAAGGTTACAAAAGAATTTCTGCAGCTCTTCCTCGACCTGATAGCAACCGCTTGTATACCAATGCATTATAATAATAAACTATATGTGATACCAATGTAAAGAACTTCTTTCCTCACACTGCTAGTATGAAAAAAAAGACCTACTGTAAGGACTTTCCTTCTATCTTTTGCTCTGTGGTTCATTTGTGACAAAGAAAATGAGAAGTGTCTACCAACTCACAAATATAAACTGCACTGTAAGAATTGCAGACATGTCTTTTTAGTCTCCCAGTGAGCTGATTTTTTAACTCAAAGGGACACTGTCACCAGATTTAACCACATTAAACTCCCAGCCCCTTTAGGTTGGGTGTGAAATGATATTTTCTAGAATTCCCTTTTATGTGAAATATTGCGCCATTTAGCCATAAAAAAATCTCTTCCAACGTAACGTGAAAATGTTTGCCATATTTGAGATAAGTCACGTTTAGAGGCTGCAGGGGGAGCATCATTTAAGACACCCCTATCTTCAGTTCTATTGTACATAGAAATGTGTCATAGCTTTCAGATCACATTGGAGCGGACTACAGCACACAACAGGAAGACTTATCATGTGGACAGAGAAGCTAAATCATGAAAAATGTGGTGGCATGTTTTCACTTCACATCAGTAGTCGCTTACCCTTTTATATCTCCAGCATTATACTACAAACAATTGTTATCATAAGAACATGGACTTACCATTGTTTTTGAAGATTTGAGCACAGAAGGTCTGCAATGAATGAAACAGGGTTAGGAATTGAGAATCATTTACAAAGTTACTTAAAAATTAGGGAAGGGGGAGTTCTAACAGAAAAGTTGTTTTTTTACCAAATTTTTAATTATTTTCACATTATCAACAAGGCAATACACGACAGAAAAAAAATGTGTACAAAATCTGTCAAACAACATTGACCATAAAAATGTCCTAGATCCCTCATATGCTTAGAAATATGATATTGTTCCAATGATTAGCTACTAGGAAGACAAAAAAAAATCATTAATCTTGTTAGTCCCCACAGAGCATACTACATACACTGCCAAAGAGGTTTTGTATAAAAAAATAGGTTTTACAGAAAAAAAGATACGTAATATAGTACCCTTCAATGCCAAGTGCTCTGTGACTAGGCACCCGTCCTGGAAGTGGCTATGGAGGGGCGCGGCCCCCCCCCCCCTTGGGAAACTGCACCTCTCTGTGTCCTTTTCAAATGTATAAAAACGCCCATCACCAGGCTTAGCGATGCCCCCTGCTCCTCTACAGTTCCCTGTAGAAGCCACGGAAAAGTTGTTATTGTGAGACAAGTTGTGTTTGTTGTATTTAGGGTTGCACAATTGATTTAATAAATATGTCTATTAAGTTGAGCCCAATTCTGAGATTTCACTGTCACCAGTTAGTTACAAAGCAAATAGAAAATTGTGTCTAAAAAAAAATTGTAAATGTAAATAGGCAAGACTAGTATGAAAGAAAACCTAATGTAAACTATATGGACATAGTGAGGCCACTTTCACACAGCCAGTATTTAATTAGTATTTTGCATCAGTGTTTCAAGTCAAAGGTCCCCCCTGCAGGTGCTGTGTGCCGCCAGCAGCCCCCCTGCAGGTGCTGTGTGCCGCCAGCAGCCCCCCTGCAGGTGCTGTGTGCCGCCAGCAGCCCCCCTGCAGGTGCTGTGTGCCCCCAGCATCCCCCTGCAGGTGCTTGTGCGCCAGCAGCCCCCCTGCAGGTGCTGTTTGCCGCCAGCATCCCCCTGCAGGTGCTGTGTGCCGCCAGCAGCCCCCCTGCAGGTGCTGTGTGCCCCCAGCATCCCCCTGCAGTGCTGTGTGCCCCCAGCATCCTCCCCCCTGCATGTTGCTGTGTGCCCCCAGCATCCCCCCTGCATGTGCTGTGTGCCCCCAGCATCCTCCCTGCATGTGCTGTGTGCACCCAGCATCCTCCCTGCATGTGCTGTGTGCACCCAGTATCCTCCCTGTATGTGCACCCGGTATCCTCCCTGTATGTGCACCCGGTATCCTCCCTGTATGTGCACCACCGGTACCTCCCGTATGTGCACCCGGTATCCTCCCTGTATGTGCACCCGGTATCCTCCCTGTATGTGCACCCGGTATCCTCCCTGTATGTGCACCCGGTATCCTCCCTGTATGTGCACCCGGTATCCTCCCTGTATGTGCTATGTGCACCCGGTATCCTCCCTGTATGTGCTATGTGCACCCAGTATCCTCCCTGTATGTGCTATGTGCACCCAGTATCCTCCCTGTATGTGCTATGTGCACCCAGTATCCTCCCTGTATCTGCTATGTGCACCAGTTCTCCCCTGTTCTGCTATGTGCACCCAGTATCCTCCCTGTATACGCTATGTGCACCCAGTAACCTCCCTGTATATGCTATGTACACCCATTATCCTGCCCGTTTGAATACAAGTACTTGGTACAGAACACCCCGGCTTTATTGCATTTGTGCATAACATAGCACTACCACCAAGTCCCAGCCCAGTGTCACAGAGCGCCTAGGATGCCACCAGGCTTGACATGTTCTGTTACTAGCAGGGGGGACATCCTATACACAGAGGCCAGGACTGACACCACGTACCTGCCCCTGACAGCCGGCTCCACATTCCCGGAAGCTCTGCGCTACCACTATCCCAGAGCCATTCACAGGATAGAAGCACCGCCTCAAATTGGAAGCCAGCCAATAGTAGCGCACTTACAACATTCCTCCCTACGTCATGGCTAGACAAGAGTTGCGATTGGACGATATAATGTTCGGAGAGGCTGAGACCTCGCATGCCTCTGCGTTTGGGGGGCGGTCGTGTGAATGACTTGCGTTTATAAGACATGGGACTGTCATTCATTGTTCTTTTGTGATGGAAACATATCCTGCTATTTTGGTACCTAATAAAATTTGCATAACAATAAGGTATATTACTTTCACACGTGGTGTTTAAATTCTCA
This sequence comes from Engystomops pustulosus, assembly GCA_019512145.1. NCBI lineage: Eukaryota > Metazoa > Chordata > Amphibia > Anura > Leptodactylidae > Engystomops > Engystomops pustulosus. Next base: position 211,669,995 of record CM033641.1, on the reverse strand, counting down.
TGGGGTGATAACGGTGCGGAAAGTCACCATAGCCCAGGGGTCAGGAACTTTTTGGCTGAGAGAGCCATGAACGCCGCATATTTTAAAATGTTATTCCATAAAGCCGTAGCATATGCACATGCCCCACAAGATTGCTAGCGGATTGCAGGCACACACCCGTGCCCCTCTCCGTGGCGGCGCCCCTTTCCGTGCTCACTCATCCCACCACTTTGCGGCTTCTGTCCCGCTTGGCCAGCACGCGCTCCTGTACTCGCGGATTTAAAGGGCCAGTGCGCTGATTGGTGCCACCCACTTCCCGTGTCCACCCACTTCCCGTGTTTCCTATAAGACTGGCAGCCATAGCACATGTCCCCCAGTATATAGGTAGCCACAGCACAAACCCGTATAGATAGCCATACTCTAATGAGAGAGGTAGCCACAGCACATACTCCTAGTAGGGAGTTAGCCCCAGCAGATACTACCCAGTATATAGGTAACACAACACATGCCCCCAAGAATAGATACCACAGCACATGCCCCCCATTAGATAGGTAGCCACGCACATGCCCCCCATTAGATAGGTAATCACAAAAAAAAAAAGAATATTCACTTACCAGCGCTCCCTGCGGCCAGCTCCTCATCGCTCCCCGCTCTTCTCTTTGACCAGGCTTAGACAATGGCGGCGATGGCACCTGGGCCGTACAAAGGACGTGGGCAGCGGTAACATTGCTGCCTGTCCAGATTAGTCTCAAGAGACACAGCAGCAGCCGTCACTATTTATTAAAGATCTGTCTGAACCAATCAGCCACAAGAGAGCCATATCTGGCTCCCGAGCCATAGGTTTCCCTACCCTGCCATAGCCCCTCTGAAACTGATTATGTCACCCATTTGGCTTCAAAAATTCATTTCCAAAGCAGATAGAGAATTGAGGGAATACATAAAATCCTCTTTACTACAATGTAACATGTAGCCATTCAATACAGTAAAGTGAAGCAAAAGTGTGCCATTTATTGTGCCCAAAATGGCATATGTCACAGAGCCCGTTTACCTGAATGCATTTTTACTAAAGACCAGCAATGGCGATGTGGCACTATATCCATTACACTAGAGCTAAATACTATGCAGAACCTGGAGAAGAGACCACATGTACCCCACAGATGAACACAAACTCAACATCCCCCAACTCAATCTACCGTTCCTGACGTGCAATAAGAGGTTCTGACCTATCAGTACAATACGCCAGTGTGTGCACTGATGTCCTGCTGATGTTAAATCACACTCCGCAATGACCGTAATTGTGGCAAGAAATCCCAATTACGTCTTTAAATGGGGCCTTGGAGTGTTTAACATGGTATGGTACAGTAAGCACATAGTAGTATACTAGGTAACACATATTGTGAACCCTGTTCTCACCCTCCTCTACTGTGGCCTCCTGTCCTCCATCCTCCTCATACTGTGGTCTCCTGTCCCTCCTCCTCCTCTACTGTGGTCTCCTGTCCTCCATCCTCTTCATACTAATGGTCTCTGTCTGCCATGCTAATTATGTGGCCTCTCTCCTCCTCCAGCCCTCCTCTATTGTTGCCCTCCTGTCCTCCATTCCTATTTTTACTTACTGTGGCCTCCTGTCCTCCATCCTCCTCATACTGTGGCCTCCTGTCCTTCATCCTTCTTTTACTTGGCCCCTTGTCTTCTATCCTACTTTCACTGTGCTCCTGTCCCCATCCTCCTCTTATTGTACCACCCCTTGCCTCCATCCTCCACATACGGTGTCCCTCCTGTCCTCCATCCTCCTCTTATTGTAGCCCCTGCCTCCATCCTCCTCTTACTGTGGCCCCCTAGCCTAACCCCTCCTCTTATGGGACCCCTTGTCTCCTCCCCTTTATGGACATCTGTCCTCCTCCCCCAACTGCAGCCCCCGTCCTCCTCTTACGGGGCCCCCTGTCCTCCATCCTCTTTTTCTGTGGCCTATGTCCTCCATCCTCCTCTATTATTGTAGTCTCAATACTCCTCCTCCTCTTACTGTGGCCCCTATCCTCCAACTTCTTTATTAGGTACCCGCTGTCATTTATCCTCCTCTTACTGTGGCCTCCTGTCCTCCAGCCCCTCTTACTGTGGCCCCCTGTCCTCCTCTTCCTTTTGCTGTGACATGTTTCCTCCATCCTCCTCTAACTGGTGGCCCCTGTCCTCCTTTTACTGTGCTCTGTCCTCCTCTTACTGTGCCCCTGTCCTCAATTTCCTTTTACTGTGGTCCCTGTACTCCATCCTCCTCTTATTGTAGCCCCAGTCCTCTATCCTCCTCTTACTGTGGCCCCTATCCTCCATCCTACTCTTATTGTAGCCCTTGTCCACTATCCTCCTCTTACTGTGACCTCCTGTCCTACCACCCCACTTACAAGGCCCCCTGTCCCCCATCTTCCTTTTGCTGTGACATCTGTCCTCCATCCTCCTTTAAATGTGCCCCTTTCCTCCTCTTACACTGTGTCCCCTGTCCTCAATCCTCCTCTTACTTTGCCTCCTGTCCTCTACCCCCCCTCTTACTGAGATTCGCTTCCTTTTACTGTGGCCTCGGTCCTCCTCATCCTCTTACTTTGGCCTCCTATCCTCCACCCTTCTCTTCTGTACCCCTGTCTTCCATCCTCCTCGTAGTGTGGCCATACTGTCCTCCTCTTACCTCTTTTACGGAGACCTCTATCCCTTATCCTCATTTAACTGGGCCTGGCCCTCATCCTCCTCTTAGTGGCCTCTATCCTCAGACTTCTTTTACTCTGACCTCTGTCTTCCTTTTACTGTGGCCTCCTTTCCTCCACCCTGCTCTTACTATGGCCCCTGGTCTTCCATCCTCCTCTTACTGTGCTTACTGTCCTTCTCTTTCTATGGCTATAGTCCTCATGTTTATACTGTTGTCCTCCTGTTCTTCCATCATCCTTTCACTGTGTCCCCTGTCCTCCATCCTCCTCTTAGTGTGGCCTCCTGTCCTCCATACTCCTCTTACTGGGGCCTCCTGTCCTCCATCCTCTTTTAATGTGGCCCCTGTCTCCATCTTCATTTTACTGTGGCCCTCTTTCCTCCATCCTCTCTTTCTGTGGCTTCTGACCTCATCCTCCACTTACTGTGGTCCCCTGTCCTCCTCTTACTGTGGCCCCCTGTCCTCCTCTCACTGTGCCCCCCTGTTCTCCTATTACTGTGGCCCCTGTCCTCCTCCTACTGTGGCCCCTGTCCTCCTCCTACTGTGGCCCCTGTCCTCCTCCTACTGTTGCTTCCTGTCCTCCATCCTCCTCTTACTGTGGCCTGTTGTCTTCCTCTTACTGTGACCTCTGCCCTCCATACTCCTCTTACTTCGGTCTCCTATCCTCCAACCTCCACTTATTGTGGCCCCCTGTCTTCCATCCTCCTTTTACATTGACATCTGTCCTCCTCTTACTGTGGTCCCTGTCCTCTTACTGTGGCCTCCTGTCTTCCTTACTCCTGTTACCGTGGCCTCTTGTCCTCCTCTTATTGTGGCCCCTGTCCCCCATACTTCGTATTGTAGCCCCTGTCCTCTACCCTCCTCTTAGTGTGGCATCCTGTCCTCCACCCCCCTCTTACTTAGGGTCCCATCCTCCTTCCTCCTTTTAAGGTGACCTCTGTCCTTCATGCCACTTTTACTGTGGCCTCTGTCCTCCATCCCCCTTTAACTTTGGCCCCCTATCTGCCTCTTACTGTGGCCCCTGACCTCCATCTTCCTTCTACTGTGGCTTAATCCTCCTCTTACATTGGCCCTCTCTCCTCCTCTTACTGTGGCCTCCTGTCTTCCTTACTTCTCTTACTGAGGCCTCTTGCCTCCTCTTACAGTGGCCTCCTGTTCTCCACCCCCGCTTACTTAGGCCCCCTGTCCTCCTCTTACTGTGGCCCCTGTTTTCCATCTTCCTCTTACTGTGGCCTGATGTCCTCCAACCTCTTTTTACTGTGGCCCCTGTACTCCCTCCTCCTCTTACTGTGGCTCCTGTCCTCTACCCTCCTCTTACTGTGGCCTCCTGTTCTCCATCCTTCTTTATTGTGGCCCCTCTTCTCCTTCTGTTCCTGGATATTAAATAAAAAAACAACACTTAAGTTCCCTTGTTACCCCGCCTCCCTTGTTGATCCCACCTCCTCCTGGCTCCGATGCCTCCACTCCTCTGCAGCTGTAATGTACGGGAGCAAGTGGACAGTGTCTCACCGCACCGTGACCGAGCTGGGTGCTGGCCACTTGGCTTTCTATGGAGAGGGTAGGATTGCGGATTGCTAACTCCTCCTCTCTTTTCTTCCTGGCCATGGGCAATGCCTAGGATCCAGTTTGGGCAATTTATTATGTTTAATGAAAAACTGGGGAAAGACTGAACCCAAAGTGTGTAAAGATGGAAGTGTCATGGCGGAACTGTATTGGTTTAGAGATTTGGGATGAAAACGAGGGAATATTTTAAGACAGAAGACTCTTTTAGTTTCTGAATTTTGAATGCTGCCCTGTGAGAGGCCCACTGAGGCTCTGTCAACCAGTGGCCTACTGAAACATGGCGCCAACCCTACGTACAAGATATGTTTTTAAAGGAAACCTACCATGAGGAATCTACCATCAGAGGTAGATATGATGGTAGTTTCCTCCTGCCTGCCTGTGCCCTAAACTGTAATTTAATAATCCTGGAACCTGACTTAATAAAAACGTTATTTTAGTAAAATGGAAATTAACTGCAGAGGCTACTGGAGCATGTAGTAGCCTGACCGTGCACTGGGAATTATGGCTGGTTAAGTTGAAATTATTAATATTAATAAACGCGCGTCGGGGTAGCGAATCCCAACTCACTAAACATTCACACATTATGGGTAAGTGGATTTAGAAAACATATTTACTGAGTAAACTATTGGAAACTTTGATCACTACCCTTGTGTGTACCCTCTATCTTTCTATATACCTGTATAGACAATTATGATGCACTGACACTTTAGAAATTTGTATGGCAGATTGACTTATAACGGCACTGGCACTAGCATTTTCTTATATGAATTGCATTAGTCTGCACATATTGACTAATGATAAAAATATATGAGAATTTGTTTTGGTGATGCGGAGATGTATCAGAGGGATCTTCGGAAACAATTTATTTTGTCATGAATTTCCACAACTGTAGTGGTTCTTTTTTAATTGTATTTAATAAATAAAATGAATTGGATTTTTAAAGGATCACATTGTGATTAATTGTGGAAAAAACGGTTTTCACTCTTAAAGGGGTTATCCGGGTTTAAACATTTTTTTATGGCCGGGCTGGGGAGGGCTATTTAAACATAATAAACATGTACTTACCTCCTCCGGTGCTGCCGATGTCCCGCGCCGCGGCCCGTCTTCTCTGTGCGCCGGTTTCATTACACCGGCGCACAGGGAGCTTCCGGCCGGCCGGATGCTCCCATGCGCACCATCTCCCAGCGCTTACAACTCAGAGATAGGGACGGATGGGAGGAGCCGTCCACAACGCGGACCGAAAGCTCCCTGTGTGCGGCTTCCGTGCCCCTGTTTGTTTACAGGGGCACGGATCGAAGTGACCGCGGCGCGGGACATCGGCGGCGGCGGAGGAGGTAAGTACATGTTTATTGTGTTTAAATAGCCCTCCCCAGCCCGGCCATAAAAAGATTTTTAAACCCGGATAACCCCTTTAACTATTCTGGTTGAGTATATGTGTTGGAGTGGGTCCGAATAAGTAGGTTATTCCTCAGACATATGCCATTTGTTTTGTGCTGACTATTTGGGTTTGTATATTTTATCCAAGTTACAATTGGATTTTCAAAGTTTTGTGCTGTCCTTGGAACAAGGATTATTAATAAAGCCTCATTACATACACATTACAGGCAATCATTGCAGCCTGGGACTAAAGTAAAGTATCCAGAGAGCTTCACCAGAGGTCACAGTGGGCAGAGAGGTTAGTTTGTAACTAGGGGTCCTCTGTAAATCGGGTGTCCTTAAATCGGGAAGCACATGTATACTCTAATATTAGTATACTATAGTGTTCACAAAGGAGACAGAAAAGTACATTGTTAGCTTACTGTAAGAAAATAGGTATTTGCATGTCCCTACTTTTCAGCTGTTCCTGTATTGTTTATCCATGAAAAGGAAAAGAAATTGTAAGCAAATAGCATAAAGTTATGTAACCTAAATCCTGCATAAAGGCTGGGTAGCATTTTACCATACAGTTAAACTAACTGGACCTGTTACACTGAAGAGTAGCAGTCACCTTTCCTGACATATTTTTATACTTGCATTCAAAATGAAATTACAATTCTCTATCATAAATTCTAGTATCTTAATTTCTCTCTTTTATTTCCACCTAGAAATGTAAAAATAAATTGACAACTATGGCCCGCATTTATTAAAGTGTTTGCACCAGTTTTCTGTCTGACTTTGCACTAGAAAGAACGTGCACCTAGTTCAGTTTTCACTGTTTTTGATAATTGTGGGCCGATGTGTTACCATTTGAGCTTCCAGTAACAAGCTGGATATAATTACACACATGGTAAAGTGCTAACACCTAGGTATCAGTTTATTTATTCCTAAAAGGAATAATAGAGCAAAAAATATGCAACGCACAAATGACTAAATGAATGAATTTCCATTTTTAACTCCTGTATTACAAAGCCATATCTTTGTTTAACTTTTCCATTTAGGACAAATTATACAACAACATTAAGGATGAATTTATATAGCATCATGGATTGTATACACATATTGGGATATATCATGTTATAGTTTGTAGGGATTGACTACATACATGGATATGATATATTGTAGTATATTTAATGGTAAATTTGTTACAAGTCATATTTTACACACCGCATTTCAAATGTATTCACATGAAATATATTGAGGACAGTTTACATCAGTTTATACCGTATATATACATACTCACTGTCAGGATTCGGGGTTTGTGAATCCCCTGGACCACCGGGGGAGGTGGTACCTGGGACCGGAGTCCAAGTGGCACCTGGTCTTCACCAGAGCCCGCCGCAAAGCGGGTTGGACTTGCTGCGGCATAATACCACTTGGTCGTTCCACAGGTGCGACTGGCCCGCGGTGGCAGCCGAGGTCTAGGTACCTTAACAGGAGACAGTGTTGTGGTCGGGTCCAGGCACAGGGTCAAGGTAGGCCGCAGAGATGCAAGGTCAAGTCCAATCTGAGGTCAGCAAAAGGAGGTCCAGGTAGAAGGGGACGGGAACACAGGCACAGGAACACAGCAACACGGAGGAACACAGGTAACACAGGACTCGGGAGCGGAGACACACAGGAACGCAGGATTACACAGGAACGCAGGAATACTCGCTTGGAAGCTTTATCTAAGGCTATGAGGCCGGGAATGATGGGAGACATAGGGTTAAATACAAAACAGGAAATGACCAGCGCCAATCACCTGCGCGCTGGCCCTTTAAATCTTGAGACCGTGCCGCGCGCGCCCTAGGGAGCGGGGCCGCGCGCGCAACCTAGTCCGGACGGGAGCGGGAGCCAGGAGGGGTGAGTGCACAGGAGCGGGACCGGGACAGCGGAGAGAGGCACGGGTGCACCCGCGATCCGTGGTATGGATCGCGGGGGTGCCAGTGACACTCACCTCATAGAGAAGAGATTGTCCCGTGTTTGTTTGAGTCTTTTGAGGGGGTTTGTCTACCGACGAGTGAGCCCTGAATGAGTGAGGCCCGCTGTGACCTCCCTCTACATGTCGTGAGTGCGCATGCACATCGGGTATAATATTCTAAGTGGGAAGGGGCAATGATGCGGAGTGAATGCTTCTGCATTCTATCATTTTTAGTGATCCAATGACAATGTAGTAATGGATTGGTAGTTCTATTGGAGTACAGGCAGTCCCTGGGTTACATACAAGGTTTGTTCTTAAGTTGAATTTGTATGTAAGTCGGAACTGTATATTTTATCATTGTAATCCCAGCCAGAACTTTTTTGGTCTCTGCGACAATTTGATTTTAAAAATGTTGGGTTGTCATAAGAATCAATATTAACACTAAAGCTTCATTACAGACACATTTGATAAGTGTTACAGCTGATTATTGTAGCCTAGGACTAAAGTACAATAAATTACCAACATCCAGAGGTCCGTTTGTAACTAGGGGTGGTATGTAAGTCGAATGTATTTAAGTAGGGGACCGCCTTTATATGCTTTTTTTGCAAGTATCATGTAATAACATAGTTTTCTGTAATTTACGGAACTATTTTCTATTTACATAGTCAATAGTCATTGGAGTACATTTTTGTGGATGTATTTCTCTTTTTCTGTTTTAAGATTGTTGTATTTTAACAGTTCTTAAATGTTTTTTCAGGGTTAATTTGAGTGGACACCGGATGTACGTGGTTCACGTCATCCGGTGTCTTGCATAATAAGCCCTGTATTCACAACCAGTCTTAGTGCCATGACTAAGGATGTAGGCTACATCCGAAACCCACAGGCCGTTTCTCCACTCACAAAATACGGTGATGCTATATGGATGACATTGGAATTTTGGATTAAATAAAAGAATTGAAATTTCACATCGGTGCCGGAGTGAACTTTCTTTTTCCAGCATATGTGCATTTGTCTGGGTCCGGACGCACTCCAGGAGCACGAATCAGGATGAAGGTGAGCCGTTGACCATTTTTTCTTCTTTGTGGAAATTATACAACTACCTGGTGCACCAATGAAACTTTTGTGCAGTTTATAGTAATACATGATTAGCATGCCATGAAGCTGTCAGAGGGCTTTAGATGTGACAGCATGACAGCAAGCAGAGATCTAGAAAATGGTGATGAATTGATACAGAAAGTATATGAAAAAATTGTACAACTTTTCTTGAAACAAACAATGTCAATTAATTGCTGAAAGTGGACAACTCTTTTAAAGAGCTGCTCTAGGTAACTGGCACATGAAGATGCCTAAAGTTTGCATAAATGTAAATGTTGACTTTCTGACAAACCAGATTGTCTGGTCTGATGTAACCAAGAAATTTCATCCTTAAATCTAAGTGTCATGTCTCATGAGAAAATACAAATACAATCCCTACATTGAGGCATGGTAGTGGAAGCATCATGCCATTGGGGTGTTTTTCAGTGGATAGGACAGAAAGTACAGAGGTATTGTTAACAGGAACCTGTCAAGAGGTATTGTTTATGGGAACCTGTCATCACAATTGAAAGTATATAATACTTAGTATCCATGATTTAAAATATTCCATATGTAACATCCCCCACCAGGGCCTAGCCTTTTCTTGGGGCCTGGAGGCAGCCGGGGCCCAGAATACCGCAGTGGCTGGTGGTTGCGGCCTAGGGCACACTGTTGTCACGGTGCTTGGTATGGGGACCGGAGGGCTGTCCTACAGCCTGGCAGATCTCCAACAGATGGTGTGTGCAAGAAATATGGAGGGAGAGGCTGATGTACTGGTTCTCCCTGGGGCAACCCCTGAGATGTTTGTAAGATAAGTCCCTGGGTTATGGATGGGGAAGCCCGTGGTGGTAGACAGCCATATCCAGGGATCAGACGGAGGCAACATTGTGCAAATCAACTCACGGTTCTTTATTGAACAACGGTAGCAACCAACCGGCCTAAACGGTCAAACCGCAGATCTGGATTCTGATACTGGAGTGGTCGTGGAGAGTGGTCCGCAAGAGTAGGCACCAGCCTGCTACTATATGCAGGCTGTGATAATGGAGATGGAGCTGTGTCCAAATTGTGAAAGCTGCAGCTCTGTATTAGAGTCTCCTGACTCAGTTCCTGGGATTGGTTTCTGTGACAGCACTAAAGGTGTGCTACACACTCTATCTCTCTCTTCACTCTCACAGCAAGTCGGACTCTCTGCTCTGTGGAAAGACCATGTGCTCCCACTGTACAGGGATTTTATACTCCCCCTGATCAGGTGGTATCACCTCTCCAATCACACTCCAGTTTACAATACAGCCACATAATTGGATAACATCCAATTACACCCATTTAACTATTGCCTTTCCAGGCAGAGGCCCGAGTTCTCCCTGCATTATCCCTTGGGTGGGTTGCCCTGGCTCACCAAATGGATCCTGACACATGGGCCCTATTCACAACTAACCCCTTGCCTATACGTTGGCAGGGGTGTTGCACATGCATTACTTGGTTACAGAAATATTGGATGGTAAACTTTACCTGGCTCCCTGCCAGCTGCAGCAACATAGCCTTGTCCCCCGGCTCATTATTATTATCTCCCCCAAACACCCTCCCACATCCTAACTCTATTCCGTCTCCCAGTCATGATATAGGCTCACTGCACAAGCAAACCTCACAGTGAGCCTTGTAATCCTGACATGCGCTCCGCAAACTCACTACACAGTTTACGTACCTCTGCACCTGCCTAGTAAGACAGCGTAGCAAAGGCACACATGTGCGGTGAGCAGTGTGGAGAGCCACCTCGGAGCTCAAGTCACACCCCTTTTGTCAACTATTCGTAGGAGAGCCAGAAAACTGTCTAAAACCCTTTATAAATGTGGTACAGAGCGTTTTTTAAGTGCAAAGTACTTCCCAATTCTATCGTAGACATATTGCTAAATCTCCCCCATTGTATTTGGAGAGAGCTCAACCTGTGAGTAGAGATGTATGGACTATAACTTTAGGTTTGATGTCCTCCATTCACAATTCTGCCTAACTCGAACATGTTGTTTGACGTGCTGCAGACCAGCCAATCAGACAGCTTTACCACTGGCCAATCACAACCATGCCAAGTTGCTAGAGGTATAAAGCTGCCTGATATGCTACTTTGCAGCCCATAAAGCAACATGTACGGCATGGGCAGAGCTGCCAAATGGAGGATGCCAAACCCAAAGTTTTGGTCTACTCATCTTTCTTTTTAGAGTCGAAAATGGCATATTGATAAAGAGCAGCAATCGCCTTTAACCCGTTCATGACCCGTGACGTGATAGCAAACCACGGGTCGGCCGCGGGTGCATGGAGAGGGCTCACGCGCCGAGTCCTCTCCATAGCCGGAAAGTCTTTGCTGCATATTGCAGCAAAGGCTTACCGGTAACACCCGTGATCGCGGGTGTTTTCCCGCTGATCGCCGCCGGCAAAGCTTCGGCTACTTCGGGTTAACCCATGCATTACAATGTGCTATCAGCACATTGTAATGTATGAGTAGTAAAATACACATATACTGCCATACTGACACTTCCTGCTCTGTCACTCCGATCACTATCAGCACATTGTAATGTATGAGTAGTAAAATACACATATACTGCCATACTGTGGTATGGCAGTATATGATAGGATTGTACAGACAACCTAGGGTTAAAGTACCCTAGGGCAGCGGTGGCGAACCTATGGCACGCGTGCCAGAGAGGGCACGCAGAGCTCTCACTGCTGGCAAGCGCCCCATCCTCCCAACCACAGCCAGGTGCGGGCAACCACTGTCCAAACTTGGTTGTAATGGCTGTTAACAGCCATGACAGAGCAGGGTGCTGACACTTCCTTCTCTGTCACTCCGATCACAGCAGCGCACAGGACGATAAGCGTCCCAGCGCTGGCAGCGTAATGATGTAATTACGCTGCCAGCGCTGGACACCTTACTCCGTGTGCGCTGCAGTGATCAGCCGGAGGAACGCGGAGTCTGAGGTGAGTTTTTTTTTTTTAATTCAGGGCATCCACGGGGCATAATAGATCAGCAGGAAGGCTGATTTCCTGCCCACCCCTTCCCTAAGCAACCGGCCCGAAACTCACTGCGCCCGCTACCACAAGCCCCCCCTCCCCGCGCCCGAACCCCAGTCCGCTTCTGCCCGCTATCGCAACACCAAACTCCCCCCGCCCAAACTCCGGCCGCTCTCACTACCCCCCTTCTCAACCCCTGTTCCCTGCCCCCCTCCACCCCCTCCCCTGGAACAAATGCCTCATAACCCCCCAGCCCTAACTCTGGCCGCCCACCCTCTGCCCATCAACCCTACCGACAACCCCCCCTCCCCCGGGGACAACAGACACCTGAACCTCTGCCCGCCAGCATGGCCGCCACCTTGGACAACCAAAGACCAAGTAACATATATAATATATGTACATACATTAAACATACATACATAGAAATACATATTTACATGTGCATTTATATATACCTGTGTGAGGGCTTATTTTTTGCGTAACATATTTTACTTCTCATCTATTATTCCATGTCGTGGAAGCTGGATTTTAATACTTTCGCTGTGCGCTCCAAATCATTTATTCTTTGGTTCTGTAAAATTACAGCGATACCAGATTTGTAGGTTTTATTGTGTTTTAATACTTTTTCAATAATTTAAACAGTGTACGAAAAAGAAAATAGTTTCGCCATCTTGTGACGCTAATAACTTTAGTGCACAGAGCTGGGGAGGTGTGATTTTTTTGCTTAATGAGCCGTTGTTTTCATTGCTACCATTTTGAGGACTGCGTAACCTTTTGATAACTTTTTATTACTCTTTTATGTGACGTAAAATGGTGTAAAAGTGGCGTTTCAGTGTGCATAGGACTGCTGGAATCCGAGCTCAGACAGTCCTGTATAAATTGATTCTAAACCGTCAGTTTTCTGGTTAAATTGCCGTACTGGCACTTTACGATACGTAATTAGGTTTTGGGTTGCAGTTTGGGCACTCTGTCTCTAAAAGGTTCGCCATCACTGCTCTAGGAAGTAGGGAGGGCATTTTTCCCTGGTGGTGTGGTCTTTAGCCCAGATAGAGGAGTTTCAACATGGCCACTGCGTTTCCCCATGGCTGTGCTGAAACTAATATGTTGGTCGATGCTGAGGCAGGAGAAGAGGAAGCAGAGGAGGAGGAGGCAAAGAGAGATATCCTGCAATCCTCAGTAGTGAAGGAATATGTATGACAGCGATTCCTTCCCCGGGTCTAACCACCAATACATTAACCCAGTCGGCAGATGGATTGAATGAGATTAAAGAGATAAAGGTATAAAGCAAGGACAGCAATTCCAGTTGTGGAATTATGGTGCACCCCAGCCAGTTTCCAGATACATTTCTGAGATCTGGATAGCGGAGCAAACGCACACCTGGGTCCCAATCTATTCTCGAGGTACGCTGATCTATCAATGGAAGCAAATTAATTGGGTCACGTTTGCCTCAGAAGATACTGCCATTTTGAGGACTGCGTGACCTTTTGATAACTTTTTATTACTCTTTTATGTGATGTAAAATGGTGTAAAAGTGGCGTTTCAGTGTGTATAGGACTACTGGAATCCGAGCTCAGACAGTCCTGTGTAAATTGATTCTAAACTAAACCGTCAGTTTTCTGGTTAAATTGCCGTACTGGCACTTTGCGATAAGTAATTAGGTTTTGGGTTGCAGTTTGGGCACTCGGTCTCTAAAAGGTTCGCCATCACTGCCCTAGGTAGTCTGAATAATAGTAAAAATAAAAATAAAAAAAAGTTAAAAAACAATTATAATAAAAAACCCTAAAAACTCAAATCACCCCCTTTACTTAGAACCGATATAAATATAAATAAACAGTAAAAATCATAAACACATTAGGTATCGACTTGTCCAAAAATGTCCGATCTATCAAAATATGATAACGGTTTTTCACTGCATTTAATCCCGTTAAGGAAAATTGCACCCAAAGTCGAAAATGGCACTTTTTTGTCATTTAAAAAAAAAATTCTATAAAAAGTGATCACAAGGTCGTACAGTCCTAAAATTGATAACATTGTAAACGTCATCAAAATCCGCAAAAAATGACACCACCCACAGCTCTGTACACCAAAGTATAAAAAAGTTATTAGCGCCAGAAGATGGCAAAATCCCCCCAAAAATTTTGTACAGGAGGTTTTAATTTTTAAATGTAGGAAACATTAAAAACCTATATAAATTGGTATCCCCGTAATCGCACCGACCCAAAGAATAAAGTAGACATGTCATTTGGGGTGTAAGTGAAATCCGTAAGATCCAAGCCCACAAGAAACGGCACAAATGCGTTTTTTTACCCAATTTCACTGCATTTGGAATTTTTTTCCGCTTCCGTACACGGCATGGAATAAAAATACCATTCTATGAAGTGTAATTGTTACGCAGAAAACAAGTTGTCACACAGCTCTGGACATGGAAAAAAAAAAGTTATGGATTTTTGATCATGGGGAGTGAAAAATGAAAATGAAAAAAAACAAAAAAAGGGCAAGTCGTGAAAGGGTTAAAATCTGCCCCAATTATCCTAAGCTCACATGGGGGATAACAGAGGAAAGGCTTAGGCCGGCGCCACACGTGGCGCTTTTGTCTGCGTTTGCAAACGAAAACGCAGACAAAGTCACGCCTACCGGGCGGGCTCGGCCCGATCGCATCGGCGTTTCTATGGAAACGCTGCGGATGGGAACGAGGATTGCAGGTGGTTCGGTTAAATTAACGCGAAACACCGGCGGCTCGTTCCCGATCGCAGGCGTTTCCATAGAAACGCCGATGCGATCGGGCCGAGGCCCGCCCCGGTGGGCGCGACTTTGTCTGCGTTTGCGTTTGCAAACGCAGACAAAAGCGCCACGTGTGGCGCCGGCCTTAGGGACAACTCTGTGAATATCCTATATAGCCCTATCTTGAACCCTATTGAGCATATCTAGAGAGACTTAAAAATGTCTGTCTACGTGGGTCCCCATCCAAGCAGAAAATTACAAAATTCCAATTTCTCCAAACTAAAGTGGCAACATTACATTGCAGCAAAATGCTTGTCAAAATCCCAAGAGGTTAGCACCGTGTCGCAAAACTGTCGAATGCAACACAAATATGGTGCAGACACTTCTTATATGCAGATGCAAGCAGTTTGCACCTAAAAGAACGTGCAAAGCCCGACAGAAAACTGGCGCAAGGACCTTAGTAAAGGTGCGCCAATGTATTTTGACCCTGCATTTTCCAGTGGAAAAATGGACCCTATGGATGTTTTCTTTAGAGTTTTGAAGCTTTCTTCATGACAGGATCCATGACAGAGGTGTCACTATTCATTTGCTAGATACATATTGAGAAGAGGTGTCTTACATGACACAGCTGTATGCTATGCTCTGTTCAGTACACTTGCTTCAGTGCCCTGACTACTGGAAATGAATGAGCTGCCTGTGGTGGAAGGAGTAAGGTGACGGTGGGGGATGGGCAGTGGTCCCCGGGTGCGCTGCCCTGTGCCACCACCTGTGGCCGCTCGGTGTGAGGTGCCCGGCCTGAGCCTTGTCTCCTCCTCCCAGCAGCTCTGCAGCTCTGATCACTCACACACTGACTCACACGCCGAGGGAGGGGGAGATGTGAAGCCATTCAATTCCTCTCCAGCAGCCATCTTCACTTCCTCTTCTCATTCCTCCCGCTACACAGCACTGATATCTGCCGTCCGTCTCCTCCGCCGTGGTCGGGACAGTGCGGCCGGCTCCGCTCACCGATCCTACTTGTCTTGTCTGGCGGATCGGCAAGGCGGGAGGTGACCCGGATTTGTGAGGGCGGCGGAGCGGGAGCAGCACAGGGAATCCCGTACATCCATCCTAGAAGCACCGGGGGGATACTGAGGGGTGACGGGAGGACAGCAACCGAGACACCGGTGAGTGCACGGCGGCGGATGATGATGATGATGGGAGCCATTAACCCTTCACTGTACCTGGGAAGAAATCAGTGTGTGCAGGGGGCGGCGGAGCATCACACGGCTCCTCACTCCGTGTGACACCGGGCAGCAGCACACTGACCGCTAACAACATCATGTCATAGAGATGGCCTCTGGGTGGATGCTAAAGAATTGATTCATCATTGTGTGTGTATATATATATATATATATATATATATATATATATATATATATATATATATATACCTCAGGTCTATGTATGTATGTATATCTGTATTTGTATACACACAGGTAGTAGTGTGTGGCACCTGTGCTGGGTGCAGTTCTGAGGTTGCACTGTGTGAACATGTACCACCTGTACCCCCTCCTGCTGCTGCAGACATCGGCCAGTTCAGGCCCTGTACACAGCACGGTGTGTGACTGACACCTCTATACATGTACGTGTGTGGGTGTGTACACATATATATGTGTATGTGTGTGGTTTGTAATCCCTGTTCATTTATCATGCTCCCATATTTTACTACCTGCTGTGTAATTGATAGACTGTTTTAGGCTGTAGTACTATTAACGATAATACACCCCATGTTACCTGTACATCCGCCCTGTCATAAGCTGTGACCACAGTGATAATGGCTCTATAAATGACCTAGTGATTGTTTTTTCCTTTTTTGTAGAGAATAATGGCTGCTATTGTTGTCAGATAATCTTTATTGTGGTGTGTAGAGTGTAAATAGGAGTCTTGTTTACTTGTCTGACAGAATGCAATGACATTTACATCCTATGTGGAGATTGCTGTGTACTAAAGTCTATGGTTATTACCTATGTCACACAAACATAATATACATGTATTACACTCCTATGTATTACTGCTGTAAACCCCCATTACCAAACAGACACCATTATAGATAAGTATATGTTTAATCTGCCCTATTGCACTTCTGAGGGGAAATTGTCACTGCTAAATGTCCGCCATGTGTATGGACATTTGTACTTGAGTGAAGCTTGGACAGATAAAGGGGCAGTTCACATGGCAGTAAGCATACTCAAATGATTCTCTGAGTAGAGGACAGTGCATACAGGGTCATACTGGGACTCGCACCATCATAAATCACTATGATGTAGTGAATTCAGTTCAGCCAGGCTGCACTCCTTCTAGTAAATGTGGGTTTTGCATAGAATCTGTTTTCTAGGCTTCTTGTTTTCCGTCCTCAATGAAACAAAACCCCATCCTTCAATTTGCCAGAAGTAGTCCTGAACTAGCCCTTTGTACAATGTTTATGCACCCATGCTTTCTGTGCATAAGGTCAGGGACAAATGGGGTAATATTATTGCTGTTTAATTGTGCAGATTTAGGCTTGAGAATGGTTTTGGCAATATAAAGCTATTAAAAATAGGGAAACAGTTGTTTGGACCCAGCAACATAAAGCTGGATGCTGGTTTTCAGGCACCAAACCTGGTTATGTTAACAGCGTCTCTTCAAATACTTTGACCCCCTAAAACTGCTGACTGCTGTTTTAGAAACCTACTGCCCACAAGTGAGTCCGACAAACTCTCTCACTGCGCTAATGGGATTTTCTAGACCAAACCTACAATCTCTAAACTCAGCATGTCTGCTCAGTTTATTCATTTTAGGCTCGGTCCGGTAAATCCAACACGTGCAAAGTGAGTTTCCGGGTTCAAACTCGCTGGTACGTAACAGAACTGAACATAGTTGTGTGCGGCGGTTTTAATGTTAAAATTATTAAATGGACTATATTTACTTGTCGTTTTTTGCTACATGTAAAGATATTGTTGTCTTCATGCACATTACACTAGCTCAGTATCTGGCATACTGAGTTAAGTGTTTTGGCTTAATTCACAGCTGTAAACACTGCATGACACCATGTTTTAGGCCTTTTACCTTCTATGTTTATTTTATTACACATTAAACTCAATGGGATAAACCATGGCAAATCCATATGAAGACGGTGATAGGAGATGCTTCACTGCCTAGAAGTAATAATCTCTGTGGCATTCTCCATCTTCTGCCATATTACACCACCTGACAGAGCACCATATAGCGGCACACAGAGTCTCTGGTGGTTCTGTACTACAGGCGGTCCCCTACTTAAGGACACCCGACTTACAGACAACCCATAGTTACAGACGGACCCCTCCGCCCACTGTTACCTCTGGTAAAGCTCTCTGGATGCTTTACTATAGTCCCAGACTGCAATGATCAGCTGTAATGTGTCTGTAATGAAGCTTTATTGATAATCCTTGGTCCAATTACAGCCAAAATTTTGAAACTTCAATTATCATTGGGACAAAAGAAAAAAATGTGTCTAGAACTTCAATTATAAAATATACAGTTTCGACTTGCATACAAATTCAACTTAAGAACAAAGCTCCAGACCCTATCTTGTACGTAACCCGGGGACTGCCTGTATAGAGAAAAAATCAATGGCCAAAAAACAATCACAACTTTTTATAATTTCTTACTGTAAATTTAAGGAAGATCAAGATATAGAGAAGAGAGAAAACATTGGTAATTGGCACCCTGTGTCTTGCATTTTGACAATATAAGACACTGGGTGCTGATTGCCAATCACATGTGTTGCATTCAGGCGCATATGTAATCGACCATGGCCTGTGTGTTCTGATTCTGTTTCAAGATGGAATAAAAACGCTATTGTGTCACAGCACCCTAGAAGTTATTGATGTCCACATTGGTCCAGATTAAAAATTCTTGGTACCCGTGTCTGAAAGTAGTGGTGGTCACACAGTGAACTGCTGCTCCATTGATTTTTGTGGGAACGTGGCAGAGTACAGAGCTTTGACAGTCTAAAGAGAATGAAATCGGTGCAATTGCTTCTCCATTCTTCTGCTGGTTTGAGGGACCTCAATCCTTATGACTGGTGAGGTTCTGACTTCTAGGATGGGGGATATCATTTATTTATGGGTTTATGTTGTAGTAATAATCTTTATTTATATAGCGCCATCATATTCCGTAGTGCTTTATAAATAATATTGGACAATATAATAAAACATGACAGAGTACAAAGATTCATATGGAACAAAAGGAGTGAAGTCCCTTCTCGCAAGAGCTTACAGTCTATGAGGAAGAGTGGGGTGACATGAGGTAAAATGCTTATATAATGATCAAGCCATTCTTCCTAAGGGAATAGAACAAATTTTAAATAGAAGTGCTGTCGCTTGACCCAGTCATCTTATATACAAAGTCCAAGGTGAATGGGACTGCAGAAAAGCCTGAAGCTTGGGGCCTCTGGTTGCTGGATGACAGATGGAAGGAGGACACAGGACGGGTTAGTAAAGAAAGTTGTGCCATATCTTCACACAAACTTTTATTTAACATGATCAAAAAAACTAACAAAACAGCTAGAACGTGGTGAATGAAAACATGGCCTTGGGATCTGGCTTGTTTATAGGAAGACCGACCTGAATACTCAGTGTAAGAACAGTGGTAATTATAGAACTATATGATAATAATTATGCCACCATTATAATGACGGTGGACATCCCCTTTCCTGGCATAAACTTCAATCTATATACTGTATGTGTGGTAGCAGCCTGTCACACATTGCTGTCTACTAAGTAATTGCCAGTGTAACAGGAGCAAACAGGGCCGGCTGGAAATGTTGTCATAAGGTGTGGCTGCTTATGGGCACCTAACAAAGCTGTAATACACAAGTATGTGTCACAAGGTCTGGAATGTATGTACGCCATGCCACTGGCCAAGGAGCACCGCTGGCCAACGCATTTCTCACATCCAGCACCTATTCCTATCTAATGAGAGATTGGGTTTCCAGAAATGGGCAAATAGTTACAAGAATTACCTATTGAAATGAGCCCATAGATAGCTACAGAATTTGATGTCACTATAGAAATAAAAAATTATTATAAATATTTGGGTGTGCTTATAAGGTTATATGTACTGATTTTACTGTTAGCACAGTGTAGGCAGAGCCAGTCCGCCAGAGAGCATTAAAAAATACTGATCGTTGGAGGCAAGAAGCGCTTAGCT
The DNA here is from genome assembly GCA_019512145.1 of Engystomops pustulosus. Classification (NCBI taxonomy): domain Eukaryota; kingdom Metazoa; phylum Chordata; class Amphibia; order Anura; family Leptodactylidae; genus Engystomops; species Engystomops pustulosus. Next base: position 211,650,448 of record CM033641.1, on the reverse strand, counting down.
TTGCATATTTTAAAAAGTGTTATTTCTACTAAATGTGGCCGTTCTACAAAAAGAAGTTTTCTGGCAATGGGCACAGAACGGGAGATGAGTTGTAAGCATCTACCAATATGATGATAAATGTCCTTTAATGTCATTGAACAAAGTGTGAAAAGCACATTCGCAGATCAGTGGTCACATGATAGAAATTGGATGTTAAATCTTACACCTCTGCAAGGGCTACACATATAAACAGTTGATACCATGCGCAGCCCTTTAGCCGAGCAGACTATGAGTTGTACAGAGCAGGACACATGTGACTTATCTTGCATTCTTGTGATTGACAAGAAGACATCATAAAGCAGTGAATGAAGTACATAAGGTCACACGTGATTCAGCTTGGTTTCATTTATAGGCTTTCTGTGTGTTTTACGGCTTACTTATAACTTTAGCTTGGTCATTATCTCTGAAGCACTTTATAAACTAGGATGACCAAGTAATGGTATAAGTTTATTTGCCTTATGAAGAATTGTTTTATAGAGGTTTGTTCCACTGACTAAAAGTAAAGCTTTCTGTATTAGTTCTTAGTCATTCTGTGACTTAACTGCTGTTGCCATAGATCGTACATCACTATATTTAACCATAATTGGGCAGAGTTGCCAAAGTAATTTTTATTTATTTTTTTAAACTGTTTTTATAGGAGGGAACTCAGATTTCACGGTATCCACATTTTGTGTTTTGGGTAAGATGGTGCGGGTACCTGGAGTAGAGTGTACCATGTTGAGACAAATAGCCCAGCCTACTATATTCTAAGTTTTGCATATAGGTTTGTTTTGTCTATTCCTGCAAGATGTAAATGCAAAGCAAACTTATACATAGTAAACAGATGTAGGCTGTGTAGCCAAACACACTTAAACCATTCAAACTGGCCTTACATATTCAGTAATATCCTGTGAAGGATGGAAAATAGCTCTGGAAACATTCTCTATAAGAAGGATCCCTCCTGGGAGAAGATGTCTAACCTCTTCCTTACCAATTATTCCACTGCGTTATTGGTCAATGAAGATGATCAAGTATTGATAGTTTTTACCATAAGGAATATTATTTGAGTGAAACTTATCAATTGATTTTTTTTAGACTTTGCGGATAATCTACATGATATGTTTGATTTCTTGGAATAGTTGTTCACATTTTAGAATTCCAGTTGTATCAGTATGACATCATATGTAGTCCAATGCTTTATATTGACATTTAGGTTGTAGTCCATAAAATAGATGGCCATATATGGCCATTGTCAGGGTATTAAGTGTCCTTTTCTAGAATTATTTATGTTAAAACACATCTGTTTGCTTATAAATAAAAATCACCTGCAAAGTCATATGCATATGAGCTGAGAATAGTTGTGAAGAGCCCGAGTTTAGGCAACCTGCACAGGAATTATTGTTACAATGATTACAATGACAGCACTGAAGCTGGGCTGGCATTCTGTTTCTGTATGATGCAGACTTCTGTCCACTGTACTGTGTTCGGTCTGTGGGGTCTGATCAGCACCCGGGTCCTTTTACACACCCCAAGCATGTTCGTTTGCATGGGATGCTGAGAGTCTGGAGGGGGGTGCCCATATGTAGTACCACATGCATATGGTATTGTCTTAAAAATAAAAAAAAATAAGAATATCAGATAGCAGTCAGATACAGTAAGTTACAACAACTAGACATTTATCTGCAGCTTGAATTCCCAACTATGTATGTAACTGCTAGTATCTCAGTTTCTGTAGATCACAATACTACAAGCCTGATGCATTTTGTAAGATGAGATTCTTGTCTTTAGGCCCCATGCACATGAACGTATGGGAGATGTATGTACGCCCGCAAGCTTATTTCCCCCATAGACGGCACACGTGTGGCACTTTACCGCTCCATACCCAGGGAATAGATAGGACGTGTCCTATCTTTCCCCGTGTTTCGGGCCGTGCGCCGTGGATCGCTATGGAGAAGGGAGGGGTCACCCCTCCTCCTCTTCATTGCGGCAGATGAATGGCCCTCCGGCCGTAGCACTACGGGCATATGTCAGTGTGCATGGGGCCTAAAGATGATACCAAAAGCATGGTTCTAGGTGTTATAAGAGCCCAGGAAAGAGGCGCCTGAAGTAATACTCCCACTACAACCTCTGAGAGAATGCATACAATGTAGAATTGCTTGAAGTTCTTGCTACTGCCCTGCAAATTGTCTGGTATATTTCCTGTCATCACAAACGGTTTTTCTCCCATTCAGAAAAATGTGTATAGTTAACATGGAAGGAATGCTTTTCAGCACATATTTGTATATAAAATGGGTTTTACATGTATAAAATACTGGTATGCAAGTATTTACTATTCTAATCATCCACACTGAGCCTGGATGTTGAGATTATGGCTGGCAGCTGTTCATGGAGATCAACAGTAAAACATGTAGAAGGGTTCCTGAAGTATCTACCTCTAATAGTACAGTCAATTCACTTTTACTTAAAGGCGGTGTCCACTTTCAGCAAATAATTGATATTTGTTTGTGTACAGTTTTACAATTTTCCAATATACTTTCTTTATCAATTCCTCACAGTCTTCTAGACCTCTGCTTGCTGTCATTCTAGAAGAAGTTTCACAGTTTACCGCTCCCTGGTCATGTAATATCTGTCACAGTAAAACCGCACCAAGATATATAGCTTGAAAGCCCAGTCATATATGTGTGTATGTATGTGTATATATAATTTTTTCAAATGTATTTTCTAATCTTACTTAAAGGACACCTGTCATCAGGTCTGTGTCACTAGTCCTGTCACCTCTACCTGTTGGAGCAGCTCACAAGGATCCCATCCCAGCCTTTATCTAGTTATTTCATACATTATTCATTGTAAAATCATCTATTTTTTATCATGTAAATGAGGCTGGTCACATGGTCAGAGGCAGTGATGTCACTCCTGTTACCCCTCCCCTCTCCTCCCCCTGCTCATGTCTGTGTGTAATGTATAGTAAAGCATGGCTAGTGTGTGTGCTGCATCTGCTGACATGCTGCATCCTCCTAATATACAGGTGAGAGACACAGACATCAGCTGCACATGAATCTGACATGTTCTGCTGTAACATGGAGCTGCTGTATCTCTCCTAAACACACACACACATGCACACACAGGCTGCAGGGGGCACCAGCACCAGGAAGCACATCATTATACAGCCTCACATCATTACACAGGCTGTCAGTCATGCATTGGGGGTGTGGCTGTGCCTCCCACTCATGAATAGAGTGGACAGCTTGAATATGCTAATGCTTCATTGTACATTTCACAGGTCATTTGCATACAGCTTTAGGACCTCATTGCTTAGGTTTACAGGCATGTAGAGGGACAATGAAGGGATAGAGGCAATGCTCTCTAATGGCAGTTTATGAAAATATATTTAGTTTAGGGGGGTTATTTTGCATGACGGGTTCTCTTTAAAGGGAACCGGTCACCAGGGACATCATTTTCACTAAAAACAGGTTGCAAAAAACCATTACAGCTGCACTGTAAATATGCCTTCCTGCTTTCTCTTAGCATTTGCATTACAATATAATTGTGTGTTCTAACTTGTCTTGCACCCTGTCAGAATCCTCTGTGTAGTCCCAGGGGTTGGGTTTTGGTTTGGACGCATTTCACAAAACATGTGACCTGTCTGTGCTGCAGACTGCTCACCCCCCACTTTGTGCTCCTGTACAGCTCCTCCCTCCATCACTGATGTCATCTCACCAGGATGTGACCTCTGTAAAGGAGCAAGATGGAGGAGCTGTACAGGAACACAAAGGTGGGGAGTTGAGCAGTCTGCAGCACAGACAAGTCTTATGTTGTCTTTTGAAATCCACCCAAACCAAAGCCCAGCCCTGGGACTACACAGAGGATTCTGTCTGGTTGCAAGGTAAGTTATTACACACAATTCTATTGTATTCTGTATTCTAATGCAAATGCTTAGAGAAAACAGAAATACATATTTGTAATGCAGCTGTAATGGGCTAATTCAACCCATCTTTAGTGAAAATGATGTCCAGGGTGACAGGTTCCCTTTAAAGGATAAAACTAATCCTGTGTTTTAAGTCGAATGCATTATGTACTGTTGACTATAACTAGGGAAAAAGGAAATAAAACATTTGCTTTTATTAGAAAATTACGAATCAAAGCTTCAGTGTGGATTCTCTGGTACCAGGACATTGGCCCATTTTTTTTCTTTGCACTCATTTTGACAAATCAGTTTTGTTTGTGACCATAGCAACCTCAGTTTTGAGGTTAGGGCCTCTGCGTCTAGACATCTCAACAGTAACAGACGGACTCTATGTCCTGTTGTAATCCATTTGTCTTATTTTGCATTTCTTCTGTAATGACTTTTGTTCCAAAGTGGAACAGTAGGTTATTTTTACCCCAATAAGACGGTCGTGTCCCTTCCTGACAGCACAGTGTGCCCAGCCTGGAGATGAGCCATGTGATTTCAGGGCACCACTTTATTGCCTCCTTGGCTTTATTAAAACATCACTGGCAGATGTCTTCATTATTGCTTCTATAGGACCCTGAGGTCAGTGCTAATCTTTTAGTATTTTGTTAAGTGACTGAATTGTGAAAATGGCTGCACGCAGGGGAAATCCACTTGCCATGTATGTAGAGGGTTACAGTATATAATATACACTGCTGGCATATTAATTCAGTCATTTCAGTCTCCTGTTGTCTCATAATGTCTACAGAGTATAAATTTAGCTTTTGGCCTAGATTTCGCTTTCCTATATATTCTGGAGTCAGTATGATCTCCGGATAGCCCCAAAGCCTCATTAATAGAAGAGATGATTGAATAGTCAATGACGGAAGATGTGTGTCACTTCTCTGCGTTGTGCATTGTACCTGTTCTCACTGATATGTGTATGTAGGCTTGGTCTCCTATAGACTTGCTGTATGGTTTTGCCTTATATTGTTCCTTTGTGAATGGGCATATTTCATCAATTCCAAAACTACACATTCCACAGCACCTCTCCTCTGCTCTGAGTGACTGCTGTATTATACAAAGAGAAGCATGCTACAGCAGTTGCTCAGGGCAGTGTAGCATTGCAGTCCATACTTCACACCTAAGCGTGAGGACATCCCCCTCCTGCTCCAAGTCCAGCTACAGTCTTGGAATATAAACCCATTTTTCCCAGAATGTCACATTCTATATATAGATTACACAGGATCACATCAGTGGTGAAAGGTTATGACAGCTCATCCCAGTGACCTTTGTACAGGTTATGCCTAGAACACTCTTAGCCCCATAATACACTACAGATAATAGAATCAACAAGTGTGCCACCAAAAAAATAGTTTGGTAAGAAAGAATGTTTTGGGATCTAGATGTTAATGATATGAGACAATTCCCTTTTACAAAAAATGTGTATTGTCAGCCTAGCGTTGCTAGTCCTTCTTAATAGTCTAGATTCGAGGTAACAAGAATTGGGGAATTCCTCTACAAGTCATTTTCTTGAGCTTGGGGGATACTTGAAGCATCAGACATAAGGTTAGGGATTTCCAAGCAAAATATCAGTTTTTCTATAAAGCTGACCAATCCTTTCCAATGTAGATCCAAAATATAATTTGCTCACTGTCCTGAAATGATGACTTACTATACAGTAAGCAGCCTGTGTCTGTATTACACTAGTAGTTTTGTAAGTTCAGAGAACCGTCTGCCCCAATGCTCCATAGAGACTTGAAACAGCTGCTGAAGCTCTGCCAGTGCCAAGCACATTTATACTGGCTCCTGCCAAAAGTGTTCTTAATATGCCTTAAAATGCTGAAAAATGTATGATTTCAGCAGCACTACCAGCCTCTCAAACATTCTTCAGACAGTTCATCCGTTATTATGTTGGGTCCCACTTAATTTGGGCAAGGGTTATGAGCGATCACTGTATCCATGCCATGACTTCAGCATGGGCATATTGTCAGCCAGCAGGGTAATCCTGTTTTCACAGCATGACCCAATTGCACAGGAAACTGAACAGCGCTAGATAGTAGACAATATAGGGAGAAGATAGTTATCCCGAATGTTGACCAATTTATGGTGCCAGTTCTGTAAGTCATTCTAATTTTCTGTTTGTTGACAGATAGGATTTAGCTTTCTGGAGTTTTGCTTTAAATTTACAGGCAGCCCCTGGGTTACTTACAAGATGAGTTCTTTATGTAGATCTAGACAAAAAAATTTATTTTTGTCACAGTGACAGTTGTATTTTCAAAATGTTTTGCAGTAATTGGACCAAGGATTATCAATAAAACGTCATTACAGACACCTTACAGCTGATCATTGCAGCCCGGGACTACAATGAAGCAACCAGAGAGCTTTAACAGAGGTCACTGTGGGCAGAGAGATCTGTCTGTAACTAGGGGTCGTCTGTAAGTCAGGTGACCTCCTGTATATGTGAAATAAGCTGTGTACATCTTTTTTTCTTTTACTAAGCACAGTGCACCCTGTTGCATGTGCCCCAAGCATCACATGATCAGCTAGATCTAGTACAACCTCTTCTTTCTCTGTATTTTCCTAAGTATTACAAATTTATATTGACCTCTACATGTGGCAATCCCCCTTGCAACTATGGCATATATTACTATAGAAATTAGATTTATTTTTGCTTGTGATCACTTGAAATGGCTTCAGTGATTATCCATTCCTCTGTATATATACTCCAGACCATTTACCTGTATTTTCCTGCCTTTGTTTAAAGACAAAGCCATCACATGTATAATACATGCCTTTCAATGTACAGTAAGTATTCCCAGGGAGATGGCAAGATACTTTCAAGGCTGAAGTCTTATTGTTTATAAGGCCAGGCTAGTGGATGTCATAGAATTTACTGATGCAGAGCTCATATCCTAAAATTAGACTGTTTGTTTCTAGCAGTACACAGGATGTACTATCATCTCTACACTCGGTGGAGTCCTGCCAGGTCTTACAATTGCATTAGTAGATGATGATGGGTCACTGTAATATGGGTACAATGGAATCTTGTCTGGCCGGAAGAGTCATGGCTAATGGAAGCAGTCATCAGCTTTTACATTTATACCAACTTCTTATTCTGATGCATGTGGAGATGCAAATGAACACCTTGGTGTTTTCATAAATTCTATTTATAGTAATTGGTATCTCCATGGCCGATTTACTGTAATTAGTAAGTTTACAAAAAAGGCTGAAATAGTTCCTCCAGATTTAGCTACATGGATGAGAAGGTTACTTGCATCCATTCTCTTTGGCACAGTAGCGAAGTCCCATAGAAAAACCTATACCATAACTAATCCGGGGTGTAACTACAGGGGTAGAAGCTATAGCGGCTGCTATGGGGTCCATAGTGTCAGGGGGCCCGGCATCTGGGGTTTTGGGTGTATATATGCTGTATGTCTGTTTATATGTTGCATGGGTGCATATGCTGTATGTACATATGGTATGTATATACTGTATGTATATTTGTTTTTGGGGTAAGTGGGGCCTCATTCAGAAATCTACATGAGGCCCTGCCTCTCCTATTTACGCCCCTGAACTGATGCTTCTGTTATCTTTTTTGCATCAAATGTCTCCCAGCAATAGACAAAATGTTTCACATGCTATTTTAATCTGTCTGGATGTGGACAACAGACTGCTACACAAAGTTTACCAGAAAGTGACCAGTAACGTGTAAGAAGAAATGATGAGAGTCTTGTATGACAAAAAATAAAACGCTATATGTGTCATCAGTGGGGAACCTAGAGGTAGGAACCTAAAATTGCTTATCCTGTCTTGTGAAAGTTTCCTGGGGCCAAAAGCGTTGGGGGATTGGGGTTCATGCTTTGACCAATCGCTTCATTGGACCCGACATGTCACTACATGAGTGAGGTCTCGAGGTGCCGCTGATACCACCGATTTCCCAGCAGGCCAAATCTGCTGAAGACATCACAATGCTGAAAACGAGAGCTTATGTATGTGGGTTACCTCTGCCCCAGTGGGTTTTCAAGAATTTCTGGAAAATCTTTTTAGTATGTATCCAAAAATCTAGCCATATACAAATACGAAAATATATCAACTCATATCTTTAGAAATCCATCAATATACAGTATAGTTAGACAAATAATAATCCATGCCAGAAAGAAACAAGCATAACCCATGCCCCCCAAAACCACCCCCCACAGCCACCCGGAGAGGAGAAGAAAGAAGGAAAAAAAAAAAAAAAAGGGAAAAAGAAGCCTACAACTCAGTCTTGAAATTCGGGCTGTCCAACCATCCATATCTTTTCTCCATTTTTCCACAAACCCATTTCGTTTAGCTGTTATAATTTCATAGTGCTTACACTTTCGCACCTCTGCCACAAATTCATGGAATGAATGGTTCCCCCATTTACCTGCAATGATCAACCAGGTCAGGAAAAGGATTTTATATATAACATATCTTTTCTTCAAGTTATCGCTATTTAGCTCAAAAAGTGCTACCTGAACAGAACAGAGTACCACCGATAACCTCTCTCCAATAGTACGCACTCTCTCGGGAGCACCTACGACAACTCAAGGTCTCCTTCAATTTCATCCTAAAAAGCCGATTATGGGAATAATATAGCTAATGCACAAAATTAAATTGTACCATTCAATGGTTTCATGATAGGGAGGACAACGCTACCCCACTATAACATCTTTCCCATGCCTCAGTGGACAGAGTACCCAACAATTCCTGCCATTTTCTCTTAGAAGGGTGATTTTTGCAAACCCAAAATAATCTGCTTATATAAAGAAGATTCCCTTTTTACATACTATATTATTGGATAAAAATTGTTTACCTATACCTGTTTGAAAAGCGTGCCGAAGTTGAAAATACTTAAAATAGCCAGTGTCAAATCCCCTAAAACGAGTGCTAAACTCTTCAAAGTCACATAAGTTAGAATTTGTAATTATCTGTGAAAAAAATCTTAACTCCCTTTTGAATCCAGTACCCACTGTCTGCGATGGCACTAAATTCCCTAAAGTGAAAATTACCCCAAATTGGTGTAAACCAAAAAATCCCTTGAATACCAATTATTTTTTTATATGCAGCCCAACATATATTGATTAACCCTTAACTCCCCGCTCTCTAACAGAAAACATTGAGTCCCTGTCCCCCTGGCTAAGGGAAATAAGTTTAACAAAAGCGCTACAATTCCTTCTAGAGGCTAAAAAGGTCAATAATAGCAAGGAAATAACCAAATAGGTATGGAACCCCCAATCCCCCTGCTTCCCGGGGGAAGTTTAAAGAGGATGTACTAATCCTTGCACTCCTCTTTTCCCAGATCAAATCACTATGTATCCCCTCCAGGGTTTCAAACAATTTATGAGGGACTGGAAAACCTCTTTTAAATTTGTTGCTGGCTGCTTTTATGCATTGCAGATTTTGTGATATTATTTTTGTTTTCCTTTAGATTTGTGTACAGTGGCAAAGCTTAGAGATAGATACAAATAGCTCCTCCTGATTTAGTATTGCCTCAAATCCATGATCTGTCTAAATGGTCAGTTGGTTGTTATTATAGTGGAATCATCACAGTGCCATGTATCAGCCTGGCATTCTGACTGATAACGCGTATAGGATTTATCCAGACTTGATGCAATTATTGAGAAAAACGTAACTGCATCATACAGAATAGCAAATAATAAAAGTATATTCTACATTTTATAATGTTTTACATTTATTTCCAGAAATTCCATTTACATTTATTTCCATAAGGCTACACTTACACAAACGTATGCCCGCCCAGCTATATGTCTGGTGCCATGGAGAGGAGGAGGGGTGACCCCTCCCCTCTCCATAGAAATGCACGGCATACAGGCTGTACACACAGGGAAAGATATGACATGTACCGTACCGCTCCATGCAGCTATTGCAAGTTAAAACTAATTCTCTTGGAGGAGATAGGAATTTAAGGCTGCTGAGAGAAGAAAGTAGGCAGATTATCGCCTTCGATGCCACGGGCACTTTAGGATTGAATGAAAAAAACTATTACAGTGTGTTCCTTTAAAAAGCCCCCTCAGAATATTAGGCTGCCCCCCTTAATGCATCCCGCCTGATATACTCACCTGGATGGTTATCTGAATTAAGACATATACAAAAAAACTATACTCTGCTTAATACAAAATGATGCTTATTATCTATTCTGCTATCTGCCAATGCGAATACATATGATTATGTAATGTTTTTAAACTAGTTGATCTTTGTTTTTATATTCACCGTGTTTTTCACTAGTGTCTTTGACATATGTATATTGTTCCCATGGCAACGCTCGCCGGCGCGTGCGCATAAATTGTGCGCGGCGCAGGTGAGTGACGTCATTGGCTTGATGATGCGCCAGTAGGCGCGAAACGACTCGTCGCCAGGTCCCGCTCCTCCCCGTACTTGCACCCGAAATAAAGATATCGATTGCACAGTAATGGTGAGTGCCGCTTATCCTTTCTTCTTTGGATATTTATTGGACTGTTCGTCACCTTAGCAGAGCACCACCAATAGTGCTATTAGAAGAGGATTGTATTACCGGAGTCTATCTGCAGTGACTATTACCTCCCCGCGATTGGTTTGCGATTGTTATCGCTATAATTCGGATTGTGCCGAGCGCTATTTTCTTTTTATGTTGGATTTGAGGCAGCCTCAATCTGCTGCATTCTTCACGGCAAAGCTAACATTTGTAGAGAGGATGCACAGCCTCTGGAAAAGAAATGTAGTTACCATTCAGATTAACATTGTTGGACTATTGTGTTCTATGTAAGACATAGTTGTTGAAAATAATTTCTCTAATGCTGCCAGCACAGGAACATGTGCTATATCGGACCGCAAATAATGGACCCATTGACCATTGTTTGCAGCCTGTGTGTCATTGTTGTGTGAGATCCACTCATGTATCTATGACTGTAAAAAAGCCGGACCAGCTCCAAGTGATATTGGTAGTGATATTTTGGGGTATGATAATACAGATACATCTATACATCTAATTGGTGCTGGCCATTTCCAGGAATTCTATAAAAGCCGGCCTCTCCCAACATTCCCTGCTGGATCTTTGTGCTATATGCCTCAGAGAAAGCTTGTGTCGTTGCCTAGTGCCTGTTTGCTGATTTCCCATTGTGACCCCGATTCCGTTCCTGACTTTGATTCCGTGATGCCTGTCCTGACCTCCTGCTTTGTACCTGACGTTGATCCTGTGCTACAGGTCTCGACCTCCTGCCTGTCCCCAACCACGATTCTGCCTCACGTCTTTGTACCTCGCCTTGGCCACCACCGTGGACAAAGTCACGACTGGTGGTACCACACCACAGCAAGTCCATCCCGCTTTGCGGTGGGTTCTGGTGAAAACCAGGTGCCACTTAGACTCCGCTCCCAGGTGTCGGCTTACGCCATCGCGGTGGTATGGAGGGTCCACTACCTCAGATCCTGACAATAGTGTTATATGCTACCAGCTGTAAAGGTGTAATGACTGTGATCTTAGAGCCACCTCTGTATTCTGCTCTTTGCTGAGCTGAAAATCTGCTGTATCATAGTGCTGGCGAGGGCACATTCTAGGATCTCTTATCACAATGCACAATAGCGTGGTTTCTGGAAAGAAGTTACATTTACTACCTTGAAGTTAAACTGGAAACAGGAGAGTTCTGTCTATTGGATACATATAACATGCTGGTTTTCCCCTTTTCAATGTCATGTTGGATGATGTGTTCCATAAACGCATTGATCTGATTCCTTTTAGCACAAGCAGAAATATGTAGCAAGTAATAATCAATGTGTCAGTACCTATTTGTGAAATGTATTGTGGCTGTAGTGGATGCATTGCAGATTGATCCATATATGTTCCGCTCTAATATATCTGCTATATAACAAGAGTCGGTGACAATGCCACTGAATACTGACATGGCTGGGTATATTCCTAATGTACTAGCCTGTCAGATGTCTCTTCCCTCCAGCCTTTTCTCTCCCATTCCTCCCCTTAAAAACTGAAGGGTAGGTCAAAGCAGCAGTGCTGTGTATTGTAGCATGTGGTTAAACACTCACATCAGATCACGTTTTGGGAAATATACACTGTAATTGGTTTGTTCTGGCATGAATAGCCAGCAATACACCAAGATTCGCCAAGATTCAGCTGCCAAACTACAGTATTTAGAAAAGTGTAGCGTGCAATATGTTGTTCATGTTTAATGGCAGTCAATGACAGATATATACAATTGTTTAGGCAAACAGCTGCATGCATCTGGTCTTGTGTTCAGCATATGATTCAACTGCACATGAACATGGGACTGGTGTAAATTTTAACCAGAAGCAGAGCCTCAAAGGTGGAACTAGATACATTTCCTACTTTTAGAACCACTTTTTTAAAAAATCATTGTGTGTACTGAATTAAAGGGATTGCCAGCCACATACATTTAAGGCATATGTTATGACTATCTGATATTTGAGGATCTAAACTTAAAGCATCTGACTAAAAATTAGTTTTAGCACAGCTGGAGAGCCTTTGGCAACAATTCTAATAATACCTGTATCATACTACTGGCTTCTTTTTAGTCTTGGATACAGCCTGGTATATCTATCATTCCTTCTAATAAAATCATATTCAGCTATTCCTGAAGTGAGTGGCACATTCTCTTTGTGACATCAGCTAAGGGCGCTGAGGCCAGAGCACTAAGGACTTCCATATGAATCATGTTTGCAATTGGATGACCTACAGCATGTGATGAGTCCTATACTTGTGACATCACTCTAGGTCTTAAGGCCTTTCAGGAAAGCATTTTTGTAATAAACCATCTGCTAGAAGCTAAAATGAGAGAATTGCTTCTCTTGGTTTAGTGCAGAGTTGGGTAAACGTTTTTTATACATTACTGTTGTACTTTAAAGTGGTTGTACCAAGAAAGTTAGTTATTCCCTATTCATAGGGCAGGGGATATCAAGATGATCATTGAGCATCTGACTGCTGAAACCTTACCAAAGTGGACCCCAGCAATCCGGATGATCCTCATTCTTCTTAGTGGGTAGAGCAGCAGGACAAGCATGTCTCCTGCCACTCCATTAAATAGTACAGGAGTGACACCACAGCACTCGGCTATCTCTGGAACTCCCATTCAATGTCTAAACGAGTACCAGACATTGAGTGCTGTGCTCACCAATTTCTGATACTCCCATACAATGGAATCCACCTGCCACTTAACCCATTAGTAAGAATGGGACCCCCGTTATCTAGATTACTGGGAGAACCCTTCCCGTAATTGGTGGGGTCCCTGCAGTCAGAATTTCATCAATTTTATCTGCTATCTTGTGGGTAGAGGATAACTTGTCAAGGCCCTTTTCACACTATCCGGGTATCATAGTATCATAGTATATAAGGCTGGAAAAAGACGCAAGTCCATCAAGTCCAACCTTTAAGAATTAAATAAATGTTTTATCCCCATAACCCGTGATATTTTTTCTCTCCAGAAAGGCATCCAGGCCTCTCTTGAACATGTACATAGAGTCCGCCATAACAACCTCCTGCGGCAGAGAGTTCCATAGTCTCACTGCTCTTGCAGTAAAGAACCTTTGTCTATGTTGAAGGTAAAATCGCCTCTCCTCCAGGCGCAGAGGATGCCCCCTTGTCCTGGTCACAAGCCTAGGTATAAAAAGATCTTTGGAGAGATCCTTGTACTGTCCTTGTATTTGTACATTGTAATGAGGTCTCCCCTCAGTCGTCTTTTTTCTAAACTGAATAATCCCAAATTTTGTAATCTGTCATTGTATTCTAATCCCCCCATTCCCCTAATAATCCTGGTTGCTCTCCTCTGCACCCGTTCCAGCTCTACCATATCCTTTTTATACACTGGTGCCCAAAACTGTACACAATATTCCATGTGTGATCTGACCAGGGATTTGTATAAGGGCAAAACTATGTCTTTATCATGAGAATCTATTCCTCTTGATACATCCCATAATTTTATTTGCTTTAGCAGTAGCCGCCTGGCTTTGGTCACTAAAATTGAGTTTACCATCCACCAATACCCCCAAGTCCTTTTCAGCTCCAGTTTTACCAAGTAATTGACTGTTTAGAACATAATTATACTTTTTGTTTCCCTGGCCCAAGTGCATAACTTTACATTTATCTACATTAAACCTCATCAACCATTTCTCTGCCCACTCCTCAAGCTTCCACAAATCCCCCTGTAATGCTAAACTATCTACCTCAGTATTTATTACTTTACACAGCTTATATCCAACTGCATGCTTATAGATGGATATACGTCCCTATAGATGGCTATGGTGACTGCACAATTTTACTGTACAGTGCATGGAGAAAAGAAAGAACATGCTCTATCTTTCCCCATATGTGTGGACGTGCATTGCTATGGAGAGGGGAAGAGTGAGCAGCACTCACCCCTCCTCCTCTCCCTCGACAGGGAAAGTAGCCTAGTTGGTACAACTACTTGACAATTCTTTTATAATGGGGAAAATATATGTATTGGTCCATGTGAAAGTTGGAGTAAAGCTGTAGTACGTGACTGGATGTGTGTGCATGCTGGCTCATCACTAGCCCGAGTGCTCCAGCATTAGCTGAATTGCATTGAGTATTGTTTCTATTTTTATGCTCCTCGTGTCAGAGAAATGAGCAGGAGCCTAGATAGTGCTCTGAATTCAGATCAGCAGGACGTCATGTATCCATGGCAATATATAGTGTGGGAGGCAATACTGGTCAGTACTGCATTCATCCTCCACACATGATATGTTCTCCTATGTAATATGCCTGTCACACAAGTCAAAGTTGTGATACTCAGAAGACGAGGAGTTTGTGTGTATGCTGGTAGGAGATTCACATCATCCATAATGTTTTGTAGTACAGCGGTAAAGCTCAGAATGTGTACTACTGCTGAATATCAATCATTTTACAAAAAAAATTACTTTTCCCATCGTAACCTTCGCAATGCACAGTAAAATATAAAAATAAATTAAAGAGAAATAATAAAACTAATCAAACTAATGTAATTAAAAGCGAACACACATAATCGGAAAACAACCTTTGTGATGTCACTCGCATGCAGTAGGACTCTTGTGTCTTGCTATTGCACACTAAATGAATTGTGTTTTATTGCTAGGAAAAGAACAGAGCAATCGTTGTCAGGGCCGCATATAATGCTTCATTCATAGTCCTCCATATGAACAGCCATTGACTTTGGCACTTTGTAAGTGACTGTATTGACTTGTAGTATACGGCCTGCTTTTAGGTGTAGGTGGCCAGAGTGAAGGAGCAGCACAATGTACTCCTTCAGCTCCCTGTCCTTCATTCTATATTTAGTGAGTGTGTTCCACCTACTCCATCCCGAAGATCCCACTACAGATTAGGCGCAATCTAGAGCTTCTAGGGAATGATACAGCTTAGGAGACTGGCAGCCACCTTTAGGGAATAGCAACCTTTGGATGTTGGTGAAGTCTTGTCAGTACAAACAAAAGTTAATTATGTGCCTGCAATATGTCTGCTATTCTCTGGCAAGAGTTGATAAATCTCCTCTACCCATCTCTTATGGTCTCTGAAGATCATCTGGAGATGATTTGGAGGTGCTCAATGTCTGTTCTGCAGCCTCTTGTATTTTAGCTTTCAATGGTGCTGTTACACAAGAGCGTTTTGTAGGTTTCATCAAAGTCTTAACACCTGCAATGAAATACATGATTTGTATATTTTATATCTTTGCTTGGCTAGGATTATCCCCTTTACCATTATTTAGCTCTCTAATTTTGTTACAGTTACCAATTTTGACATTTTAGGTTTATTACTTCTACTTAAAGGGAACCTGTCACCACATTTGCACATATACAGCCAGTGACAGGTTCCTATAGAGCTCTACTAACTGACTGACACCATTCTTTTAGCTATAAATTGTTTGGCTTACATCCACATAAATCACCTTTTATCTTACATTCCCTAGCATCATAGGGATGTGTGTCCTGTTCATCCGACCCCTTCTATCTAATACACCCTATACCTTATGCCTCCTTACTGTTCAACGTTCATGTCATGTGACCAGAGTGGCATCATCTCAGGTACTTTAGCCTCTTAACAGCAAACTGTACCCCATGCATGAATCTGACCACATGAAGTCACAGCAGCCTCCATGGACTTCTACTCTTCTCCATCCTCCATAGAGGCTGCTGTGATATCATGTAAACACATGGTGTACAGTTTGCTATTCTTAGATGGCTGAAGGACCTGCAATGATGTTGCTGGTCACATATCATGAATGTTACACAAGGCACAGTTTAAAAAAAATTGACACATTATTTCCCATGTGTACAAAGAGCTTTATATGTCTGTAGTTGATTATCAGCAGACAGTCCCTACGTATAAGGAGGCAGAGCAGGGATGTGAAGAGACACAGAGCTGTCAGTCACAATAATGGGGTGTGGTCCACTGCCAGAGAGCAGAGTCACAAAGACCAGAGATGAGTCACAAAAGCTAATTTACAAATCAGAAAAACGTAAGGTACATCACCCCACCGGCTGGCAATTTTAGGTGATACAGGGAGGACTTGTAACCCTCTATCAGCAGGCATTGTTAGTCAGGGTGGTCAAAATCTGGCGACAGGTCCTCTTTAAGCCTCTCAAATCAGTGTCTATATGTCCATGCCCCTCCTACAGGAAACAAATTATGTGATCTGATAAATTGTCAATGCTAAAGAACAAAGAAACAACTAGTGTTGTCCCCTCATTTGTGTATTCGCGATTGTGTATATTCTTTGCACATGGCCATGACGTTCACCTCGAAAACATTTGCACAACATTTAGAGCCTCTCTGGTTGTTTCTCCTGACAAACAAGGCTCTGTTTGTTTGTAGATGTGTTGTTCTTGTAAGATGTCCAGACTCATGACCGCAGAATCATTATCACACAGAATTGGATTGTACTTTTGGAGCAGGTTATCAATTCTTACAGCCGCTTGGATTGCTCTTAGAAAGGCTGCAGCAGACGACACTAAATTGTCCCTGTAATGCTGGTAGATGGCAGAACATTAATTTGGTGTATTTTTATTCTCCTCTCATCAGGAGGGGTACTCTTTCCTCCTTGTACTCCGCTCTCTATCTCTCTTCTAGAGTATCCATCTGCCTGGCTTATGCCTCTTTCTCTAGATTGTCCTGTCTTGTATTAGATTTCTGCACTTATAATAGAGAAAAAAGCCACTTAATGTCTTTGATCCGAAGATGTTGGAACAGATGTCTTCCGCTGCATCAATACCTGACCATCAGTTATTGGCAGAGATGCTGGTCCAATAGGGGCAACAGAGATGTTCACCATAGATTTCCTAGAAATGTTTTCTAAAATGGTTTTTAACTTGTAAAAACTAATGAAATTCAATTTGAATGTTAGCAATTTTTTGATTCTTTCAATGTATTTGTAAAAAAAAAAGGTAGCTTTTCAGGAAGTCATGATTTAAAAAAAATAAGACCTATCGACTTTTTTGTTTTTTGATGTTGGTGTCTTATCCTTAAATTGTACCCACTTCTATCTGTTTTCTTATTTCATTCTGACCTGGTGAAAGCAAAAAAATGACTTTTAAAAGGAAGTGTGACCACACAGGGTTTGTATGTAATCTGTTACTATAGATAGAAGATACATAGGATTTTTTTTTTTTTACTTGGGGAAGTGTAGATAACTTCGTTGGTTGGAGAATTGTACCTACATACATTTTACATCAATCGGTTTAAGACTAAACCATTTTGTAAGTCACTTCTGTTTTAATGTAAATACAGTATAAGGCTGCATTCACACACTTGTATGTGGGACGTATATACGGCCGACGTATATACGGTCAATATACGTCCCCCATACACTTCGTGCAGCACCGTACCGCTCCGTTGCCCGGGAAAAGATAGGACATGTCCTATCTTTTCCCGTATTACGGCGCCGTGGCCCATATGTGAGCTGCGCTCACCTCCTCCTCCTCTCCCCGCGCTGCCGTGTGCCCGCCGTGCTATGGTGCAGCGAGCACACAGTGTGCATGTAGCCTAAAAGTAATTCTGTTGCCACTAGCGTGTTACCTGCTTTACATCAGCCTACATCCCATGTACATCCTCTACAGAGGACAGATGTCACCATTCACTACTGATTGTTGTGACTTGCTTTGCAAAGAATGCTAGTAGTTGTGCTTTTTAAACTAGCGGCAACAGATTTATGTTATTATGTCAGAAATTGATGAATATCTGCTCATGGTGGCCTAAAATTCCACAGCACCTCCAGCATCTTGTAGTAATGACTCTTTATCCATTGGAATATGAAAACCATGCCTGTGCATAGGTGCCTGTGTTTATTAAAATTAATACAATTATTATTCTTTCATAAAATTAGATGCCGCTTTCGTATTGGTTATTTTGTATTGGTATTGTATTTATTACAATGAACCTCCCAGCTATTTTAATTGGACATGGGGGTGTTTCCTCACACTGCAGTGCTCTTATCTTTCAAGAAGTGGCTCAATACAGAGAACGGCAGTGTGAGGACAGCATTTGGATAATCTACAATACTGGAATGCATTTGTCACAGTCCTGTTGTTACTAATAACAAGTAGGTATGGTTACGCAGTGCACACCCAGGAATTGTGACTCTTTCCCCTCTTATACCACCTTAAAGCAAGTGGGCATAAAGAGTGCTGAGCCCGGCAGTGGAGTGAGCCAGTTCAGATCGTTCCTGTGCACTTACTATGGCCTGTGCAGGTTATTTGTCCAGTAGCACAGGCATCCACCAGATATGTCAGGCATCCGATACCTCTTAATATATCTGGTATAAGAAGGGGGTTAGGGTTAGCTTCATACCACCTTTCCCCCAACCACTCCCCTTCCAAATTTGTTTTGTTTTATGCCCTGGGAAGTGGAGTCTGTAAAATGTTACTAACCCTGCCCAAATAAAAATATGAATCATTTAATTGGAGGTAAAAATATGCTCCTGTAGGCTCACCAGTGGTTTATCCTGTACTATAAATACATTTATTTACACCTTGGATGAGTGGCAAGATTACGTTTTTTATATAAGGTAGACACCATTGTTAAAGCTGTATTAAACCCTAAATAACCAGCAGAGAAATGTTGATAGATTCCCAAGCGTGTTGCTAGATAAAACCATTCAAGGGTGAACAAATGTGGTTTTACTTGGCACTAATACTGAATAAACTGTTATTGAGTGGATACATTTATATGCCTCTGGTATGGTATGGTTGAAAAAGACATATGTCTATTTAGTTAAATTTAGTTCGACCATGAGAAGAAATTGAATAACCATCAATTTTACTTTGCTTTAAGAAGCTAGGCCCTTTCTCCAGAATGAGAGAGTGACCATTTTAAACATTGGTGCCCACCTGGACCATACCAGCCTTTACCTGCTGGGCTGTTCTTCTGGATGTTTGGCAGAGCAGGATCAGCCAGTGCTTCTGTTTATGACACTGACAACTTTGTATCATCACCCAATCTAGCAATTGTGTTTGGGTGCACTAAAGCAGGAGTGGCCTTCCGTTTCTGGGAACCTTTTCAACCCCCTCTAAGTGAAATAACCAAACTAAGTACCTTGTCCTCCTGGCTTCTTTCTTCAGGCTCCAAATTTATTTCTCTAATCGCTTGTTTAATAAGCAGCACGAATATTGATTTCCTTAGTAATATCTTCCTCCAGATCTCTACCACGAGCTTCCAGATGGAACACATGCTCACATATGTCACAGCAGTATTCACCCCAGAGCTCCTGCTCCAGTAGTGCATGCAGATGGCTGTGCATTGGAGCAAACCATTCATCTTACTAACCAGTTAAAAAATTTTAAAAAATGTTCTTTTCTTCATTTTCAACTTCACTGACTTCACAAGCTGCTTCATATCTCGTTCTTAACCTTCGAAGTAAATATACGTCAAGAGAATTTCCGGTGTACACTTATGGAGGGCTACAATGTATCCCACTGAATGTTTATATGGTGGATTATGCCCAGCTTCCAGTACACTTTACTGTGCTGCTGCTGGGTTTCAGGGTGTCTCCCTAGTGATGTAAATCTCCATATATGGAAATCACTGGAACACACCCACAATGTATGTTTAGCGGAGGCCGTTGATGGATGCTATACAGTGGTATCAGTCACCGTAGGCTATAATGAACTGATCCTTCCTCCATACCTTGCAGGCTACTAGGTTGTTTTATGCAGTGTCTTCTTCTGATAGGGGTGTCAACAGCGCAGACCAAGTCCAAAAGATGCCTCCTTCTGCTAGTATAAGTCTATGGACAGAGCCTTGGGGCTCTTTCCCATTGGCGTTGGTGCTCAGCTTCTGTTGCGTTTTGTCTCCGTTTTTCTTCCCTTTTGTCTCTGTGTCTGCAAAAAAAACCATGAAGGTTTAACATTGCTTTGAAATCATCACACCTGGTTTTTCAGCCTCCTCAATGACAAAAAATGGATGTTTCAGCAGTTTTTTTCTGCGGACCCTTAGACTTCTATTGCGTCCCGTGATCCACATCTGTGAAAAAATTAGGACATCTTTTTTTCTACGGACAATGGATCAGTGAAAATACAAGCCAATGTGAAAACGCCCATAAAAATCAATGGCTTTATAAGGCTTCCATGAAAATCACTGAACCACGGACTTGAAAAACACCAATCTGAAAGAGCCCTTAGTATCACAAGTAAGTTGCTTCTCCTTCATCTATGCACCTGATTACATCAACCCCATTGCCTAATTGGGCACCTAGAAAAAGACAAAAAAATTGTGCAAGAATAGTACAGTCTATGTCCAGGGCACACACGCAACACTTGTCTATTCTGGTGGCTGGTACCTTAGGAATCTGGGAGAGGAAATATACAATAAATATTAGGGGCAGAATGTAAATTCATGAGAACAATAATGACCTAAGATCAGACAGTCTTGCTCTTTTAGAGGGGGGTGGCTCCTGGAATGTCTTCATCTGACACACTCCCATGTTTTTAATGTATGGGACTGGCATCATAATGCATACTTGTCATAGGATTGTATGTATAACAGTTATGTATCATAGCATCATAGTATATAAGGCTGGAAAAAGACGCAAGTCCATCAAGTCCAACCTTTAAGAATTAAATAAATGTTTTATCCCCATAACCTGTGATATTTTTGCTCTCCAGAAAGGCATCCAGGCCTCTCTTGAACATGTACATAGAGTCCGCCATAACAACCTCCGGCGGCAGAGAGTTCCATAGTCTCACTGCTCTTACAGTAAAGAACCTTTGTCTATGGTGATGGTAGAATCGCCTCTCCTCTAGGCGTAGAGGATGCCCCCTTGTCCTGGTCACAGGCCTAGGTATAAAAAGATCTTTGGAGAGATCCTTGTACTGTCTGTTCAGGTATTTGTACATTGTAATGAGGTCTCCCCTCAGTCGTCTTTATTCTAAACTGAATAATTCCAAATTATTGGGATTGTGTAATGTACTTCATTTATTATTTCAATGTTTGAGTGTTTACAGCCCATCATCGAATACCACCACATCAGAGAAGTTGTAGTCCTGTGCCAGGGGTAGTGCCAATTGTGGTCATGTTTCATATCTGACGAGGCAAGTCTACAGACAAAAAAAAAACAGGAAATGAGATAATTACAAGGCATGAAAAGTTGGCAGCACATGTGTTTATGCATGACCCAGATATTATATTATGAGTGAGGTCATAGGCTAGCAACAGATACTTTACCCAAAGACTTTACAGGTAGAACAGGTATTCATATCACTGGATATCAAAATTAGAGAACAACACACAAAAGCCAAGGTCATTGTGTAGTCATATGTGAATACATGTGTAGATTAGCAGTATTTTTAGCTTATTTCAAAAATTATATATACTCAAAAGGACATAATAAAAATGTAAATGTGATAATTGTAAAAGAACACCTTTTAAAACTAGAGAACACAATCGGATACCTGTATATTATTAGTGTTAATTTCCTTAATCCATTTCTACATACTACTCACCGGCCACATACACTACCATTTCTACATACACTCACCGGCCACTTTATTAGGTACACCTGTCCAACTGCTCGTTGACACTTAATTTCTAATCAGCCAATCACATGGCGGCATTTAGACATGTAGACATGGTCAAGACAATCTCCTGCAGTTCAAACCGAGCATCAGTATGGGGAAGAAAGGTGATTTGAGTGCCTTTGAACGTGGCATGGTTGTTGGTGCCAGAAGGGCTGGTCTGAGTATTTCAGAAACTGCTGATCTACTGGGATTTTCACGCACAACCATCTCTAGGGTTTACAGAGAATGGTCCGAAAAAGAAAAAACATCCAGTGAGCGGCAGTTCTGTGGGCGGAAATGCCTTGTTGATGTCAGAGACCAGAGGAGAATGGACAGACTGGTTCGAGCTGATAGAAAGGCAACAGTGACTCAAATCGCCACCCGATTTGAGCATCTCTGAACGCACAGTACGTCGAACTTTGAGGCAGATGGGCTACAGCAGCAGAAGACCACACCGGGTGCCACTCCTTTCAGCTAAGAACAGGAAACTGAGGCTACAATTTGCACAAGCTCATCGAAATTGGACAGTAGAAGATTTAAAAACGTTGCCTGGTCTGATGAGTCTCGATTATGCTGCGACATTCGGATGGTAGGATCAGAATTTGCCGTCAACACCTGAAGCAGGATCCATCCTGCCTTGTATCAACGGTTCAGGCTGGTGGTGGTGGTGTCATGGTGTGGGGATATTTTTTCTTAGCACTCTTTGGGCCCCTGGTACCAATTGAGCATCGTTGCAACGCCACAGCCTACCTGAGTATTGTTGCTGACCATGTCCATCCCTTTATGACCACAATGTACCCAACATCTGATGGCTACTTTCAGCAGGATAATGCCCATGTCATAAAGCTGGAATCATCTCAGACTGGTTTCTTGAACATGACAATGAGTTCACTGTACTCAAATGGCCTCCACAGTCACCAGATCTCATCCAATAGAGCATCTTTGGGATGTGGTGGAACGGAGATTCGCATCATGGATGTGCAGCCGACAAATCTCTGAGGAATGCTTCCAGCACCTTGTTGAATCTATGCCACGAAGAATGGAGGCAGTTTCTGAAGGCAAAAGGGGTCCAACGCATTACTAGCATGGTGTACTCTTCCAACTCTTGCATGTAACGAGATGTGAACTTACCAACTATGGAACATGACAAATAAGTGTAGATGTTTTTGTTTATTTAATTCTTTTCCTCTTTGGTAGCTGCAGTATTGTGGCTAGGTGTGATAGTAAATGATAATCCCAACAATTGCAATGTAATTGATGAGGCCAACTATTCACACTACCTGTTTTACAATTGAGATAGAGCTGTCAGCATGAATCCATGGTTTGTGCTCTTTATGTCAAGCTCATGGCTCTGGAAAAATTGCATCTGTGGCACAATCTGTGAACTGCTAGGAGGCAGTAGACTGGAAATGACGCTTTGCATCTCTGAAGCGTTCCTTACCTAGAAAACATAATTTACATAAATGCTGGGCTGTGTACTGAGGTGGGAACCATGGAATCCCAACAGATCCCAACTAATCTTCTACATGCCTTACACTAAGCAATATTCACTGAAGTATTGATCTATGTAGAGATCTTTGGGCATTTTCATTATAATTAGGTCTCCTTTGCCTGAAACTAAAGTTCTCTGAACTGTTTTAGTGCTGTGAAGATCAATCACTCTTTCATTGTCTTCCCTCTACTCCCCTGCATTTACAAAAGTATAGTGTTACCTTCTAAGAAAGCGATGCCTTCATTGAGGACAGTGATTTATAGGAATGGACATGAAAGACCCGGTAAAAGTATAACTGCACAGATCCTTTAATAGAATGTATCTCTCTGGTGTTAGCAATTCACAGGTCATTCAGTCTAGAAGCTATTTGCTAGCACCATTGCACTCCTAGAGAGGGGTAAGAGAAATGTAGAGTTCTAGCAGTATGCTGTACCACAGTATTTACATACTGGCTGCTTCACAAAAACCCCATGTCCTATACAGCAAGATAGGTTCTATAGGTTTGTTCTTAAGTTGAACTTGTATGTAAGTCGAAAAGTATATTTTATAATTGTAGATCCAGAGAAATTGGTGTGCCCTTAAGTAGGAACCGTCAGTACATTACTTAGGACCACATTAAGCTGACTGAAGTGTACTTCCCCCTCTGCTATTTATGCACGTAGCCATATTAACGCACCTCCGGGTGCGTTCATCTGTTTGCGTTTTGTTTGCATCAAATGCATCACAACGGCTGAGAAGAGGAAATTACATTGCTTTTAGTATTGCGTTCACAACATGCATGTGTAACTTGATGTTAACATGTGTTAAGACATGCATTTTGTAAACCCTATGTTGACCAATGTAATTGAGCAAATGTGATGTGATGTATTTGAAAATGCATGCTTTAATGCAAACCTATGCAGTATGTGAACGCAGACTCCATGCTGCAGCTGACCTAATTAGATGAAGGGAAAATTACTATTTTGCTGGTCAGTGATATTGGCAACTAGCCCCCAAATCTATGAAAAAGGAAAAAACGGCAATAGGTAGGGCAATTTATATAATGGCCCAACATTTTGTCTAAACAAGGCTTCCCCCTAAAGGTAGCTGCTATTGGAGTGATCTGCATAGAAAATATTATGTTTACTTCATTGTATATAAAAAGGAATATGTATCTTTCTATCTAGAGTAACTCTAAAAGGGAAAATTGACCTAATAACCATTACCAGTAGGCTGTTGAGCTCAATTTGGTGGCATCTTCAAAAAATCAACTTTGAAGTGGGATGCACATCGGCTGTATAAGGTCATGGAGGCGAGAGCTCAGCATTGTAGTCGAGCTCACCATGCTTCAGAATGGAAATCTGGTTAGTGATGTGTCTGGATGCAGGACTATCAATTACAGTGAAGAGGCATTCTGAAGTGAGGAGAGCTTGACTTCAGTTTTAAACCCTCCGCCTCCTTGACGTTATACAACCAAATAACACGTTATTCTATCACGTTGATTTTCTGGATGATGCCAACATCTTGGCCATAATTTAGACAGGATCTGAAGGTGCTCAGCAGCTTGATGGCAAGGATAAACCAGGGACAATTCTCATAGATCCACTGTGACTATGGTTATCTTCTTGTATTTGTTATCCATGGCCTATTTCCTTCTAAAATCAACTATAAAATTATGCTAATGATTATGAAGGGTTTTTGGGGTTTTTTAACAGAGCCTTGCTGTGCTGCAGATCCACAGGCATGTATACCCTGTGCAGGCAGCACTTCCTCCCTCCCACTGTGTGCTGAAATGTCCTCTGCTTCTGTAAGATTACATCTGCCAGAAGGAAGGGGGGTAAGTGCTCGAAGAGCAGGCGTGTGGGAGACAGTGTAATAGCCTATTAAGCTGCTGCACAGGGTATACTACCAGGAGTCCTACCGGCTCATCAGCATAATTTTAATAGTTGATTTTAGAAGGAGGGAGCCATGGATAACAAATAGAAGAAGATTACCGCAGTCCCTGTGCCTGGATCTATGAGTAATGTCTCTGGTTTGTATCATGATGAATTTGGATGATAGTTTTCTTTAATATAAGAATTCATTGAAATGATTGAATACCTGGTGAAAAGTTTATGTTTCGAGTTTCATAAGGCCTGTGGGTTTGACCCTTGTTGAGGCTTTGTTTCTTTTTGGCTGGTTATGTATAGCGGGGTTGGGTGGATGCCGTGGTGTCCGCAGCGTGTTATGAGCACTCACATAATGAATGTCTTTGTGCCTCTATCAGAACATGCATTCTAGTAGACGGTGACAGTGCAGCTGCATCCCTGCAACAACCATGGGAAGAGAAGTAGGGCACACTTCCAACCACAAAGCACAGCTCCGCCTGCAGCCAGCACACTAATCCGTCAGATTAATTCAAGGCACACATCCTGACAATGACACGCCAGGCCCTACACGCAATAAATGATATGGAGGAGATGCTCCGATTCAAGCTGCTTTGTACTAATGATGGATGTCGCCTACCCCTTGGTGTTAAAATACTCTGGGTACATAACCCTCATGTGCTGCATTTCATTTTATTTCTAAAGTTCTATATATTACAGAACATCCATAACATATGTATTTGTTATTTCTGTGGTTGACCAACTCTCTGCTAGAATATAATATATATACGTATATGTAATATGTACTATACAATTTCCTACTGTGTCCTCAGAATTATTTGCTGTCCAGAAATTATAAATCATTGCTGACTGATATTATCATTAAGGCCACCTTGTAGAAGGTTGAACGTATAATCTGGGAAATATGCAAATAGGTTTACAGGATGGGACAAGGAAAGCCACTCGTTGTTTTGCATACTCGCCTATCTATAGAAGTACAAAGTTGCTTCTGTATGAATAGTGCTTTACTTGTTACCGAAGACATTCTGCAGTTTGCTCTTCTTTCAGTAGATGGATAAATTCCTATTTACATCTTGTTTTTAAAAGCTCCCTCCAAACGAAACTGGATGACAGCTGAATATAATTTATTCCCATTCTGAGGGTGCGGTCAACACGTCGCGTTTACCGCATGCGTTAAAAAACGCATTGGAATAGCTGGAGAGTGATTTGCCTAATTAAACACCTCTTAACACTTGTGTTTACAAAGCATGCGTTAACCGCGATGTTAACGCATGCGTTAACAATGCGTTAACAACCGACATGCGTTAACCGCGATGTTACGCATGCGTTAACAATGCGTTAACGGTTGCGTTTTGTAAACACAGGTGTTAGCACTGTTTTAATTAGGCCAAATCACTCTCCAGCTATTGCAATGCGTTTTTAAACGCATGCGGTAAACGCGACGTGTGACAGCACCCTGAGGGTGCTTTCACACGTTGCAGTTAAAACTGCACTTTCAATCGGCTCTGGGTGGTTTTAGGTGCAGTTTTGTCAATGACAGGTGAAAGACATGAACTAACGAGTGAATTTGATTTTGAAGGAGAAAGCTATTCCACAAATTTCATTCACCTGTTGATTTGAGTCTTTCCTTGTTAAAATATAATACCACCTAAAACCAACCCAAAACTAATTGCGATGCAGTTTTAACTGCAACGTGTGACCGCACCCTAAACACTGTGGGGTCCACAGTAGAGGTGCTGCTCTGCAGCTTTTTGATTAGCTTTTTCACCGTAGATTTTTAAAATTTAAATTGTCTATGTGCTGTTTTAATAAGCCAACCCCTTTTAACTTAGGTTTGGTTACCAGTAGGTAAAGGGAACGTACCACCACGAATCTACCTTAAAGGTAGAACAGGTGGTAGGTGGATGTATGGAACGTGAGGATTAGCCCTTTTTAGAGCTAATCCCTCACTACCTTGTAGCTTTTTAAAACCTTTATTGCCCTATTTATTTACATTTTCTAAAGAGGCGGCTGGGGCCGTGGAGTAGCAGGACATGAGGCTACACGTTGCGGCTACTCATGCCCCAGTAGCCTCTTTGTTCCTCCTACCCTAAGGCCGCGGTCACATGATCCGCTAGGCGTTCCGTTTCATACGATACGAAGCTGCGCACAGGGGGCGGTCCTCGGCCCGAACGCACATGCGTTACCAGGAAACGCATGCGATCGGCCTTATCAATCGCATGCGTTTCGCTGTTAACGCATGTGCGGTTGGGCGAGGACCGCCCCCTGTGCGCTAGCGTCGCGTTATTAACGGACGCCAGCGGATCGTGTGACGCGGCCAAATCTCCTACCCGGAGTTCTGCGCATGCGGAGTAGCTCTGGCTTCATTGCAGTGGGCGCGCGCCCTTCATTCTGCATATGCGCGGACAACGACTTCTCCGGACGAGGGCACAGCTACAGAGCTTGAGCGCTGAAGATCTCAGGGTAGGAGGGACAAAGAGGCTACTGGGCCGTGGAGTAAGCCGCAACGTGTAGCCTCATGTCCGGCTACTCATGCCCCAGTAGTCGTTTTAGAAATTGACATATTAGGGCAATAAAGATTAAAAGAGATAGTTGGGGACGTGAGGATTAGCCCGACAAAAGGGCTATCCCCACATACCATACATGCACCTACCACCCTTCTACCTTTATAGGTAGATTCGGGTGGTAGTTCCTTTTATATTAGCACGTTCACACTTGTGTTTTGACTTGCGTTTTCCATTGCATTTGAAAGCATTACAACAGCTGAGGAGGGGTTATTTGCCTATTACATCACTGTTAACATTTCCGTTTACAAAACGCATCGTAAACGCAATGTTAACATAACGGTAATGTAATTAGGCCAATCACCTCTCATCAGCTGTTGTATAGCGTTTAAAATGCAATGAAAACGCGACCAACACGCAACGAGTGAACGCGCCCTAAGGAAAGTCGGTTTATTTCCTATTTGGGCTCTCCTCTACTAAGGGCGCATTGCAGGCTGTAGACTGTCAGTATCTGCCATTTTGAGGATGTAGATGCTTGTATACAGTTATTGCTAAATATACAGTATTCATTACCGCCAACAGCGAATATAGCATAAAAACATTGAGCCTCATTCCAGCTTCATCTTTTTATAGTTAACTCCAAAAAGATAATTAATATTTTTCTGCGTCAACATAATAGTTCCCCTAGGACAAGGAATTTGACCGTTCAGATTTTATCCATATACCTTCTATACCTATTTCTGAGGCTCTGTCATATTGGTATCATGACCCTACCTATATCCCCTATTTCAAGCAGATTCTGATAGACGCCATTTACTAGTTCTGAGTGAAGGCTCTCATTTATGATTTACATATTTACTAGCCACAGCCCAGCATTGCTGTAATAGACGGACTCTGGTTGCACTTGGGGCAAATATACTGTGAGGCGCGTTCACACGTGGCGTTTTTTGACTGTGTTTTCATTGCGTTTGAAAGCGCATATACAACACTGAGGAGGGGTGATTTGCCTAATTACTCAACTGTTAACATTTCCGTTACAAAATGCATCGTAAACGCGATGTTAACGCATGCGTTAGCAGTGCGTTTACAAACATAAGGGTGAAGACACACATGCGTTTTGGAGCCGTTTTTACTAGTGCGTTTTCTAGATCGTTAAAAATGCTCTCGTTTAAAAACCATCAGATTTTAAAAACGCATGCGTTTTTGTCCGTTTTTCAGAAATTGCGCAATGATCTGAAAACGCACTTAGTAAAACGGCCCAAAAACGCCATGTGTGTTTCACCCTGAGGGTGCTGTCACCGTCGCGTTACTGCATGCACTTAAAAACGCATGTGCTAACAGCTGAAGGGAGAGTTGCCTAATTAAACACTGTTAAGGCTTGCGTTTGTAACGCAGTGTGTTAACAGCTGTTTAATTAGGCAAATCTCATTCAGTTGTAGCAATGCGTTTTTAACGCATGCAGTAAACGCACGTATGTGACGCACCCTAAGGCCGCGGTCACACTACCGCTAGACGTCCTGTTCATAACGCGATGCTAGCGCACAGGGGGAGGTCCTTGGTCTCTGGAAACGCATGTGCGTTCGGGGCCGAGGACCTCCCCCTGTGCGCCAACGTCGCACGATGTTATAACGGAATGTCTAGCGGTATCTGTGACGCGCGCCTAAGGGTGAAGACACACATGGCGTTTTTGGGCCGTTTTTACTAAGTGCGTTTTCAGATCGTAAAAACCGCATCCGTTTTTCTAAAAACACTGCGTTTTTTGAAAACGCATGCGTTTTTTGTCTGTTTTTCTTGCGCAATTTCGGAAAAAAACCGACAAAAACGCATGCGTTTCAAAAACCGCAGCGTTTTTAAAAACGGAGGGCGTTTTTTACCGCTAGCTTTTTAACGATCTGAAAACGCACTTAGTAAAAACGGCCCTAAGTGCGTTTTCAGATCGTTAAAACGCATGCGTTTTTTTGACAGTTTGACCAATTATCTTAATCAACTGGTCAAAAACGCATGCGGTTTTTAACGCATGCTTTTTAACGATCTGAAAACTAAAACGGCCAAAAACGGCCTAAAAACCTAAGTGCATCTCACCCTTAGTCTTTGTAATACTTGCATTCCCTTAGTAATCCCATATCATAAATACCATAATTAAGGGTGTTCCCATTACAGTAAATTAATGTTATTGTTTGTATGAAAAAAGTTATACATTGTCCCATATACTTTCTGTATCAATCATCATGGTTTTCTAGATCTCTGCTTGCTGGTGTTTACTTCCAGTGGACAGAAATCTGACCATGGTCACACAGGTGCATGTCTCGGTATAACACACACTCTCATTACTCTTTATGCTGCTAATGATTGTGCACCTGTCAGATTTCTGTCCCTGGAAGTAAACATAGAAGCTTTCTATATAAAGACGCAAGCAGGGATTTAAAAAACTGTGATGATCTATAGAGACAAGTATATTAGAGCATTTATACTTTTCATGATACAAACAAACAGTATTTGCTGAAATGGGAACACCCTTATAATGATAATGGTAGAAAAGCATGAGGCACCAAACTACTCTTTCTTTAGGCCCCAATTTTGACCTGCATTTTGGATTTGAAGAATCCTACTCCAGTGTCTGAAACCTGTCTTCATCGATGGATCATATTTTTGGTACATTCAGCAGTGTTATCTGTTTTTTTAACAACTGTTTAAATGACTGCAAATAGTTGGCAAAACACTTCTTTACATAGGTAAAATGGGAAATCCTAAAGCTCACTATAGTTGTGTGTGCAATATCAGCTGTGCTGATCTCACGTTACATCTGTAGTGATTCGGCATAGTCCTGCACATTCATCCAGTAGCATGTGGTACAGGATCGTCATCTCTTCCAAGAAGGCTCAGAGGCTTTTAGAGGTGGAATGATGAAAGGCTTATAAAGTGGTTATCAGACAGAAATGTTATTTTTCTCGCCGTATGGCAGATACCTCGCTGTTCAGTCCATCAGTGCCCGAAAGCTGAGTAATGTTTTTTTTGGTTTCTCTCTATGTCATGGAGTGGGAACTTGGCTGCTGTGTTTTCATGCCTAGTGTGACTCACCTGTATTAGCCAAATAAACAGAGGATCCCACACTATTGTGGTTCACTTCCAATCTCTTGCTTCTTTTCAAGGAATGCACACAATCCTATATTGGGTTAATAGCGTAATAATCTAAGTTGTTTTAATATTTCGTTATTTTATGATAAAAACATGGCTAACCGTATATATCTCGTGTATAAGCCGATTTTTCATCACCAAAAATGTGCTTAAAACCTCATCTCGGCTATACACGAGTTAATGAAAAAAATAACTTACTTACTCACCGATGCTGTTAGCCGCAGAGACGCCTCCATGCGATCTGCCATTGACGCACACTATGATGCCTCTGATAACATCCTCAGTGCGCTGGCCGCAACATCACATCACGCTCTCTGCCGGCTAATACAGCAGAATGAAGACCGAAGAGGAGCCGCGACAAGCATCGGGGTGCCGGAGGGTGATTATGTATTTTTTTTTTTTTTTTTTTGTATGTGCTTGGCTTGAGACTGCGCTGTATACTACTTGGGGCTGACTGCCTTGCTCTTTACACACTCGTGGGGGCTGGATGTTGTATACTACTTGGAGAACCGTGATCATGCATTTCCCACCCTCGGCTTATAACTCAAGTCATAGGTTTCCCCATTTTTGGGTGGTAAATTAGGGGGTCTTGGGGTTATACTGCCAGCCCGCACTAAAAAAAAGAAAAAAACTTGTTATACCTCGCCCCAATCACACGCAGCTCCTCCATGAGGAAACATGGCCGCGCCCTGCATGATTTACAGACGAAAGAAGACCATCACGGAAGACAGAAGAGGAGCCGTGCTAACAATCGTGGAGCCGTGCTGTGTGGAGTATAATACCTTTTTTTTTGTTTTGTTTTGGTTTTTTTTAAGTGCTGGGCTCAGTAAGTGACTCGTGTATAACTGAGGTGAGGATTTTCAGCACATCTTTTTTTGTGCTGAAAACCGGCATTACCCATTATAATACGGTAGTTCATGCTTTTTAGCATCATAATATTTTTTTTTGGTGTTGCTAGAGTTGTGTGTGAATGGGTATGACACATAAATATTAAGGAAATCTTATGTTGGACTCTGCGAGCCTAAATTGAAGTAGATTTGTACAGTGAAGATTGACATTACTGTAAGAGGACAATGCAATAAGGTGGCATCATCATCCATGTTATTTGTGCCCATTTATACACCTAGATATATGGCTAAGCCATATGTTTAAATGGCAAGAGAGGCGTATCTTGTGAATGGAAAAAAAGGATTGGGCATGTTGAAATCATTCTATCTTTTTTTGTAAAATATGTGGAAAATATAAAGTCACGGGGGGTTGATTGCTTTGGCTTTACTGTTCACATACCGGTCGCTCCTGTGTTAATAACAAGGTGGACCACTTTACTCAAAGGGAACCTTGTCAGCGGAATGTAACCAATAAACTACTACCAGTTGGGTTGTCAAGCAGCTTCTTCATGGCCCAGCATGGTGGCAATCATCCTCCTCCAAACAAGCAACTTTGATATGAGATGTAAAATGTTTTTATATATGCTGTGGAGTTGGAGAGTTTGGGTACTGAAGTCAAGCTCTCCCCAGCTGGGAACACCCCTCTGCTGGGATTCCCCACCACTTGAGGAGCTGCAGGACCATAGTGGGTAATTCTCCACCTCCATCAACTTTATGCAACCACTTGCATCTCAATTCAAAGTTGATTTGGTAGAAATGTTTCCACCACACTAGACGCATGAAAGAACATGATTGGGTGTTAACCTATTGACAACATACGGTAGTGATTAATTTGGTCAAATTTCCTACTGAAGGCTCCCTTTAACTATGGGAACTAGTCAAACAGCCCCCCTTCAAGGTTTCTTATAGCTTTCGTACAGTAGCTTACTATTACTGTACTGTTAACTATAAGGTATGCTCTTATTGCCTGTGCTAGTCTGTTAGTTTCTGTGCTGACACCCATATGAACCTTGCCCCTAATCTGATAAACGGCACCTCCTCTAGTATAACCCTAGAATAATGTGCTGCAGTGGTATGGTCTGAGCGCCTCTCATTATAACATTCCCCGGCGAGCTGTTACTTTGAAGTCATGAGCTTGGGTAGATATTCTGATACCATCAACATTTCATATGCTGCTTCCTTTACGAATAAAACTTTCAGGAAATTGGTTCCATACAAGTAAGAATAGAACGGAAACTCGCCCAGCAGCCACTCTCCATTTACATTATACGGTCTGTATTTGTAATACACATGAAAAGATTTATGTAAATATGTATATAATACAACCTGACCATCTCTAGTCTATTCAGGCTGGATGAAGGCAGGCTTTTGTGCCAGGTTCTTTCCATTTTCACTTAGTTTCATTCTCCTTCTCCTTGTAATTGTACCTATACTGGTAATATTTACTGCTGGTAAAGCCTGGTTTGCTATATCATTAAGCTTTGGCATTCTATATATACCTGAGGGCATTAATAGTAGTATCTTTCTAGATTATGTCTGCAGTCTATTCCGCTTGTGTTTATGATCTGACACAAGTGCGTGGGTTGGGAGGTGTCTGCTGTGCCTGGGCCTGTCACCTATGTTCTGCGGGTGCCAGTGTGTAACAGGAAGACCCGACTATAAACACTGCAGAAAAAATGTTAGTTTATAAATATGACATAAGAGTTGTTCAAATATAATTTAAACCTTTTGTACATTCTCCTTTATTCTAGAAATATGTAAGGTTTCTGAATTAGTAATTTTCATCATTTCGATGAATAAACCACATGTCAGCATTTTTCATGAGCGTGGGCTCATTATACAGTGCTTGAGGCGTCGGCGTCTAGAAATTCATCTTGTATAAGAAGAAGTTGATGAATTCCTGTCTACCCCCAACCTCGGGCGTATGCATACAGGTCGCCTAGAAGTTGTTGAAAATGCACAGTGAAACATTGACTAAGCTCCGCAAAGACTCTTTTTAGAAATTGATAATTTTATCGTAAAATAAAGTTAGCACTACAGTCCTTTTTCTCATCTGAGAAGTCATTAAGATTCTGTAGTATCTTTTACATGAATTCATTTCCTGCTATTACCAGATGTGTCATCCTACTTCCAAGATTTTAGAGATACATAATTAAAGGGTTTGGACACGTTACCTAATGTTTTTGTAATGTGTGGGGAAAGGGAAGGATATTAGGTAATTTTACCATATACCATCTATAAAAGTTCTGCTCCGCTTCTTGATATGTGAAGTGAAGCCTCCTGCTTTTACCCTCACCGCCAGACATTCCTGTTCCAACAATGGCCACAGTTGAGGGGCACGTGACTCTCAACGGCGATGTTCATGGACGTTAGAGATCACATGTCCCCTCATCTTCATCCCATTGAATGATAGGAAGTCTGGCTGATGAGAAAAGATGGAGGCTTCCCTTCCCATATCAAAAACTGGTGGCAGACTTTCAATAGATGTATATTGTAAGTTACCTAATATCCTGCCCCCAACACTTACCCACACATTACAAAAACAGAGGTAAAGTGGCCAACCCCTTTAAGCTACCTTTATATCTCGTTTTTGCCCTCCATTGTGGGTTATATCAGGGCCATCCCGACAACAGCAATTATGATACATACAAATGGGAAATAAAGCGCATCTTTACGCGTTCAACAGTGTATGTAATTTCAACTGATGAAGGCGCGTTGGTGTTGTACCTAAGCATTTATAGAATAAAGCACTTTTATGGTTAGATAACCGTAATCAATCGTCTGAGTGCAGCAGCGCTGACTCCACCGGGACTACACCTCGTTGGATCTTCTCTACAAACCACCGCCGGGCCCGCCATTCTGGGGAACGGACCAATTTGTCCCATGGCGTAGCTCCTCCTTTGCCACAGCCTTTATGACATGCTGTTCTTTTAAAATGCACCAGTGAGAGTCTCCCCTAAGTGTCTATCTCCCTTATCCAAAGATTTCACTTGAGTCTTCTGCACTTTTTTCTACTTTTGTCCTCTTTGGCTTGGTTTGCTGCACGTCCGTGGTCACCACGGTACCTACTCAATGCCAGTTTCTTTGAATCATTATTGTGTGAGACATCATCTCAGTGATTGCAGTACACATCATTACGAGGTACAGTGCAGGACAGTCTCATAGTCATCACTGGGAGCAGAGCATAAGAGGGAGGAGGAGTTACTTGAGACTAAGGAGACATGGGACTTAAATCACTAAAGACATAAACAAACTGTTTAAGCTCCATTTTTTGATTAATGACATTGAGTTTATGAGTTTTATTGTTTCAGACGTTCATATTCCTGGAATACCCTTTAAGAGGATCCCTGGGTCAGGCTGCATTATAAGCAGGGAGATTGGTAATTATGGTTCTGATGGGGAAAAATATAGAATCTTTTCCCTATAATATGTATCCCACTGTGAGGGTTCATTTCAATTGAACTTATGCGATGAACTGGAAAGTACTCTTCTCTTCACCTTCTCATAGTGATACATTTTTCTTTCTGTGTGGGATTTCCACCACAAAGCTAATCCCATATCTGTTTTTACAGGTTTCACACTGTAACTTACTCTTTATTTTTGATATTTGAAATAATGAAATTGGTTATGATTACCTAGGTCTGGGGAATTATGTAGTTATTTAATACCCTTATTGGTGAACCTTGGGTGTGTTGTGGGCTCAGTTCACACTGTACCATACCCGCTGTTTGTTTTTATGCAGCTGTCACAAGTGAAAGAAATTAAATAGTGTGACTTAAGAGGAAAACAATCAATTTGCTCTTATGTTTCGCATAAATGCAATGAGCAATTCTTTTGTCTACTTAATAGAAGAATCTACGGTCTAAATGGCAAACACAAAATGTCAGTTCAGGAGAGAATGATAGCAGATTTTGCCCCAATTTTTAGCACCATGGTGATTTGATTGCTTCCCTGTATCAATGGGGGAGATCTATTGATGTTTGTATTTAGAGCAGTGCAGAGTAGAACTGGAGCTGTTCTGTGCTCAGCAAGATCAGTGTCTGATCCGGATGATTAATGTGGGTGCATATATCACTGCGCGAGTTGTATTTGCACCTCCTTTGTTTGAGTGTCTAGTGTGGCTGCCCACAATATTTTAATTTCTTATGCACAGGTTATTTTCTGTCCTGGTCATCCTTCCCCATTTACCAACGTTGCCTCTCTTCTGCGGTGACAGTCAGAACAACTGTCAGAACACTTCTATAAAAGTAAATGTGACGTACTTGCATTTCAGGTGCAAATTTGGGGCATCCACAGTTTGATACATCTCCCCCAATATGTGTAAGAGAAGTTTCTGTATGTAGGGCAGTGGATGCGACTTTATTGGCCGCAGTTGCCCAAACTGCGAAAACAATCCCCACTATTTATTGCTGAGTGCCCCCAAAATATTAAAGCAGTGACTTATTGCTCCCTTTTCTTCAACAACGTTTGATCATATTGACTCCATGTACGACAGATGGAAAATTTGCATCATTTAGCTTCTTATGTCAGTGTAACACAGAATTTTGGGCCAGCAAGTGCTCATTCTCCCCTCTTCCTACATACTCCAATAGCAAGTATGTATCGACTTAGATAAAGATGCTGCTTTCAGTCATATAATGCTTGGAACTGCAGGAGAGTCTTTAAACATATCCATGTCTGTGTGGGCTTGGTATGAGTGACCCGGGTGCCCAAGAAAGGGCTCTGAGTGCCCGCCTCTGGGCACCCTGCCATAGGTTCGCCACCACTGATGTAAGGGGGTTAAATGGTACTCCTGTTCTCAGATTTAGACAGAGTAAATGGAGGGTGTTTATGTTTCCTTCTCGCAGACAGGGTTTAACATTGCAGATTGGAGTTGAAATAAATGCGGTAATATGTAAATTGGCTTACCAATTATGTGGTCAAGTTATATTCTGGCTACATGAGACCGATCTACTGATCTTAGTAGAAGGGAACTCCCGCTTGCGCATTAGCTAGGATCCTGTTCTCATGTGTCAGTAGGGTTTGCCAGTCATTATGGTCCACGCACCAATTTTCATCCAATTTCTGATTAATAGGGGATAACTTGGTATACTTGGTTACAACCACTTTAATATTTTCTTCAAATGAGCCTTTCCATATGCAGTTCCTTGAATTTCCCAGTAAGCTATCTTGCTACTAAATGTGAATATTGTCAGCTATTTGTACTACTTGGTGTATTGGCACACATGCATTTTCTAAGTGCTCATAGTCATACATAAAATTTTACATCTCTAGTGTGGTCATTACGTTCTGTTTCAGATAATGCATGGCGCCTTGCACGAACCACATCGTAAATCTACAAACCTTTTTGGTGTGCAGCCTCTGTCACACTTTCTCTTTCTCGCACTGGTTCTAGCTGTCAGGGTATTACTTTATCATACAAGCTGCCACTACGATGGAGGAGCATGGTGGCACTGTCGTTGTGTATGTGACTATGGCCTTGCTGAACATTAATCTACAGTTTCATATATAAGATTTGACCTGCACAAAAAAACCTGAAACTTTAAATGAAATGAATTTTATTAACTATGTGGCATGGATCATACTATGGAATTATTGTGAATTATTAACTAATCCAAGTTAGTTGTAGAATTGGGTAAACTCGTGATTCTGCATCATATTTTGATCATGCTAGGACCCGTACAGTGAATGTGTTGTCTGTGTGATC
Source organism: Engystomops pustulosus (assembly GCA_019512145.1). Classification (NCBI taxonomy): domain Eukaryota; kingdom Metazoa; phylum Chordata; class Amphibia; order Anura; family Leptodactylidae; genus Engystomops; species Engystomops pustulosus. The sequence goes on along the minus strand of CM033641.1, from coordinate 211,612,885 downwards.
TGACCAGCACACACTGGCAGCCGATTCACAGACAGGGTGCGGGGACATACACAGTGTAATTTTTCTCCGAATTAAATGGTTAATGTTATTAGTTAACTTTTCCAGTAAGGAATTACAAGTGGCAGAATTAAAGATGATGCTCGTCATTGGAAACATTATTTCAACGTTTGTAATATCATAGCATATTGGTTATTGAAACCTGTAGATTTGGCTACAGCCTGAGGATTAGGTCCAGTGTCACTGAGCTCTTTATACATATGCTGGACTGTCCGGGTGCCACTGCAATATGTATAGAAAAATCCTGCAGTAATGTGGGTGGGGCAGCATCGAAATACATTGTGGCGTATTATTCGCATGGACTGACTTTGGTAAAAATATAGCTGAAATCTGTGGTGGTCACTACCCATTTGTGATTTTGCGTTATAGCACTTCATATTAAATTAGACTTCAGGAAGTCTGTCCTAGACCTTATGTTTGAGGTGTGAATTTTTACATATGTCAGGTGATGTTACGCCACAGACCGGGCATTAAAAGTTCAAAAGTTCCATGTGAAGTAAGTATAACACACTTCTACATGCATTTAACCCTAGTATCATAGAGGTTTGACCCTTAATGCACTTTATTTTTGGCCAAGGTTATTCAAGGGCTCAATGGTTGGAACGATTCCCTAATACATCATTTCTTCAAGCATTCGTAGGCTATTATTGCTGTCACAGTCGCTGAGCAGAACACATACGGAACTTGTCTATATGTGTTGCACCATGCTATTGCACAGGTTTTGTCGGTAACATTTCATTTTGTAAGTTTGACAAAGTTTATTGTTGTTTTTTTAATGTTTTGCTCAGGTTCCATCTACCCCGAGCCCTTGTACTCTCCTCATGCAGCGAAACTCTCTGGTGATACGGCTTCGTTGAGAACTTTGACATTGTGTTGGATATTGACCTTCCGGACCTCTTTCCACTTGTTTGGAGCGTGACTGTCCACCATTTTTGGGGGGGGGGGGGGGGTAGCACTATAACTTTTGGACCTTTACGCACATGAGTGAATTCTGTTGTGTTTTTCACTGCTGTATTCAGAACAACTCGGCAGCCTGTAAGTACTTTCCCTTTTTTTATGACTAGAATTACCATAGAAAATTGCCATATACCCTCTTTTTACAGGATGAAGTTGGAGAATGTGTCGTCTTATGATCTTTTAGATTTGTAAGCCTTGTTACTACTATCTGTTTGTAGTGAGTTTCCTACCAGTATCATATAGCAGCGGAGACGAAACATCCACCATTGTGGTTGAGAAGCTTCCATGGGATAGCGGTCTGCAAGGCTTGTTCATTATATTGTGCAATTAATCTGGAAAACATGTGTCATATGGTAACTCGTTAACTCTTGTGCTGAAGTTGTAATCCTCTTATCTTTGGCATCAGTGGTTATGATCATGGTCTCTTATAGGAAACCTCTGGTTAGGAGGAGCCCCTCTGTACAAGTCAACACCACATCCCTTTTCTCACATTACGTTTTGCCGGCCCATTCAGTTTTTCCCTCGAATGAACATTGCGATAGCACTTTTTGGGGGGGAAAGTGCCTGACTGGGTGTCATTAGAGTCCAATTAGGTGAACCCAGTAGGCAGTAGGCAAAAGCTGATGGAAACTTACAGACACCAGTAACACAACTTCATGCTGTGGTGATAGTAGTATTTAATGATCAAATGGGAGAGCATTAACACCATTGAGGTCGTGACTTTCTAACCACACTTGAGAGTAAAATGATGCTGTTTTCTGGACCACTTGGGGTTTTATCTTTTACTTATAATTGCCGCTTAAGGATTGGATATATCCCAATTCATTGCAAACCCAGTCCACTATCTACAACGACAAACATAGTGTGACACAATGACCTGCCCGGTAGGTGCAGGACATGTGATTGACGCAGCGGCCATCTTCTTCTGCCCCGTGTCTCATCCACAGGGACAGATCGTGACTGATTAAGGGCAAGTAGCATTTAAATCTCCACAATAATTAATGTCCACAACATTTTTTAAAGAACATAAGAAAAATCTTAAATAAACAACTATGCTTTTTTTCTTAGATTTAATGACTATGTGAATATAATTATGGAATACCGTTTTTAAGGAAATTGAACGTTACATAATACATTTTTAAATGTATATGTAAATATCAGTATGCCATGTTTCACATGTTACGTTTACTGTATTTAGGACGCATTGAAATGGCAGAAGGGATGATCTTCTCCCAAATGTTTGAATTTGGGAAGAATCAAACCATGATTTTGGCATTGTTGACTGGCAAAAAATCTGTGGTATGTATGTATTATGTAAAGTATGTGTATATAATATAATATATATATATATAATATATATATAGAGAATATTTATGTATATGGGTGTATATATATACTGTATATATAAATATATATTATATATAACTATTATGGAAAGTTAGCAGCACTTGTATTGTTAATGTAACTTGGGTGCAAAATCCCAGAGCTTTGAGCATGGATCCACAATTACAAGATCAAAAAAAGAATGTTTCACGCCAAATTTCAAGTGTAAACAAAAAAATATCAGGTACCAGTATTTCGACTAATAAGCGCACCATCATAGTGCCTGCTAAAACGCCCTGTGCACAGTTCAAGGGCGCTGTTGTCGTGAGTATGGTTCAATATTAACGCGCCTGGACTATAAGGCGCCTTTGATTTCGGGAAATCAAAGATTTTATGTGCGCCTATAGCCCAAAAATGACGGGTGGTGTGTATATATATACCGATCTGTATATACATATTGTGTATAATATATAATAATATCTAGAGGATAATTAATAGAAAAAAGTCGCAGCCGACCAAATAAATTTGCTGTTAAATGCAGGGTCCTCTTTTTCCCTAGCATATACAGGCAGTCCCCGGGTTTACGTACAAGATAGCGTCCGGAGGTTTGTGTTCTTAGTTGAATTTGTATGCAGTCTAAACTTTATATTTTATACTTTCGTGTAGATTCCAGCCAAAAAACAATTTGGCCCCAGTGACAATTGGAGTGTTACAAACATTTTTTACTGTATATGGGACCAAAGGATTATCATTTCTAAAGCTTCAAACAGACATTTTACAGCGAATCATTGCAGTCTGGACTATGCAAAGCATTCAGAAAGCTTCATCATCACCAGAGGGTCAGAGGGGTCGTCTGTAACTAATGGTTGTCTTAATCGTGTGTCCTTAATGTAGGCTGACCTCGCCTGTATTACCAGCACGTTTCGTATGCTCTCCTTGAGCCTTTCAATCCAGATGGCTTGTAGCGCCCACTTTTCCCTGATTTATTTGGATTGCTGCCTTTTTTCTATTTCTTATTATTGAAGACCTGCCCTGGCACCACTATTAGGTGTGCAACCCACTGCTTTGATTATTTGTGTGGTGCTGTGTGGACTTTCGTCACGTATGTATGTATAGATATGATAGATAGAGGTTTCAGTATCTACAATCCGAGGTAGAATGCAGAATATAATTTATTGACAAATTCGTTTCAGACTCGGAGACATCTCATCCACGTACATTAAATCTAAATCATACAAGGTGCATTCCTATGCCCGCATGCGTCTACAATAATATTTTGGATTATTCCCTGGAACTGTTAATTGGCAGCCTAAATTGACAGCGTCGTTCCATGCTTTTCCCACGGCGACTGTTGTGTAATACATATCCATGTAGGTATAGATCCCTCCTCTAGTCCACACCTACAACACCAATTAACTCTGCCATGTATTTCTTTGTTGATCTTCTCAACTGGGATTGTCAGACAATTCCCGAATTGCCTCTTGTGCCTGGCTGGCAGGTATTGTGTGTGACACCTGGCACTGGGATCATTAGTAAAAAGCCCTGCTCAATTCGCGCCCAGTAATTAGCTCCCAGTCACCATTTTCACTGGCATCAAAGTCTGATATATCCCTAGTTGCGTAATTTCATTAATTCCATACCTGAGGTCACTGTATAGCATACTTGTCTCCATTGAGCGCTAGGCTTGGACGGATGGTGGGGTTAGCGGCTTAGACCAGGACTGTATTACAAAGGAAGAGGATGTTGTGTTTAGGCTCTTGGCTCTGAAATGAAAAGTACCAGCATTGAAAACTATCAATCTTTTCATACACCACGGCTCCTTTCAGTAAGTTCCTTTAAGTATCAAGCGCTGCAATGTTACCAATCCCACAGTATAGTAAAAACGCCAAAAGCTGTTATTTTTATAAATACTTGGACTTTACAGTCGTGCCGTCCGCTCTCCCTTCTGGCAGATTTTCAAAGGCCTCCTCCTACTACAAACGCTGTTGCTTTGAATTATACCAATAGCGTTTACGGATAATTTCATGCTTGGTCCTTTTTAGAGACTCTACGCCAGTGGTCTCAACTTTCTAATGCTTGACCCCTCAATACTTGTTCCTATTGGTTGTGGTGACCACCAAACCATGCACTCCGCAGTAAAAACAACAATGAATTGCGGCTCCGATGGCTTTAGGCGACCCCCGGCTTTGGTCGTTCGACCCGCCGCTGGGTCCCGAACCCACAGGTTGAGAACCACGCTCTAGGCTATACCTGTACTTTTGACATTGACTGATACTGACTGGTGCTAGATGTACCTAGTATTTACATAGCTCTGGGTGTAAATTGTGTATACACGTGTTGTCTCAAGAGACGATAATTCCCATACAAGTGTAACTCTTTCCCCTTTATCCCATTAGGGTATGGGGATTGTTAAACAAACCCACTGATGTGCTGACTGTACAGGAACTATAGCCTGTTCTTTTATCTTCTTATCGACCTGCTTTTGACTAAAGGATTTCACAGTCTACAAATGGAGCCTACTGTTCTCCAGGCTCCAGCGGTTGATAATGGATCCTGGAGTCCCTCCCACCATTTGCATAATTTTGTAAGCCCCTTTAAAAAAACACAAAAAACTAAAATCGCTAAGAAAGGCATAGAAAGCTTAAAGAATAGTGGATCCTTGCCAGAGGCACCATCATATTTCCGTGTGTTCGGTTACAATTTTTGATCCTGGTGTTAGATTTGCTTTAATACATACGAAATGGAAATATTACAGACTTCTTATAAGATCATGTCTTTTTCCATTTGCAGAATCGCCTAAACTCTTTAATTCTTTGTGGATGAATTGAAATCCCCAATTATGGCAAAGTATTACATACAAATTCTAGAGGCTCTATGATCTTTGTGAAAAATAAAACCAAATCCTTTAGACAAAACAAATGGAAAGTTCTTTAATATTGTGCCCACTTGGGTGGGTGGAGAATAACTTGTGTCCATCATTTTGGTTGCAGATTGCTGTGAGAGTGCAGAGTCAGATCCACATAACTTTATTCTTGCGTTAGATTTTCATCACGTGGATGATGTATCTACGTTGTTTCTACTGTGGAAAAGCGGTCTGGAAAACACTGGCCTAAAATGGTCTAAAATTCTGGCACGTGGGTCACTTCTCAGGTGCACATGAACCAGAATTAGAGAGCATAGACAATATGATACATCTTACCGCAAACCTTTAAGACTGGAAACTCCATTTCAGTGAGATAAAGTGGTGTCGTTCATTTTATATTCCGCCTTCTTCTGGATTGGGGCTTTAAAAGCAGTCTCTTGGATTCAGATGTGTGATTCCAGGTTTTAGAATAATTTCTGAGGGCATGGGTGGGGGTTGTTATATGGTAGGCACAGGTCTGTTGCTGTAACTGAGTTCTGTGTTACCCCTCACCGAGTCTGTTTGTTTGTCTTAGGTTTATTTTGTCTAGTCTAACTTGTCCTCCAGTTTACTATTTGGAATAGGTATAAGGTGGGTCTCCTGTCAAACCCAATGGGTAAGTGTTACATAACGCAGTGCCTTGACACACAAGCCCCTGTTTAGCATACACATTAGACCCAGGGGTCTCGGAACCTTTTTGCCAAGATGCCACCCTTTAAAAATTTCATACATATGGACTCCCCCCCAGTAAGTAAGGCACAAAACCCCGTTGCTCCTGCCAGCTAGCTCCTCATCGCTACCAAGCACTCTTCTCTATCATCCCGTTCGCCAGCCTAGCCAAGGCTCTTTAGGCAATGGCATCTTCGTCATAGAGAGGAGTCTGCCATCCACTCCTCTTCCTGTGACCCCGTACATAAACTCCACAACACAGAGCGGCATGCCGGGTCGCGCAAATATGCAAGCAATGCAGCCATCAAAAGAGCCACAGGTTCCCTAACCCTCTGCAATTAGACTAATGGGGCTCTCTAGGAGTGTAGCCTTTTAGGAATCCTCTTTTGTTCGGTTACAGAAGCGGACATCTTTTGCCCCGAAATTCTCCTCTGCTGGTATATAAAAATATTTTGAGATGTGCTTTACCTGCCGCCTCATTGCCCTTGGCAGTATGTCAGGACCCACGACCACTGTGACTACAGATATGCCGCATGTTGGTAATGGATTAAGTTTGTTGTCATGGCACAGTTTGACACATACCCCTCCTTCTGTGGCCGCATTTTATGGACAGGAAAGTTTTGGCTGATGTGGTAAAAAGCATTCTGTAACCCAGGGGCCTTTACTTAGACATATCAGGTATAAGAAGCAATATTGCAAAACATTTAGGAAATGTATATGGTAAGAGTTTTACCTATATCATGCCCCTTTCCCCACTCACACTTTACACACACTTACAAAAAATGTTTGTGCTAAAGTGGCGTGCCAACATTCCTTTATCAAGACACCAATTTTAGCTTAATACTACAATCTTCATTTTTGGTTGTCTTATTTGACTGCCGAATAACTAAAGCTTTTGTATGTAAGATATATCACTGTCCTAAGCTATTAGTATGTATTGTCCCTCCAGGCCATAGTGGGAGAAATGGTATTTCAGGCAGAACATTAGAATTTACAATGTTTATTAGTCATGACTTAAAATGCCCAGCCTTAATTCCTCTGAAATGTAGCTCTGCTTAAGCTGTTGGACACTACCCTATAAGTGAACTTTAGGCTTCTGTAATACAGTGCAACATGGAAGGTATGTAGCACTATCATTGTTTACTATCTGACCCATACGATGTCTGACCCTTCTAATGTTCTTTTCTCTATAACCTGATTCACACGTCACAAAAATTAATATTCATTTTTTAGGTTAGTCCTTCCAAATTTCCCATATAACGGATACAAGCAAAACCAAGACTTTGATAGCATAACCAGTGCCTATAAGCATGATAAATGGAGTGGAACGCAGTGTTGTATCTGTAATGAACCCTGCTAGACTCTTTGACTCCTTTTTGATAGTGTTATAGAACAGTGAGTTTTTCAATTTAATTGTGGTGTCCTTTGTGGTGGGATGAATCATATGCCATCAAAGATCTGAAGTTGGAGCAAATTATAGCAGACTTGAAATGGGTAATTGTGGGGTTACTACTACTTACTGCCTTCCTTTTGTGCCCTCTTAACTAACTAACTGATATAGCTATTCGGTCAGATTTGCAAATTTTAACCTAACTAGTCATAGGCGGGAACCGGTTTGTCTATCCTATGGTATTGCGCTAACTATGCCATTGTGACAGTCCCCCTTACTTTTTCCTGACATCTATCTGAATTGCCCCAGATACATAAACTTGCGCATGACAAGACGGTGAGCTCTGCTGCACACCTGTGAATAGTAAAAGGTGCTAATTATTTCCTGTGTCCCGATGCCATTTTGTAATCCACCCACAACTTGAGGATGGTGTCCAGATTTTGTAAAATAGGTCAACCAACACGGTCTGTTTCTCACTGTTTTTGTTAGGTAGTTTTCCATAACTCTCCTCCTAGTAGTGATTAGAAGTGATGGAAATGGCAGAGTGAAAAACAGGAATGAAGTGATTTCAATCAGTGTGCGTCTATGCTTCACAAGGTCATCTGTGGGTCCAATAAGGGTTCACTATATGCCCCTTTGTTAATCTATCTCCAGCTGCCGGTATACTGTCCCCCTTTATAAGCTTCCCTACTACCTTTTTAAGACGTTTATCAAAAATCAATGGCCTGATCATAAACAGAACCAAGAAAGTCTGCCTTTTTGGATACAACAACTCCTTATTGCTCCAGTGTGGTTGCTTGTGTCTGCTCTATGCCCTTTTATTTGCTATGGGGATGTCGTCACAAGTTAAGGTTACATTCACACTCGGTATGGCGGTGCGGTCATACCGCCATGTGTGCTGGACGTGGAGGACAGGAGGTGGCCCCCATACTCCCCTCCATCCGGAGCTGCCACACGCCGACAAGTAGAGCACATTGGCTCTATCTTTTTTGGACGGTGTGTGGCTCCGTGATCTACTTTTTGCTCTGTGCCGCTATATAGCTGTCTTTGGGGACGGACATGCGGCTTGCAAATTTGGCAGCTGCATGTAAGGTCACCGCAGACGGGCAATGTAATAAAAGCCCTAAAGGATTGTGTGCACTCATGGCATGATGGGAGACAAACTAAAAGAGGGGGTGCGCCATGACCAGCTGTTGGACCATGCCCTCTTGGTTAAGGCAGGACTTCGCACACAATGACCATGTCACATATGTTGAACTATTGGCTTGGCCCCGTGCTGGTCGGTAACTTCCACGGATCAAGTGCTTGGCACAAGGGAGCTGCCTTGCATCAAGGTGGAAAGTCCCTAGCTGTTGTTTACTTTGCACACAGGGCTGTATGGGTCGGTAAAGCCACTCTTAGTTTATACAAAAATTCGGATTTACAAAAAAAAAAAGTATCTTCTAGTTTTAAACGCAATACAAAACCACTTACAAAACCGAACAACAAACACTAAGTTCAAAACATATCCAAATTCATATAATCCCCGGAACAGGAGTACATCAGTGTGATTATAGAAGGGAATGACTTTCACAGCACTCTACTGCCAAGTTTTTTTGCTTTAAAACCGGGAGCCGGGGAATTCCACATCAAGATTAATCCAACTTAGGCTCTTCTTTTTGCTGACATCGTTGGGGCATGGTGTCAATCCGCATCTTATACCCCATTTTTAAAACCTAGTGGAAGTGTAGTTACTCTGTTACCAAATTAGGTAAGAATTAGAGACACCGATGGCGCCTCACTAGCGAAGCTTTAGTATGAGTTTCTAAACACAAGACAACAATACAAGACTCCTATCCTCTCCCCTGATGAGTTTGAGATACTTCGTGCCAGGATCCTCTTGTCTTCCCATTTAGGTTACTGTCAGCGGGAATTTTTTAAAGTGGGGAGTCTAATTAATATCGCATGAGCAAGAGAGATGATTCCTTTATTATCGCCACCATTTCCAATACCAAGTACTAGCAGCTTTCTCAACCCGGTTAGAATCCTCGGTTTTGAGTGATATTGTGGTGTGGTGGATCTGCCTGCAGAACTGATTGAATGCATGGTGTGATAAAGAAAACTCTTTCTTCCCGTTATTGGTCAATACTTCAGAGAATGCCCCGTCCAATATGTGAATTAAAATCCGTAATGCCTCTAGACATGTCCACTGCTCCATTATTGCCCTAATGATTTTTGTATGCTGAATTGGGCAAAGGATCGAAGTGGATTCGAATAGAAGAGTCCCCAAAACCTCTCCTCTCTTGTGTTGAGCTGAGACTCAGGAGTTTCAGTGTTCTTTTGCATATAAGATTTATTACCATACAAATTAATTTATGGAACATTTAATGTAATCCATCGGATGTTTCAAATATAATAGTTAGCTTTCGCAGCCTAGGGATCATTTTTAGAATGTTGACCCAACCAATTCTAGTCAAAAAAAGGAGGGGATTTACACCAATTCCTTAATCCTTCACCTGGGATTCACTAGAACCACTGCACATTAAAAAGTGCAGGACCTCCTCGTCAACCAACAGCTAATCCCCAATCCCCTGGATTTGAAAAGTGGATACCAGGCCAGAACCACTGGTTTTGTTTTTATCATTTTCCGTTGAATAGCCGATGGACGGGCCTTGGTAGTGGATAACAAGAAGATAAAACCGATGTTTTCCATTTATGTCGTCCGTCCAGACAACGCGCCTAACTCCTCTCAGAGGATACATAAAGTCTGGTCACTGCAGCACGAAGAGTAACTTTCCTTTCCCAGCATCTATAAAAAAGGAGTGTGATATTGTCTTGCCTACAGTGTAACTTACTCCTCCCCCCAAAAACGGCGTGGCGGGACACCTATACTGAAACTCCTAACTTCAGTCAGAACTTCACAATGTGGTGGCTAGAGATTCCACATCCATTGCAAAAAAGAAGGCGACAGATGCATCCACCTGCCGTGTCCTTCGTCAGGAGAAATGCAGACTGAAAGTTGGTGAGTTGCCTTGGTACTCTACACCTAAACTGTTTGGCTGTGAAATAGAAGCAAATTGGACCCCAAGCTTATAAACTGAGGAGCAAACCAACCCCAAACCCCAACCTGTTATATACAATTACAAACAGGGACTCAAAATTACAGCCCATAGATAATTCCATCCATGCCCACATCGATGGCTTTGGCTGCATTAAAAAATCTGACCGCAGGCATTTGGCAGCTGGTGTTAGAGACTTTGGAATTTAGAAAAAGAAAACGAAAAGAGGCATCTTATGTTTTAAATCTGAGTGGACATATTTGCACAAACCCCGTCCCTGATCTGGGTATAATAAACACTTGCACTTGCGTGTGTGAAAAGCAGGTGGCGCACAACGCTTTTGGCTGGAAACGTGTTGTTTGCACCGTCAATTATGGTAATAGTAAGACCAGAGTCAACAAGTAATGTGGTATCCTTCCCCGTCAATAACTAGGATTATAACTATTACAACAAGCTCTTCTTCGTGGATTTCCCTTAAATCTACCTTTCTGGGCTTCATTCGATTTGGTTTGGTACACAGGCATGGAAGGTAGTGGCTACTTTAAGGACCTTTGAACAACTCAACATAAATCCATCTATGCCAGGGACTTATATATGGCAGCTAGGAGATAACTTCCAACTCATCGTCCTGTTTATGGGGGTGCATCTAGAGTAGCCACCTGCCCTGCTCTAAAGTCTGTAAAGGACAAAGAATCTAGGAAAGAAAGTCTAACTGGTTTTCCATGCATGGGATACTTTAGAGGAGTATAGAAAGGAAGTGTCAGTCTCAGTAATCTTCCTCAAAGTTGCTATAATGTGAAATAGCACTTTTGAGAATCCGACTAATAATGGCCAAGAGAAATTGCCCCAAACCACTGTCTCTTAATAAATAATAAATGCCCCCTTGTGTGCCAATAGACAATTAGTTTACAGCCGGTTTCCTGTTATCGTGCATTATGCCAGCTGTTTACTACTTTTTCTACTACCCACGAACAAGTTAGTAAATAATCTATAATCTTATGTACAGTACATCCTTATTTTCCTTCTTTCTTCCCATCTAGTTGTACACATTGTGTGGGTCATTATGCGGGTATTGGTGGAAACTCAATAGGCTGTGGTGTGTAACCCATTTCTAAAATTAGTACATGGCGACCCCTACTTATAAGCACCAGGACTTACAGACGATACCCCTAGTTACAACGGACCTCTGATGTTGGTATTTTTACCTGTACTTTAGTTCCAGGTAAAATAACAGCTATAACAGTTATCAGAGTACTGCCAATTAAGCTTTAGTGTTATCCTGGTTCTTATGACAACCCACATTTTTAAAAGCAATTGTCACATGACAAAAAAAATTGATTGGGGTTACAATTATAAAATATTACAGTTCCGACTTACTACAAATTCAACTTAAAACAAACATGCAGACCCTATCTGGAACGTAACCCGGGACTGCCTGTATCCAAACTAACTCTAATGCGCGTGTACAAATTGAACACTAGTGGAAAGCATCTATTAAAAACCTGGCTCCTAGAATTGGGTGCCTATGCAGTAAGTCAATATCTCATGTGAAGCTACTGCTGCCACAGTTTTTATAATAACATATGGCCTTCGCTACTTACTTACCTTTGGCCAAAGTTTGTCACAATTACCAATTGTGTTATGGTGGTCACAAAGTCCTCAGATCTGTTTATACCCACATGCTACTTTGGACTTTAAATGGTTATTGTATTTTTATAGACTAGGTCATATATTATGCTTATGTCCGAATGTACAGGCTAAATCTAACACATTGCTCTATCTCCCCCCTCTTCTCCCCCCCTCTTTTTATTACAGAAAAGAAGGCGGCGTATCACGAAGTCTGATAGGGAGAACCTACAAACTTTGTTCATACTGCACATGTACTGGGTCAATGGATGTATTTTTAGCGGAATGATTCTGTATAGTCTTGAGCTTTCTGAAAATGCTTAATGATTTGCAAATCTCTATGTTAATACAATGTCCAGTCCCCCTTTTTTGAGACAGCAACTAGTTCAACAACACTGCTGCAAGCAGTGTCTTCCTAGCAAGGACACATGGTGTCTGGTTGAGGTACAACTAGCAATCAGCAGTCTATCAACACTCTTCTCATCCATGAAATCCAAGTAGAAATGCTGCAATAGTTTAGTTTAATTTGGTATGTGTTCATTGTGAACTTTTCAAATCTTTATTATTTTAATTGTACACACAACTGTGGCCTTACACGCATTCATTAAAAAAGCGGAAATGTGAACGACCCAAAGTTTTCGCAAAGAATCTGTAGTCTGCTAGTGTACTGTACTTTCCTCTGATCACAATTTAAGTAGCAAAGTCAATGAATGTGGGGCGGAGAAGGCCAAAACTCTCTTGTAGGGTGTCTTAAGGTTTTATACACTAAAAGGAATTGTTTAATTTCAGTTCAAGTTTTTCAATATATTCAATATCATGTGGTGGAACGGGAGATTCGCATCATGGATGTGCAGCCGACAAATCTCTGAGGAATGCTTCCAGCACCTTGTTGAATCTATGCCACGAAGAATGGAGGCAGTTCTGAAGGCAAAAGGGGGTCCAACGCATTACTAGCATGGTGTACTCTTCCAACTCTTGCATGTAACGAGATGTGAACTTATCCAACTATGGAACATGACAAATAAGTGTAGATGTTTTGTTTATTTAATTCTTTTCCTCTTTGGTAGCTGCAGTATTGTGGCTAGGTGTGATATGTAAATGATAATCCCAACAATTGCAATGTAATTGATGAGGCCAACTATTCACACTACCTGTTTGACAATTGAGATAGAGCTGTCAGCATGAATCCAATGGTTTGCTCTTTATGTCAAGCTCATGGCTCTGGAAAATTGCATCTGTGGCACAAATCTGTGAACTGCTAGGAGGCAGTAGACTGGAAATGACGCTTTGCATCTCTGAAGCGTTCCTTACCTAGAAAACAATAATTTACATAAAATGCTGGGCTGTGTACTGAGGTGGAACCATGGAATCCCAACAGATCCCAACTAATCTTCTACATGCCTTACACTAAGCAATATTCACTGAAGTATTGAATCTATGTAGAGATCTTTGGGCAAGTTTTCATTATAATTAGGTCTCCTTTGCCTGAAACTAAAGTTCTCTGAACTGTTTTAGTGCTGTGAAGATCAATCACTCTTTCATTGTCTTCCCTCTACTCCACTGCATTTACAAAAGTATAGTGTTACCTTCTAAGAAAGGCGATGCCTTCATTGAGGACAGTGGATTTATAGGAATGGACATGAAAGACCCGGTAAAAGTATAACTGCACAGATCCTTTAATAGAATGTATCTCTCTGGTGTTAGCAATTCACAGGTCATTCAGTCTAGAAGCTATTTGCTAGCACCAGTGCACTCCTAGGAGAGGGGTAAAGAGAAATGTAGAGTTCTAGCAGTATGCTGTACACAGTATTTACATACTGGCTGCTTCACAAAAACCCCATGTCCTATACAGGCAAGATAGGTTCTATAGGTTTGTTCTTAAGTTGAACTTGTATGTAAGTCGAAAATGTATATTTTATAATTGTAGATCCAGAGAAAATTGGTGTGCCCTTAAGTAGGGGACCGTCAGTACATTACTTAGGACACATTAAGCTGACTGAAGGTGTACTTCCCCCTCTGCTAGTTATGCACAGTAGCCATATTAACGCACCTCCGGGTGCGTTCATCTGTTGCGTTTTGTTTGCATCAAATGCATCACAACGGCTGAGAAGAGGAAATTACATTGCTTTTAGTATTGCGTTCACAACATGCATGTGTTAACTTGATGTTAACATGTGTTAAGACATGCATTTTGTAAACCCTATGTTGACAGCAATGTAATTGAGCAAATGTGATGTGATGTATTTGAAAATGCATGCTTTAATGCAAACACTATGCAGTATGTGAACGCAGACTCCATGCTGCAGCTGACCTAATTAGATGAAGGGAAAATTACTATTTTGCTGGTCAGTGATATTGGCAACTAGCCCCCAAATCTATGAAAAAGGAAAAAACGGCAATAGGTAGGGCAATTTATATAATGGCCCAACATGTTGTCTAAACAAGGCTTCCCCCTAAAGGTAGCTGCTATTGGAGTGATCTGCATAGAAAATATTATGTTTACTTCATTGTATATAAAAAGGTAATATGTATCTTTCTATCTAGAGTAACTCTAAAAGGGAAATTGACCTAATTAACCATTACCAGTATGCTGTTGAGCTCAATTTGGTGGCATCATTCAAAAAATCAACTTTGAAGTGAGATGCACATCGGCTGTATAAGGTCATGGAGGCGGAGAGCTCAGCATTGTAGTCGAGCTCACCATGCTTCAGAATGGAAATCTGGTTAGTGATGTGTCTGGATGCAGGACTATCAATTACAGTGAAGAGGGCATTCTGAAGTGAGGAGAGCTTGACTTCAGTTTTAAACCCTCCGCCTCCTTGACGTTATACAACCAAATAACACGTTATTTCTACGTTGATTTTCTGGATGATGCCAACATGCTTGGCCATAATTTAGACAGGATCTGGAAGGTGCTCAGCAGCTTGATGGCAAGGATGATAAACCAGGGACAATTACTCATAGATCCACTGTGACTATGGTTATCTTCTTGTATTTGTTATCCATGGCCTATTTCCTTCTAAAATCAACTTATAAAATTATGCTAATGATTATGAAGGGTTTTTGGGGTTTTTTAACAGAGCCTTGCTGTGCTGCAGATTCACAGGCTGTTACCCTGTGCAGGAGCACTTCCCTCCTCCCACTGTGTGCTGAAATGTCCTCTGCTTCTGTAAGATTACATCTGGCAGAAGGAGGGGGGTAAGTGCTCGAAGAGCAGGCGTGTGGGAGACAGTGTAATAGCCTATTAAGCTGCTGCACAGAGGGTAATACTACCAGGAGTCCTACCGGCTCATCAGCATAATTTTAATAGTTGATTTTAGAAGGAGGGAGGCCATGGATAACAAATAGAAGAAGATTACCGCAGTCACTGTGCCTGGATCTATGAGTAAATGTCTCTGGTTTATCATGATGAATTTGGATGATAGGTTTTCTTTAATACATAAGAATTCATTGAAATGATTGAATACCTGGTGAAAAGTTATGTTTCGAGTTTCATAACGGCCTGTGGGTTTGACCCTTGTTGAGGCTTTGTTTCTTTTGGCTGTGTTATGTACAGCGGGGTGATGGGGGATGCCGTGGTGTCCGCAGCGTGTTATGAGCACTCACATAATGAATGTCTTTGTGCCTCTATCAGAACATGCATTCTAGTAGACGGTGACAGTGCAGCTGCATCCCTGGCAACAAGACCATGGGAGAGAGAAGTAGGGCACACTTCCAAACACAAAGCACAGCTCCGCCTGCAGCCAGGCACACTAATCCGTCAGATTAATTCAAGGCACACATCCTGACAATGACACGCCAGGCCCTACACGCAAATAAATGATATGGAGGAGATGCTCCGATTCAAGCTGCTTTGTACTTAAATGATGGATGTCGCCTACCCCTTGGTGTTAAAATACTCTGGGTACATAACCCTCATGTGCTGCATTTCATTTTATTTCTAAAGTTTCTATATATTACAGAACATCCATAACATATGTATTTGTTATTTCTGTGGTTGACCAACTTCTGCTAGAATATATATATATATACTGTATATGTAATATGTACTATACAAATTTCCTACTGTGTCCTCAGAAATTATTTGCTGTCCAGAAGAATTATAAATCATTGCTGACTGATATTATCATTAAGGCCACCTTGTAGAAGTGTTGAGACGTATAATCTGGGAAATATGCAAATAGGTTTTACAGGATGGGACAAGGAAAGCCACTCGTTGTTTGCATACTCGCCTATCTATAGAAGTACAAAGTTGCTTCTGTATGAATAGTGCTTTACTTGTTACCAGACATTCTGCAGTTTGCTTTCTTTCAGTAGATGGATAAATTCCTATTTACATCTTGTTTTTAAAAGCTCCCTCCAAACGAAACTGGATGACAGCTGAATATAATTTATTCCCATTCTGAGGGTGCGGTCACACGTCGCGTTTACCGCATGCGTTAAAAAACGCATTGGAATAGCTGGAGAGTGATTTGCCTAATTAAACACCTCTTAACACTTGTGTTTACAAAACGCATGCGTTAACCGCGATGTTAACGCATGCGTTAACAATGCGTTAACAACCGCATGCGTTAACCGCGATGTTAACGCATGCGTTAACAATGCGTTAACGGTTGCGTTTTGTAAACACAGGTGTTAGCAGCTGTTTAATTAGGCAAATCACTCTCCAGCTATTGCAATGCGTTTTTAAACGCATGCGGTAAACGCGACGTGTGACAGCACCCTGAGGGTGCGTTCACACGTTGCAGTTAAAACTGCATTTCAATCGGCTCTGAGGTGGTTTTAGGTGCAGTTTTGTCAATTGAACAGGTGAAAGACATGAACTGAACGAGTGAATTTGATTTTGAAGGAGAAAGCTATTCCACAAATTTCATTCACCTGTTGATTTGATGTCTTTCACTTGTTAAAATAAGTAATACCACCTAAAACCAACCCAAAACTAATTGCGATGCAGTTTTAACTGCAACGTGTGACCGCACCCTAAAACACTGTGGGTCCACAAGTAGAGGTGCTGCTCTGCAGCTTTTTGATTAGCTTTTTCACCGTAGATTTTTAAAATTTAAATTGTCTATGTGCTGTTTTAATAAGCCAACCCCTTTTAAGCTTAGGTTTGGTTACCAGTAGGTTAAAGGGAACGTACCACCACGAATCTACCTATAAAGGTAGAACAGGTGGTAGGTGGATGTATGGAACGTGAGGATTAGCCCTTTTTAGAGCTAATCCCTCACGTACCTTGTAGCTTTTTTAAACCTTTATTGCCCTATTTATGTACATTTTCTAAAGAGGCGTCTGGGGCGTGGAGTAGCAGGACATGAGGCTACACGTTGCGGCTACTCCATGCCCCAGTAGCCTCTTTGTTCCTCCTACCCTAAGGCCGCGGTCACATGATCCGCTAGGCGTCCGTTCATAACGAGACGCTAGCGCACAGGGGGCGGTCCTCGGCCCGAACGCACATGCGTTAACAGGGAAACGCATGCGATCGGCTTATCAATCGCATGCGTTTCGCTGTTAACGCATGTGCGGTTGGGCCGAGGACCGCCCCCTGTGCGCTAGCGTCGCGTTATTAACGGACGCCTAGCGGATCGTGTGACCGCGGCCTAAAATCTCCTACCCGGAGTTCTGCGCATGCGGAGTAGCTCTGGCTTCATTGCAGTGGGCGCGCGGCCTTCATTCTGCATATGCGCGGAACAACGACTTCTCGGACGAGGGTGCACAGCTACAAGGAGCTGAGCGCTGAAGATCTCAGGGTAGGAGGGACAAAGAGGCTACTGGGCCGTGGAGTAGCCGCAACGTGTAGCCTCATGTCCGGCTACTCCATGCCCCAGTAGTCGTTTTAGAAAATTGACATATTAGGGCAATAAAGATTTAAAAGAGATAGTGGGGACGTGAGGATTAGCCCGAAAAAGGGCTATCCCCACATACCATACATGCACCTACCACCCGTTCTACCTTTATAGGTAGATTCGTGGTGGTAGGTTCCCTTTTAAGGGCACGTTCACACGTTGTGTTTTGACTTGCGTTTTCATTGCATTTGAAAAGCATATACAACAGCTGAGGAGGGGTTATTTGCCTAATTACATCACTGTTAACATTTCCGTTTACAAAACGCATCGTAAACGCAATGTTAACATAACGGTAATGTAATTAGGCAAATCACCTCTCATCAGCTGTTGTATATGCGTTTAAAATGCAATGAAAACGCGACCAAAACGCAACGAGTGAACGCGCCCTAAGGAATAAGTGGTTTATTTCTATTGGGCCTCCTCTACAGGAAGGGCGCATGCAGGCTGTAGACTAGGTACATCTGCCATATTGAGGATGTAGATGCTTGTAATACAGTTATTGCTAAATATACAGTATTCATTACCGCCACAGCGAATATAGCATAAAAACATTGAGCCTCATTCCAGCTTCATCTTTTTATAGTTAACTCCAAAAAGATAATTAATAATTTTCTGCGTCAACATAATAGTTCCCCTAGGACAAGGAATTTGACCGTTCAGATTTTATCCATATACCTCTAATACCTATTTCTGAGGCTCTGTTCATATTGGTATCATGACCTCTACCTATATCCTTATTCAAGCAGATTCTGATAGACGCCATTTACTAGTTCTGAAGTGAAGCTCTCATTATGAATTTACATATTTACTAGCCACAGCCCAGCATTGCTGTAATAGACAGGACCTGCTGGTTGCACTTGGGGCAAAATATACTGTGAGGGCGCGTTCACACGTGGCGTTTTGACCTGTGTTTTCATTGCGTTTGAAACGCATATACAACAGCTGAGGAGGGGTGATTTGCCTAATTACATCACTGTTAACATTTCCGTTTACAAAATGCATCGTAAACGCGATGTTAACGCATGCGTTAGCAGTGCGTTTACAAACATAAGGGTGAAGACACACATGGCGTTTTTGGGCCGTTTTTACTAAGTGCGTTTTCAGATCGTTAAAAATGCATGCGTTAAAAAACGCATCAGTTTTTTAAAAACGCATGCGTTTTTGTCCGTTTTTCAGAAATTGCGCAATGATCTGAAAACGCACTTAGTAAAAACGGCCCAAAAACGCCATGTGTGTCTTCACCCTGAGGGTGCTGTCACGCGTCGCGTTTACTGCATGCACTTAAAAACGCATTGCTACAGCTGAAGGGAGATTTGCCTAATTAAACAGCTGTTAAGGCTTGCGTTTTGTAAACGCAGGTGTTAACAGCTGTTTAATTAGGCAAATCTCAATTCAGTTGTAGCAATGCGTTTTTAAACGCATGCAGTAAACGCGACGTGTGACAGCACCCTAAGGCCGCGGTCACACGTACCGCTAGACGTCCGTTCATAACGCGATGCTAGCGCACAGGGGGAGGTCCTTGGTCTCTGGAAACGCATGTGCGTTCGGGCCGAGGACCTCCCCCTGTGCGCCAACGTCGCACGGATGTTATTAACGGATGTCTAGCGGTACGTGTGACCGCGGCCTAAGGGTGAAGACACACATGGCGTTTTTGGGCCGTTTTTACTAAGTGCGTTTTCAGATCGTAAAAACCGCATCCGTTTTCTAAAAACACATGCGTTTTTAAAAAACGGAGGCGTTTTTTAACGCATGCGTTTTAACGTCTGAAACTCACTTAGGAAAAAACGCCCTAGTGCTTTTTCTCCGATCGTTAAAACGCATGCGTTTTTTTGACAGGTTTGACCAATTATCTTAATCCAAACTGGTCAAAAACGCATGCGGTTTTTAACGCATGCGTTTTTAACGATCTGAAAACTAAAAACGGCCCAAAAACGGCCTAAAAACGCTAAGTGCATCTTCACCCTTAGTCTTTGTAAATACTTGCATTCCCCTTAGTATCCCATATCATAAATACCATATATTAAAGGGGTGTTCCCATTACAGTAAATTAATGTTATTGTTTGTATGAAAAAAAGTTATACAATTGTCCAATATACTTTCTGTATCAATTCATCATGGTTTTCTAGATCTCTGCTTGCTGTGTTTACTTCCAGTGGACAGAAATCTGACCATGGTCACACAGGTGCATGGCTCGGTATAACACACAGCTCTCATTACTCTTTATGCTGCTAATGAGTTGTGCACCTGTCAGATTTCTGTCCACTGGAAGTAAACATAGAAGCTTTCTATAGAAAGACAGCAAGCAGGGATTTAAAAAACTGTGATGAATCTATAGAGAAAGTATATTAGACATTTTATAACTTTTCATGATACAAACAATAACAGTAATTTGCTGAAATGGGAACACCCCTTATAATGATAATGGTAGAAAGCAGAGGCACCAAACTACCTCTTTCTTTAGGCCCCAATTTTGACCTGCATTTTGGATTTGAAGAATCCTACTCCAGTGTCTGAAACCTGTCTTTCAGATCGATGGATAATATTTTGGTACATTCAGCAGTGTTTATCTTTTTTTTACAACTGTTTAAATGACTGCAAATAGTTGGCAAAAACACTTCTTTACATAGGTAAAATGGGAAATCCTAAAGCTCACTATAGTTGTGTGGCAAATATCAGCTTGCTGAGTCCACGTTACATCTGTAGTGATTCGGCATAGTCCTGCACATTCATCCAGTAGCATGTGGTAACAGGATCTTCATCTCTTCCAAGAAGGCTCAGAGGCTTTTAGAGGTGGAATGATGAAATGGCTTATAAAGTGGTTATCAGACAGAAATGTTATTTTCTGCTCAGTAATGCAGATACCTCAGCTGTTCAGTCCATCAGTGCCCGGAAAGCTGAGTAATGTTTTTTTGGTTTTCTCTCTATGTCATGGAGTGGGAACTTGGCTGCTGTGTTTCATGCCTAGTGTGACTCACCTGTATTAGGCCAGAATAAACAGGAGGATCCCACACTATTGTGGTTCACTTCCAATCTCTGCTTCTTTTCAAGGAATGCACAAATTCCTATATTGGGTAATAGCGTAATAATCTAAGTGTTTTAATATTTCGTTATTTTATGATAAAAACATGGCTACCGTATATATACTCGTGTATAAGCCGAGTTTTTCAGCACAAAAAATGTGCTTAAAAACCTCATCTCGGCTTATACACGAGTTAATGAAAAAAATAAACTTACTTACTCACCGATGCTGTATTAGCCGGCAGAGACGCCTCCATGCGATCTGCCAGTTGACGCACACTATGATGCCTCTGATAACATCCATAGAGTGCGCTGGCCGGCACATCACATGGACGCGTCTCTGCCGGCTAATACAGCAGAATGAAGACCGAAGAGGAGCCGCGACAAGCATCGGGGTGCCGGAGGGTGATTATGTAATTTTTTTTTTTTTTTTTTTGTATGTGCTTGGCTTGAGACTGGCTGTATACTACTTGGGGCTGACTGCCTTGCTCTTTACCACTGGGGGCTGGATGTATACTACTGGGAGACCGTGATCAATGCATTTCCCACCCTCGGCTTATACTCAAGTCAATAGGTTTCCCCAGTTTTTGGTGGTAAAATTAGGGGTCTTGGGTTATACTGCCAGCCCAGCACTAAAAAAAAAGAAAAAAACTTGTATACTCGCCCCAATGCACAGCGCAGCTCCTCCATGAGGAAACATGGCCGCGCCCTGCAGGATGTTACAGACGAAAGAAGACCATCACGGAAGACAGAAGAGGAGCCGTGCTAACATCGTGGAGCCGTGCTGTGTGAGTATATACGTTTTTTTTTGTTTTGTTTTTTTTTTTAAGTGCTGGGCTCATGTATTGACTCGTGTATAAACTGAGGTGAGGATTTTCAGCACATTTTTTTTGTGCTGAAAAACTCGGCATATACACGAGTATATACGGTAGTTCATGCTTTTTAGCATCATAATATTTTTTTTGGTGTGCTAGAGAGTTGTGCTGTGAATGGGAATGACACATAACAATATTAAGGAAATCTTATGTTGGGATCTCTGCAGCCTAAATTGAAGTAGATTTGTACAGTGAAAGATTGACATTACTGTAAGAGGACAATGCAAATAAGGTGGCTATCATCATACCATGTTATTTGTGGCCCATTTATACACCTAGATATATGGCTAAGCCATATGTTTTAAATGGCAAGAGAGGCGTATCTTGTGAATGGAAAAAAAGGATTGGGCATGTTGAAATCATTCTATCTTTTTTGTAAAATATGTGGAAAATTTAAAGTCACGGGGGGGTTGATTGCTTTGGCTTTACTGTTCACAATACAGGTCGCTCCTGTGTTAATAAAAGGGTGACCACTTTACTCAAAGGGAACCTGTCAGCGGAAATGTAACCAATAAACTACTACCAGTGGGTTGTCAAGCAGCTTCTTTCATGGCCCAGCATGGTGGCATCATCATCCTCCAAAAAAGCAACTTTGATATGAGATGTAAAATGTTTTTATATAGCTGTGGAGTTGGAGAGTTTGGTACTGAAGTCAAGCTCTCCCCAGCTGGGAACACCCCTCTGCTGGGATTCACCAGACTTTAGGAGCTGCAGGACCATAGTGGTAAATTCTCCACCTCCATCACTTTATGCAACCACTTTGCATCTCAATTCAAAGTTGATTTGGTAGAAAATGTTTCCACCACACTAGACCATGAAAGAAACATGATTGGGTGTTAACCTTATTGACAACATACTGGTAGTGATTAATTTGGTCAAATTTCTACTGAAGGCTCCCTTTAACTATATGGGAAACTAGTCAAACAGCCCCCCTTCAAGGTTTCTTATAGCTTTCGTACAGTAGCTTACATATTACTGTACTGTTAACATATAAGGTATGCTCTTATTGCCTGTGCTAGTCTGTTAGTTTCTGTGCTGACACCATATGAACCTTGCCCCTAATCTGATAAAACGGCACTCCTCTAGTATAACCCTAGAATAAATGTCTGCAGTGGTAGTGTCTGAGCGCCTCTCATTATAACAGATTCCCCGGCGAGCTGTTACTTGAAGTCATGAGCTTGGGGAGATATATCTGATACCATCAACATTTCATATGCTGCTTCCTTTACAGAAGAAACTTTCAGGGAAATTGGTTCACATACATAGTAAGAATAGAACGGAAACTCGCCCAGCAGCCACTCTCCATGTTACATTATACGGTCTGTATTTGTAATACACATGAAAAAGATTTATGTAAATATGTATATAATACAACCTGACCATCTGCTAGTCTATTCAAGGCTGGATGAATGGCAGGCTTTTGTGCCAGGTTCTTTCCATTTTCACCTAGTTTCATTCTCCTTCTCCTTGTAAGTGACTTATAATTGTAACCTATACTGGTAATATTTACTGCTGGTAAAGCCATGGTTGCTATATCTTAAGCTGTTGGCATTCTATTATATACCTGAGGGGCATTAATAGTAGTTATCTTCTAGATTAGGTCTGCAGTCTATTCCGCTTGTGTTTATGATCTGACACAAGTGCGTGGGTTGGGAGGGTGTCTGCTGTTTCGGGGCTGTCACCTATGTTCTGCGGTGCCAGTGTGTAACAGGAAGACCCGAGACTATAAAACACTGCAGAAAAAATGTTAGTTATAAATATGACATAAGAAGTTGTTCAGAAATATAATATTAACCTTTTGTACATTCTCTTTTATTCTAGAAATATGTAAGGTTGTCTGAATTAGTAATATTTCATCATTTCGATGAAATAAACCCACATGTCAGCATTTTTCATAAGCGTGGGCTCATTATACAGTGCTTGAGGCGTCGGCGTCTAGAAATTCATCTTGTATAAGAAGAAGTTGATGAATTTCCTGTCTACCCCCAACCTCGGGCGTATGCATACAGGTCGCCTAGAAGTGTTAGAAAATGCACAGTGAAACATTGACTAAGCTCCGCAAAGACTCTTTTTAGAAATTGATAATTTTATCGTAAAATAAAGGTCAGCACTACAGTCCTTTTCTCATCTGAGAAGTCATTAAGATTCTGTAGTATCTTTTACATGAAATTCATTCCTGCTATTACCAGATGTGTCATCCTACTTCCAAGATTTTAGAGATACATAATTAAAGGGTTTGGAAACGTTACCTAATGTTTTTGTAATGTGTGGGGAAAGGGGAAGGATATTAGGTAATTTACCAATATACATCTATTAAAAGTTCTGCTCCGCTTTCTTGATATGTGAAGTGAAGCCTCCTGTCTTTTACCTCATCAGCCAGACATTCCTGTCCATACAATGGCTGCAGATAGAGGGACATGTGATCTCTAACAGGCGATTGTTCATGGACAGTTAGAGATCACATGTCCCTCCATCTGCAGCCATTGAATGGATAGTAATGTCTGGCTGATGAGGTAAAAGACAGGAGGCTTCCCTTCACATATCAAAAAACTGGTGCAGAACTATTAATAGATGTATATTGGTAAGTTACCTAATATCCTGCCCCCACCACTTACCCACACATTACAAAAAACATGAGGTAAAGTGGCCAACCCCTTTAAGCTACCTTTATATCTCGTTTTTGCCCTCCATTGTAGGGTTACATCAGGCCAATTCCCGACAACAGCAATTATGGATACATACAAATGGAAATAAAAGCGCATCTTACGCGTTTCAGACAGTGTATGTAATTTCAACTGACGAAGGCGCGTTGTATTGTACCTAAGCATTTATAGAATAAAGCACTTTTATGGTTAGAACACTGTAATCAGATCTGAGTGAAGCAGCGCCGACTCCACCGGGACTACATCTCGTGGATCTTCGCTACACCGCCGGGCCCGCCATTCTGGGTGAACGGACCAATTTGTCCCATGGGCAGTAGCTCCTCCTTTGCCACAGCCTTTATGACATGCTGTTCTTTTAAATGCACCAGGTGAGAGTCTCTCCCTAAGTGTCTATCTCCCTTATCCAAAAGATTTCACTTGAGTCTTCTGCACTTTTTTTCTATTTTGTCTCTTGGCTTGGTTGCTGCACGTCCGTGGTCACCACGGTACCTACTCAATGCCAGTTTCTTTGAATCATTATTGTGGTGAGACATCATCTCAGTGATGGCAGGTACGCATCATTACTATGGTAACAGTGCAGGACAGTCTGTCAGATCATCACTGGGAGCAGAGCATAAGAGGGAGGAGGAGTTACTGAGAACTAAAGGATCATGGGACTTAAAATCATAAAGACATAAAATCAATCTGTTTAAGCTCCATTTTTTGATTAATGACATTGAGTTTATGAGTTATTGTTTCAGACGTTCATATTCCTGGAATACCCCTTTAAGAGGATCTGTCACAGGCTGCATGTTATAGAGCAGGGAGATTGGTATATGGTTCTGATGGGGGAAAAATATAGAATCTTTTCCCATAAATCTGTATCCCACCTGTGAGGTCATTTCAATTGAAACTTATGCAGATGACTGGAAAGTACTTTTCTCTTCACCTTCTCAATAGTGCATACATTTTTCTTTCTGTGTGGGATTTCCACCACAAAGCTAATCCTCAGATCTGTTTTTACAGGTTTCACACTGTAACTTACTCTTTATTTTTGATATTTGAAATAATGAAACAGTTTCTGATTACCTAGGTCTGGGGAATTATGTAGTTCTTTAATACCCAGTAATGGGTGAACCTTGGGTGTGTTGTGTGCTCAGTTCACACTGTACATACCCGCTGTTTGTTTTTAGCAGCTGTCACTAGTGAGAAATTAAATAGTGTGACTTTAAGAGGAAAACAATCAATTTGCTCTTATGTTTCGCATAAATGCATGAGAATTCTTTTGTCTACTTAATAGAAGAATCTACGGTCTAAATGGCATAACAAAATGTCAGTTCAGGAGAGAATGATAGCAGATTTGCCCCAGATTTTTAGCACCATGGTGATTGATTGCATTCCCTGTATCAATGGGGGAGATCTATTGATGTGTTGGTATTTAGAGCAGTGCAGAGTAGAACTGGACTGTTCTGTGCTGCAACAGATCAGTGTCTGATGCCGGATGATTAATGTGGTGCACTATATCCTTTTAGTTGGTCTAGTGTGCTGCACCACAATATTTTAATTTTCTTATGCACAGGTTATTTTCTGTCTGGTCATGCCCCTCAGTTACCAACGATTGCCTCTTTCTCAGATGAGTCAGAAAACTGTCAGAACACTTTCTATAAAAATAAATTTGACGTACTGCATTTCAGGTGCAAATTTTGGGCATCCACAGTTTGATACATCTCCCCCCAATATGTGTAGAGAGAAGTTTCTGTATGTAGGGCAGTGATGGCGAACCTTTTAGTGGCCGAGTGCCCAAACTGCAAAACAAACCCCCCCTATTTATTGCGAGGTGCCAACCAAATATTAAAGCAGTAACTTATTGCTCCCTGTTCTTCAACAACGTTTGATCATATTGACCTCCTGTAGACAAGATGGAAAATTTGCATCATTTAGCTTCTTTCCAGTGTCCCTCTGTACACAGAATTTTGGGGCCAGCAGAAGGGCTCATTCTCCCTCTTCCTACATACCCAAGTAGCAAAGTAAGTATCACTTAGATAAAAGATGCTGCTTTCAGTCATATAAGTTGCTTGGAACTGCAGGAAGATTCTTTAAATCCTGTCTGGTGTGCTTGGGTGATGACCCGGGTGCCCACAGAAAGGGCTCTGAGTGCCGCCTCTGGCACCCGTGCCATAGGTTCGCCACCACTGATGTATGGGGTTAAATGGTACTCACTGGTTCTCAGGATTTAGGACAGAGATAAATGGGAGGGGTTTATGATTTCTCTGCAGACAGGGTTTAAACATTGCAGATTAGTTGAAATAAATGCTATATGTAAAGTGGCTGTACCAATTTGGCAAGTTATCCCTGCTACTGAGACCTCTACTGATCTTTAGAAGGGAACTCCTGCTTGCAGCATAGCTAGGATCCTGTTCTCGTGTTCAGTAGGGGTTTCCAGCATTTGGTCCCTCACCAATTTCAATCCAAATCTGATGAATTGGGGATAACTTGTATACTTGGTACAACCACTTTAATATTTTCTTCAAAATTAAGCCTTCCATATGCAGTCTTGAAGTTCCACAGTAAGCTACTTCTACTAAATGTAATATTTCAGCTATTTGTACTATGTGGTATTTGGCACACATGCATTTCTATATGCTCATACATAAAATTTTACATTCTCTAGTGTCATTACGTTCTGTTCAGAAATCATGGCGCCTGGCACGGACCACATCAGTAATCTACAAACCTGTAGTTGGTGTGCAGCCTCTGCTCACACTTTCTCTTCTGCACTGTTCTAGCTGTCAGGGTATTACTTTATCATACAAGTCTGCCACTTACTGATGAGGAGCATGGGTGGCACGCAGTTGTGTAATGTGACTTGGCATTTGCTGAACATTAATCTACAGTTTATATATAGATATGACCTGCACAAAAACCTGAACCTTGTAAATGAAATGATTTTAATTAACTAATCTGGCATGGATCATAACTATGGAATTATTGTGAATTATTAACTAATCCAATTTAATTGTAACTGTGAGTCTGCATCATATTTCTGTATCATGCTAGGACTACCGTACAGTGAAATGTGTTAGGTCTGTGTGATCTGACCAGCACACAGGTCCGATTCCACAGACGGGTGCAGCGGACATACAGGAATAATAACATTAACCGGAATGTAATGGGTTAATGTTATTATTAACTTTTGCCCAGTAAGGAATTACAAGTGGCAGAATTAAGGATGATGCCTCATTGGAAACAATTGATTTCAACGTTTGTATATCATAGCATATTTGGTTATTGAAACCTGAGAATTTGGCTACAGCACTGAGGTTAGGTCAGGTCACTGAAGCTCTTTTATAGCTGGACTGTACCGGTGCCACATGCATATGTATCGAAAAATCCTGCATTAATGTGGTGGCAGCATCGAGAATACATTGTGCGTATTATTCGCTGGGAAGCTGGACTTGGTAAAAATATAGCTGAAATCTTGTGGTCACTACCCCATTTGCAATTTGAGTTTATAGCACTTCAGATTAAATATTAGGAAGTCTCCTAGACCCTTATGTTGAGGTTGTGAAATTTTTAGATATGTCAGGTGATGTTACGCCACACCGGGCATTAAAAGTTAAAAGGTCCATTGAAGGTATAACAAATTTACATGCATTTATAACCCTAGTACAGTGATGGCCAACCTATGACACGCGTGTCAGTGCTGACACGCATAGCCATTTTCAGTGACACGCGGCCGCCGGAGAGTTACATTTCATCCTCGGCTCCTACACGGCCAGGTGCAGTAGCCGGGAGGCTGAGAGATTGTCCAGCACATTGTAATAAATAGATGTAGTATGGCAGTACATGGTAGGATGAATCAGACAACCTAGGATTAAAGTACCCTAGAAGTTAAATAATTATACATATGTGTTATTTAAACTATAAATATCACAAAATTATGTTTTTTTTGTCAAGGTGACACACCACCCGAGTTATGCTCGGTTTTTTGGCGAATTTTGACACACCATGCTCAAAAGGTTGCCCATCACTGCCCTAGTATGATATAGAGTTTTGACCCTAATGACTTTATTTTTGCCCAATGTTATTCAAGGGGCTCAATGGTTGGGAACACCTTCCCTAATTCATCATTTCTTCAAGGGTTCTAGCTATTATTGCTGTCAATAGTAGCTGAGCAGAACACAGGAGCTTGTTATATGTGTGCACATGCTATTGCACAAGTTTTGTACATTTATTTGTGTAAAGTTTGACGTGTTTTTTTTTATGTTTTTCTCAGGTTTCCATCTACACAAGACCCGTGTACTCTCCTCAATGCAGGCGAAACTCTCTGAGGATACGGCTTCGTTGAGCACTTGACATTGTGTTGGATATTGACCTCCCGGACTTCACCTCTTTCCACTTGGTTGTGGAGAGTGACTGTCACCATTTTGTAGGCACTATAACTTTTTGGACTTTTAGCAATGAGTGAATTCTGGTTGTGTTTCAACTGCTGTATTGCAGAACAACCGCAGCCTGTAAGTACTTTCCACTTTTTATTACTAGAATTACCATAGAAAAATTGCCATATACCTATTTTACAGGATGAAGTTGGAGAATTGTGCGTCTTAGATAGAATTCTTTTAGATTTTGTAAGTTGTTACTACTATCTGTTTGTAGTGAGTTTCCTACCAGTATCATACAGCTGGAGGAACTAAAGCATCCACCATTGTGGTTGAAGGCTTCCATGTGATAGCGGTCTGGCAATGCATTGTTCATTATATTGTGCAATTAATCTTGGAAAAACAGTGTCATATGGTAACTGTAACTCTTGTGCTGAAGTGTATCCTCTTATCTTTGGCAGCAGTGGTTATGATCATGGTCTCTTATAGGAAAACCTCTGTAGGAGGAAGCACCTCTGTACAAGGTCAACAACACATCTCCTTTTCTCACATTACGTTTGCCGGCCCATTTTATGTTTTTTAACATACGAAAGAACATCCGATGAGCACATTTTTGTATGTGCCTGACTGGTGTCATTAAGAGTCCAATAGGTGAACCTCAGGCAGTAGGCATAAAGCTGATGGAAACTTACAGACACCAGTAACACAATACTTCATGCTGTGGGTGATAAGTAGTATTTAATGATGCAAATAGGGAGAGCATTAACACCAGTGAGGTTCTTGGCTTTCTAACCACACTTGAGAGTAAAATGATGCTGTTTGCTGGACACTTGGTTTTTATCTTGTACTTATAATTGCCCTTAAGGATTGGATATAATCCCAATGCATTGCAACCAATCCACTACAGACAAACATAGTGGTGACCACATGACCTGCCCAGGTAGGTGCAGGACATGTGATGTGACCAGCGGCCATCTTCTGCCCCGTGTCTCATCCACAGGGACAAGATCGATGGACTGATTAAAGGGCAAGTAGCATTTAAATTCTCCACCATAATGTATGTCCGCAACATTTTTTAAAGAACAGTAAGAAAAATTTTAAATAACAACTAATTGCTTATTTTCTTATATTTAATGACTATGTGAATATAAATTATGGAATACCTTTTTTAAGGAAATTGAAATTGTTACATATATTTTAAAATGTATATGTAAATATCAGTAAGGCCATGTTCACATGTTACTTTTTACTGTATTTAGGAACGCAATTGAAATGCAGCAGGGATGAGCTTCTCCCAAATGTTTGAATTTGGGAAGAAGCACCATGTATTTTGCATTGTTGACTGGCAAAAAATGTGTTATGTATGTATATATATATGTGTGTGTGTGTGTGTGTGTATATATATATAATGTATATATAAATATATATATTATATATAATATATATGGAAAGGAGCAGCACTTGTATTGTTAATGTAACTTGGGTGCAAAATCCCAGAGCTTTGACATGGATCCACAATAAACAGATAAAAAAAAGAATGGTTGCACTGCAAAATTTCAAGTGAAAAAAAAATATCAGGGTACCGTATTTTTCGGACTATAAGGCGCACCATCAATAGATGCCTGCTAAAACGCCCTGTGCACAGTTCAAGGCAGCTGTTGTCTGTGAGTATGGTTCATATATAACGCGCACTGGACTATAAGGCGCACCTTTGATTTCTGAGAAAATCAAAAGATTTTATGTGCGCCTTATAGCCCAAAAAATACGGTGTGTGTGTATATATATAATATATGTATATACATATGTGTGTATAATATATAATAATATATAGAGAGATATGTGAAATAGAAAAAAGGCAGCACTCCAAATAAATTTGCTGAAAAAGCTAGTGGTCCTCTTTATTCCATAGCATATACAGGCAGTCCCCGGGTTACGTACAAGATAGCGTCCGGAGGTTTGTTCTTAAGTTGAATTTGTATGCAAGTCGAAACTGTATATTTTATAATTGTAGATCCAGCCAAAAAAATTTTTTGGCCCCAGTGACAATTGGAGTTTAAACATTTTTTGCTGTAATGGGACCAAGGATTATCAATAAAGCTTCATAACAGACATTTTACAGCTGATTATTGCAGTCTGGGACTATAGCAAAGCATTCAGAAAGCTTCACCAGAGGTCAGAGGGGTCTGTCTGTAACTATGGGTTGTCTGTAAGTCGGGTGTCCTTATGTAGGGGACCGCCTGTAGTACAGCAACGTTTCGATTCTCCATGAGCCTTTCAATCCAGCGGCTTGTAGCGCCGAAACTTTTTCACTGGATTTATTTGGAGTGCTGCCTTTTTTCTATTTCATATTATTGAAGACCTGAACCTGGCCCTATTAGGTGTGCACCCACTGCTGTGCTTAGTTGTGTGTGCTGTGTGGACTTTCGTCAAGTATGTATGTATGTATAGATAGATAGATATAGGTTTCAGTCTACAATCCGAGGGAGTAATGCAGAATATAATTTATTGAAGATGCGTTTCAGACATCGGAGACATTCATCACGTACATTAAATCCATGATCAAGTGCATCTATGCCCGGCATGCGTCTACAATAATATTTTGGATTACTCCCTTGGATTGTTAATTGCAGCCTAAAGTTGACAGCGTCGTTCCATCTTTTCCCATGGTTGTGTATACACATCCATGGTAGGTATAGATCCCTCCTTTAGCTCACCTACACCAATTATACTCTGCCATGTATTTCTGTGTTGTGATCTTCTCAACTGGGATTGTCAGACAATTCCCGTATGCCCTCTTTGCCTTTGCTGGCAGGTATTGTGTGTGATAACCTGCACTGGGAGCATTAGTAAAAGCCCTGATCAATGCAGCACCCAATAAGTAGCTCCCAACCACCATTTTCTACCTGGCATCAAAGTCTGATATATCCCTAGTAGCTATTTCATTAATTCATAACCTGAGGCACTGTATATATACTTGTCTCCATTGGCTAGGCTGGAGGGATGGTGGGGTTAGCGGCTTAGACCAGGACTGTATTACAAAGGAAGAGGATGTTGTGTTTAGGCGTTGGCTCTGAAATGAAAAGTAACAGAATTGAAAAACTATCAATCTGTTCATACACAACGGGCTCCTTTCAGTAAGTTTCCTTTAAGTATCAGCGCTGCAATGTTATATGCCAACAGATATAGTAAAAACGCCAAAAGCTGTTATTTTATTAAATACTTGGGAACATTTACAAGTCTGCCGTCCGCTCTCCTTCTGGCAGATTTTCAAGGCCTCATCCTACTACAAACTCTGTTGCTTTGAATTATAGCCAATATCAGTTTTACGGATATTTCATGCTTGGTCATTTTAGAGACTCTAGGCTATAACCTGTAATTTTGACATTGACTGATACTGAACTGGGTGCTAGATGTACCTAGTATTTACATAGCTCTGGGTGTAAATCGTGTATACAAGTGTTTCTCAAGAGACTATAATATCCAATAAGTGTAACGCTTTACCCCTTTTCCCATGTAAGGTATGGGGATTGTAAACCAAACCCACTGATGTGCTGGTATACCAAGATAAGCTGTTCTTTTAGCTTCTTATGACCTGCTTTTAACAAAAAAGGATTTCAACATTCTACAAATGAGCCTAAGGTGCTCCAGGCTCCAGGCGGTGATAATGGAACCTGGAGTCCCTCAGACTCATTTGTATAATTTGTAAAGCCCCTTTAAAAAAAAAAAAACGATAAGAAAGGCATAAGAAGCTTAAAGAAGAGTGGATCCTGCCAGAGGGCACACATCAGTATGTCCGTGTGTTCGGTTTACAATTTTTGATCCTGGTGGTAGATTTGCTTTAATACGAAATGGAAATATTACAGACATTATTATAAGATCATGTCTTTTTTCCATTTGCAGAAATCTCCTAAACTCTTTAATTCTTTGTGGAAGAATTGAAATCCCCAAATTATGCAAAAGTATTACACAAATGCAGAGCTCTATGATCTTTGAAAAAAAAAAAATCCTTTAGACAAAACAAAGGAAAGTCTGTAAATTGTGCACTTTGGGTGTGGGGAGATAACTGTTGTACACCATTTGGTTGCAAGATTGGTGTGTAGAAGTGCAGAGTCAGACTCCACAACTTTATTCTGCGCTAGATTTATCACGCTGGATGATGTATCTACAGTAGTTTGACTGTGGAGCGTACTTTACACCAGCTGTGAGTTGGTCAGAATTCCGTTTAATGTTAGGATTTTCTGGTGCCGGGTCATCCCTTTTTTTTTTTTTTTAAAGTCTGGAAAACTGCCTAAAATGGTCTAATATTTGGCACGTGGCATTTCAGGTGCAAATGAACCAGAATTAGAGCATAGACATATTGATACATCTTACCCACTTTAAGACTGGAAACGCACATTCAGTGAGATAAGAGTGGTGTCATTCATTTTATATTCTGCCTTCTTCTGGATTGGGCTTTAAAAAGCAGTCTCTGAATTCAGATGTGTGATTCCAGGCTTTTAGAATAATTTCTGAGGGCATGTTTGTTATAGCCGGCTGTTGGTACTGATTCTGTGTTACCCAGAGGCTGTTGTTGTCTTATTTTATTTTGTCTACTGTCCTCCAGTTATACTATTGGAAATAGAAATAGGTGGTCTCCTTCAGAACCCACTGGTAAATGTTACACCAGTGCCTTGACACACAAGCCCCCGTTTAGCATACACATTAGACCAGGGGTCCGGAACCTTTTTGGCCAATGATGCCACACATTTAAAAATTTCATACAATATGCACATGCCCCCCAGTAGATAAGCAGCAAAACCCTGTGCTCCATGCAGCTAGCTCCTCATCGCTCCTGCACTCTTCTCTATCATCCAGTCGCCGCCGCTCTTTAGGCAATGGCATCTGCGTCATAGAGAGGAGTCTGCCTCCACTCCTCTCTGTGACCCCGACATAAACTCCAAAACAGCGGCAGTGCCTGGGTCGCGCAAAGAATGCAAGCAAGATGCAGCCATCAAAAGAGCCACAGGTTCCCTACCCCTGCATTAGAATGGGGTCTCTAGGAGTTAGCCTTTTAGAAATCCTCTTTTGTCCATGGTTACAGAAGCGGACATCTTGCCCGAGATTCTCCTCTGCTGTGTTAAAAATATTTTGAGATGTGCTTTACCGCAGCCTCATGGCCCTTGGCAGTATGCAGCCCACGACCCACGTGTGACGTACAGATATGCCGCATGTTGGTAAGGGATTAAGGTTGTTGGTCATGGACAGTTATGATCACATGACCCTCCTTCTGTGGCCTTTTTATGGACAGGAAAATTTGGCTGATGTGGTAAAAAGCATTTCTGTACCAGGGGCTTTACTTAACATATCAAGAAAGCAGTGCAAAACATTTAAGAAATGTATATTGGTAAGTTACCTTATATCATGCCCCTTCCCTCACACTTACACACACATTACAAAAAAATGTTTGCTAAAGTGGCCAACTCCTTTATCAAGAACACCATATAGCTTAATACTAATCTTCATTTTTGTGTTGATTATTTATTGCAGAACAATACTAAAGCTTTGGTATGAAGTGTCACTGTCCCTAAGCTATTCAGTATGGATGTCTCCAGGCCTAGTGGGAGATATTGTATTTCATGCAGAACATTAGATTTACATGTTTATTAGTCATACTTAAAAGCCCTGGCTTACTTCCTCTGGAAATGTAAGTCTGCTTAAGATGTTGGACACTACCTATAGAAGTGAACTTTAGGCTTCTGTAATTACAAAAACATGGAAGGTATGTAGCAAGTCATTGTTTACATATCTGACCCATACGATGTCTGACCCTTCTAATGTTCTTTTCTCTATAGCTTGATTCACAAGTCCAAAAAATTAATATTTATTAGTCCTGCAAATTTCCCAGTAATCGGATACAGCAACCATAGACTTTGATAGCATAAACCAGTGCTATAGCACGATAAATGGGGGAACGCAGCGTTGTATCTGTAATGACCCTGGTAGACTCTCTTGATTTATAGTGGAGTTCTTCAGATTTAATTGTGGGGTCCTTTGTGGTGGTATGAATCATATGCCATCAAAAGATAGGAAAGTTGGAGCAAATAATAATGCAGACTGAAATGGGTAATGGTGGGGTTACTGCCTTCCTTTTGGTGCCCCTCATTAAACTTCGTTCAGTATATGCAAATTTACCTTAACTAGTCAAAAGGCGGGGAACCGGTTTGTCTAGTCCTATAGGTATTGCGCTAAATATGCCCTGTGACATGTCCCTTACTTTTTGACATCTATCTGATGCCCAGACAAACTGTGCACGACAAGATGGAGCTGCTGCCCCTGCGAATAGTAAAAGGGCTATTCCTGTCCGAGCCATTTGTATCCACCACACTGAGGGGGTCAGATTTGTGAAAATGGCCAAACAAGGCTGTTCTCTGTTTTTGTTATTTTTTTCCATATCTCTCCTAGTAGTGAATAGAAGTTATGGAAATGGCAGAGTGAGGTGATGCTGCATCTGGTGGGCCAATAAGGGTTCACTATACTGCCCCTTTATAAGCTTTCCAGACATACCTTTTATACTTTTCAATGGCCTGTCAGAACCAAAGAAATTCTGCAGCTTTTTGATACAAACTCCTTAGTGCTCCAGTGTGGTGGCCGTGTCTGCTCATATGCCCTTTTATTTGCTATGGGGGATGTCAGTCACAAGTTAAGGGTACATTCAAACTCGGTATGCCGGCGCGGTCATACCGCCGTGTGCTGGAGTGGAGGAGGAGGTGGCCCTTACTCCCTCCATCCGGGCTGCACACACGCCGAAAGATAGAGCATGCTCTATCTTTTTGCGGTGTGTGGCCCGGATCTATCTTTTTGCGCTGTGCCACTATTGCTGTCTATGGGGACGTACATGCGGCTGCAAACCGCAGACGGGCATGTGAATAAGCCCTAAAGATGTGGCACCAGGCATGATGGAGACAAAAAAAGGGGTGCACCAGCAGCTGTGGCCATGCCTCTGGTTAAGGCAGACTGCACACAATGACCATGCACAGTTGTTGAACTATGGGCCACGTGCTGGTCGGACTTCACGGATCAAGTGCTTGGCACAGGAGTCCTTGCATCATAGTGGAAAGTCCCTAGGCTGTTGTTACTTGCAGGCAGGACTGTGGAGTCGGTAAGCCAACTCTTACAAAAATATCGGATTAAAAAAAACCAATACAAAACAACTTACAAAACAGAAACACACGAAGTTCAGAAACATATCCAAGAATTCATATAATCCCTGAACAGGGTATATCAGTGTGATATATAGAAGGAATGAGCTCCAGCACCTACTGCCAATTTTGTTCTTTAACCGGGGGAAATTCCACATCAAATTAATCCAACTGGCTCTTGTTTGCTGACATCTTGGGCATGTGTCATCCGCTCTATACCCCATTTTAAATAACCTAGTGGAAGTGTAGTTTACTCTGTTAATTAGGTATAGATTAGAGACACGATGCGCCTCACTAGCGGAAGCTTTAGGTACATCCTAGTACATCCTTCCCCTGATCATTTGAGATACTTCTCAGGTCCTCTTCCCATTTAGGGTTTACTGTCAGCGGGAATTTTTTAAGTGGGAGCCTAATAAGTATCCATAGTGCAAAGAGATGATTCTCTTATTATCGCCACCATTTCCAATACCAGGTTACTAGCAGCTTTCTCAACCCGGTTAGCTCGGTTTTGAGTGGATATTGTGTGGTGGATCTGCAGAAACTGATTGAAGCATGAGTGGGATAAAGAAAACTCTTCCCGTAATTGGTCAAACTACTTCAGAGATGCCCCGTCCAATATGTGAATTAAATCAGTAATGCCTCTAGATGTCCACTGCATACATTATGGCCTAATGTTTTGTATGCTGAATTGGACAAAGGAGCAGAAGAGGATGATCGAATAGAAGAGTCCCCAAAACCTCTCTTGTGTTGAAGCTGAGACTCAGGGATTCAGTTTCTCCATATAAGATTTATTAACATACAAATTAATTTATGGAACAGTTTAATTGGTATCCATACCGGGATGATAGGGATCATTTTTAGAAGGTTGACCCAACCAATTATAGTCAAGGGGAGTTTACACCATTCCTTAATCTTAACCTGGGATCTTGCCAGTAACCACTGCACATTAAGAAAATCAGACTCCTCAACTACAGCTATCCCAATCCCCAGGTATTTGAAAGTGGATACCAAGGCCAGACCACTGTTTGTTATCAGTCGTGGACAGGCTTGTAGTGATAACAGAAGAATAACCGATTTTGTCCAGTTAATCAGTCGTCCAGACAACTCCCCAGAGGATATAATTCTGGTCACTGCAGCAAGAAGAGAACTTTCCCAATCATCTATAAAAAGGAGGAGATTGTCTGCATACAGTGTAACTTACTCCTCCAAACATCTATACTGAAACTCCTAACTTCAGTAGAACTTCACAACGTGGTGGCTAGAGATTCCACAGCCATTGCAAAAGGTAAGGGCGACAGCATGCATCCCTGCCGTGTCCTTCTGTACAGGGAGAAATGCAGACTAAAGTTGTGAGTTGACTTGTAATCTAACTGTTGGATGTGAAAAGAGCAAATTGGACCCAAGCTATAAACTGAGGAGCAAACCCCAACCTAGTTATTACAGCCCATAGATAATTCCATTCCACACTATTGAATGCTTTGGCTGCATTAAAAGATATGACCGCAGCATTTGGCAGCTGGTGTTTAGAGACTTGGATATTTAGAAAAAGGCATCTGATGTTTATCTGAGTGGACATATTTGGCAAAAATCCTCCCTGATCTGGGTGGATAATAACTGCACTTGCGTTGGAAAATCAGGTAGCCAACGCTTTTGCTGGAAACGTTGTTGACCGTCAATGGGTCCACAAGTAATGGGTCCTTCCCCGTCATAGGGATTATAACTATTACAGCCTCTCTCGTGGAGTCCAGTAAGCTACCTTTCTAGGGCTTCATTCTATTTGATACTCAGGCATGGAAGTAGTGGCTCTTTAAGGACCTTGAACAACTCAACAGGAAATCCATCTATGCCAGGGGACTTAATATATGGCAGCTGGAGATGACTCCAACTCATCTTCTGTTATGGGTGC
The DNA here is from genome assembly GCA_019512145.1 of Engystomops pustulosus. Lineage (NCBI taxonomy): Eukaryota > Metazoa > Chordata > Amphibia > Anura > Leptodactylidae > Engystomops > Engystomops pustulosus. Next base: position 211,575,082 of record CM033641.1, on the reverse strand, counting down.
ATCTAGAGAAGCCACCTGCCCTGCTCCTAAAGTCTGTAAAGGGACAGAGTCTAACTGTTCCTGACAAGGGGATACTTTAGAGGAGTATAGAAAGGAGTTAAAGGCCAGGAATACTTCCTCAAAGCTGCGATATGTGAATAGCCCTTTTGAGAATCCGATATAATGGCCAAGAGATGCCCCAAACCACTGTCTCTTAATAAATGCCCCCCTTGTGCCATATACAATAAGTTACAGCCAGGTCCTGTTATCGTGCATTATGCAGCTGTTTACTACTACCATGAGACAAGTTAGTATATAATCTTATGTAACAGGACATCCTTATTCCTTTCTTGCTTCCTATCTAGTGTGTACACATTGTGGGTCATGTATGACAGTATTGGTGAAACTCAATAGGCTGTTGGTGTGTACCCATTTCTAAATTAGTACAGGCAGACCCCTACTTAAGAACACCCGACTTACCGACGACCCCTAGTTACAAACGGACCTCTGGATATTGGTAATTTACTGTACTTTAGTTCCAGGTAAAAATAAACAGCTATAACAGTTATCAGAGGTATCTGCAATTAAGCTTTAGTGTTAATCCTGGTTCTTATGACAATCCAACATTTTTAAAAGCCAATTGTCACATACACAAAAAAAAATTGATTGGGGTTACAGTTATAAAATATACCGTTCCGACTTGCATACAAATCCAACTTAAGAACAAACATGCAGAACCTATCTTGAACGTAACCCGGGATCTGCCTGTGTCCCAAACTAAACCTCAAATTGAACACTGTGGAAAGCATCTATTAAACTGGCTCCAGAATTGAGGTGCCCTATGCAGAAGTAATTCTCATTAAAGACTACATGCTGGCCACAGTTTTATACTATGGCGCCCTACTTTGCCAAAGTTGTCACAATTACCAATTGTGTTATGTGGTCACAAAGTCCTCTAGATCTGTTTATTCCACACTATTTGGGACTTTAAATGGTTAGTTTTTATAGACCGTCATATATTATGCTTATGCCGCATGTAACCAGGCTAAAATCTAACATTGCTCTTCTCCCCCCTCTTTTTATTACAGAAAAGAAGGCGGCGTATCGACAGAAGCATGATAGGAGAACCTACAAACTTTGTTCATACTGCACATGTAGGATCAGGGGATGTATTTAGCGGAATGAATTCTGTAAGTACTACTTTCTGAAAATGCTCATTTGCAAATCTCTATGTTATAATGTCCCAGTGTCCCCCTTTTGAGACAAGCAATGTTCACACTGCTGCAGCAGTGTCTTCAAGGACATGGTGATGGTGGAGTACAGCACTCAGCAGTCTAACACTCTTCTTCCATCCTATGAAATCCAGTAGAAATGCTGCAATAGTTAGTTTGCATTTGGTATGTGTTCATTTGAGACTTTTCAAATTTTATATTTTAATTGTACAAAACTGGCCTAAACGCATTCATAAATGTGAACCAAAGTTTTCAGCAAAGAATCTGTAGTGTCTGCTATTGTACTGTACTTTCTCGATCACAATTTAAGGTACAAAGTCAATGAATTGGTGCAGAAGCCAGAACTCTCTTGTGTGTCTGAGGTTTTAAGGAATTGTTTAAGTTTTTCAATATAGTCAATATTCAAAGGGGTTGTCCAGAGGTTGAAAAACCATGGCTGAATCTTCAAAAACCTATTCACAACTGACCATGGTTTGTGCTGATATTGCAGCTCAGATGTATAGAAATGAATGGAGTTTAGTTACAATACCATATAAAACCCATGGTCAGGAGTGGAGCTGTTATTGGACAAAACCAGCCCTGTTTTTGAGCCACCAGACAACCCCTTTAAAACAAAGATGACATATCATTTCTGTTCACGTGACCACATGGCCACTGGTTACTTATATTTCAGTATAGTTGGACAAGTCCTTTAACCTTCCATTGTATTTGTCACTGTACTGGGTACAATTTAGAAAAATAACCTATATTTGTATTCCTTTTTTTATGTTTTAGGTGAGTTCTATCCAAAACCAAATGCAGTCAAAGGGCGGCTATGGTGGCAACATGTCTGCGAATGTCCAGATGCAGCTTGTAGATACAAAAGCAGGATAACCATAGTATTACCTGGTCAGTACATATAACATTAGGGTATTGTCAATAAACACATACCAGCAACATTCAGGTTCCATTTCTAACCTATTTGTTTTTTCTCTTTCTAGGGTCTTCTGGATGGTTCTTAACCTGTCCTTCCTTTTTGTTTTTACCACCCTCATTTTGCATCAGTGACTGCTTTCTGTGTTCTTCATTGTGTGCAAGAAGATGCATTTGTACTCCCACATGAAAAGATGATGACCTGTGCCGATGGTCTTACCAAGCGCAAAAGGGCACAAGACGCCCATGCCAAAATTGATAGCAACAGCATCTTTGACACCATTTTAATTTGCAGATCTACACATTTTTCACTCCTTTTTTTTTTTTTTTGTATTTTTGGAGGGTTTTTTTTTTCCTTTTAGATAATAATTGCTGGATGCCGGCCTTCATTCCTGGATATTGAGAAGGCCTGGGACCGCCAAGCACAATGCTTATTGAAATTTGGACTGTCAGTGAAATAGATGACTTGCATGCTATGTAATGTTACTTTGTACAGTGGCCCTATGCTGGGCCTAGAAATGGGAAACTACCTGTTGCTGAAGATGATGCTACTTGTATCTGCCAAAATGCCCTCCTAAAGCAACAGAAGTAAATGTGTAAAGACTCCTAGTATGGCTATATCACTTTAGGTCTACCCCAATCTGATCTGCTAAGGATGATGATGATAATAATAATAATAAGTAATAATAAAAAAGCTTCCATTCATAAGGAATTCTGTTGTAAATGTTCACTATATTTATTTGGAAGATCTGACCTCAAGATTGTAAACCAGTGTAGTAACCTATAAAGTGTTGTGTTGGTGCTTTTGTCTATTCTAAAGAAATCTTAGAATCGCCATTCCTGCTATCTTACTCATTTACCTGCTTAAAGTCAGGTGGCCAATAGTGCATGTCAGACTACCTGCAATAATCCCATAATATGTGTACAGGCAAGAAAATGCCACCAGGAGCAAAACTCTCTCGTTGTATGGCTGGTTTGAAGAACTCTGATTTAAGTCACACACTTAGGAAATCTAGTATTGTTCTCAATATAATCCATTAGCCATGGAAACTTATGCTGAGCTTTTCAATATTAACATTGCACTCTTCCAGCATTGTAATCAAAACTACATAATGGCACAAACCGCTATAGATGGAAGAAGATTATTATTTTCAAATGTAGAATTCTAAAAAAGGAGAATATAAAAGAACTTCTAGATTTATAATTGGAAAATATTCATATATTTCATCATTCCAAGTTATATTCTTAAAGGTTTAATCACCCACAGGAGACAGAGATGTCAGTGATTCCTGCCAGGGATGGTAAAATGATCCATTCAAAGGGCTTTTTCACTTGGTTTTGAGTTTTACATTGAATGGCCAAATGTAGGTAGAGTTGGGTCATAAGCCATTTACCACTCATAAACCAGTGAAACTAAATCTGTTTGGATACCCCACCCACTCCAGTCCTTAATTGTACAAAACTAGTAAACTTTGGTAAACGCACAGCATGGTGGTACATCAGTAACATCTGCCACCATCCTTTTTAAGGAAGTTGACGGCACTGATCTTCTCAAGATCTTGTGTGTCTTTTCTGGTAGCGTCCTTTGCTTCTTGCTTTGCCATTTTTTTCAGTGGCCCCAAGCCCCAGTGGTTGTGGCTTCCCGTAGAAACCCTATGTTTGTCACCATGCACACTGGCAATTGACTTTATTGCAGATCCCCTCTCCTTCATGTTTGAGTTTTGCCTCCAAGCAATGACTCTGGAGATCTGGATTGGAGAGTGAGCGTGACAATGGTGAAGGGTGTTTCTATGCTGATTTTATTACATTCATGTATAACACATAACTGAGTGGAATTGCCCTTTTTCTAGAGAGGTTTGTTACCAAATCTGGCAGGGATACCTCGAAAACAGTTGGTTCAGACGGATCTCCTTTTAAAGAATAAAAAGCATAGCTGGAGATCTTCAAAGTAGAGTTTTTGAAAAGGCAATGGTAAAAGCCAACAGTGGTAAACTCCAAATGTGATGTATAATCTACCTCCCAAGCCCTGGCAGTTTTGCTTTCCATGAGCCAGAGTAGCTTTTCTTACTTTCCTGATGGCAATACTAACAGTCACATTGTCATTTTGCTCATATGGGAATATAAAGCTAGGGACACAACAAGAGCAGTCTGTAAATGTCAATGAACCTGCTGACGGCTTAACCCTGGGAGAAAAATAGGAGTTAATTTATGGATGTCTTATCCTGATATTAAGCAAAATCAGAAATGATGTCATTGGACCTGATTGAGGGTCTTCAAGATCTTGATCCCAGTGATCGTATAGTTGACATTTTCCTCTTTTATATTGCCTTTTTAAGAGTCCTCCTTTGAGACAGTCTAATCCCATTTTAATTTCTTACAGACTATAAGATTGTAGACTGCTGCTCTGTGCTGCAGGGCATAGGAACAGGTTAAAAGGCTTGTAATATACAGGGTGACTATTGACCGCGTCTGTAAAATGTCTTTTGCTCAGGTTCCAAAACGTGTATGTCTTCTACACTCTGTAAAAAAATAGATATTTTGATATTGCACTGTTTACAGATATACATGTTGTTTGGTCCTGTGTTCAGATCATGTAAGCGATTGTGTGTTGAAGGTAGCGTGACGATCTTGTCGGGCTATTTTTCAGCACCACCTCAAACATAGTATTGATTAAATGGGATGTAAATGTAAGTCTGACTGAATGCCTGTCGAGATCCATGAAGCCACACTGTTCTGTATTATATCTAGTATGACTATAACGTGTTACAACAGATGGCTTATCAGAGGGGGGAATGAATAATGTGAATTTCTTGCAATGCACTCGCTGGATCAAAGTTCCTTATGAACAAGCAGTGGTGGGATTCAGATATCTGTTGTCTCCAGGTCATGGACCTCGCCCAACCAAAATGGCTATGCTGTTGTGACACATCCAAAAGCCTATTAAACTGTTATAATACATTCAGTATTGTGTGGTGTTACACACTGTTCTGTGGAAGGCATAAGACTGTGCCAGGATTACTCGCCATGCTTTTTATCATCCTACTAGCAATCTGTCTCAAGAGCAGGTTTATCAAAAAATATTTTCACATTCTTTGATCAAGAGAATAAGAAGTAAATAATTGACATATTTTTATAACAAAGCATACTTTTTGTACATTGTGTTCATTCTTGAATAAAGTCAGTTCAGTGTTGGCTTGTAGATATTACAGAGAAGTATTGACATGGATTCAATAAATGTTTTCTTTCATCTCTGCGTTGGAGATTTTATTTCATTTTTTTTCCCCACAACCTTATCAAATAAAGTTGGCGACTGAAATGATGTGAGGTTTAAGAAGTGTATTTCTTGTGGGATGTACCTGGGTGTATGGACATTATACATTGGAGAACAGGAGGTCCCATATAAACTACCACCTTTTATAATGTCTACTGCTAATCTATCAAATTACATCTTTCTACAGGCAAAGCAAAATTGCAATATGATGGTGTACTGTGAATATACCCTTCAAGAATATCTGTCTGCATAGAAAACCCTTGCAAACCATTGTATTGGCAGCATACATATGAGAATGGTGACCCCCTGGAAGTCTAATTTTCTTAATAGGTTTTGTGTGGATGGAATACAGATCCATTGATTTCTATGGGTCTGTTTAAATGCCCTTTTTTTTCTAAAGATGTGCAGACCGTGAGAAAAAATGACAGCATGCACTATTTTTTTTCTCACATGCAGACCATGGACCTAAAAAAGAAGTTAATGGATCCGCAAAAAAAAAAAGACACAACCAACTGGGCAGGGCAACAAGTAGATTAGAAACCCATCAATTGCAGATAAAATACTGATTGAAAATGGATGCATTGAATCATGCATCCACATTTTTTGTGGACATGCAAGGGACATGCCCTTCTGAATGAGTCCTAAAGTTAGAAAGAAGCTATTTTCTCTGAGATATCTATTCATGGTTAATATATGTATCTCACCAATGTAAACTAGGTTAAAAAGTTTTTGACCTATTTAAGTTAAGGTCACAGGGCGTGGGCAGAAAGTGAAGTGCATTATTGACAATTATATGAGTTCTACTGAACTATTGTCCATGCTCTGTCCAAGTATTGCCTTCTAGATTAGATAACTAATACAACAAGACACACAAGAATAAAGGAATATAAAAATATAACCATCTTACTGGGTGCAATCACAATATAACCAAAATCTAACCAACTCGGCTTTATAAAACACTGGTGGTACAATAGGATAATTCCAGGAGTTAAAAAGGTGACTCCCCATTAGGTACCATATCTGCTCAGTGCAAAAATTGCATATAAATGTATAAATAATAGTTGTAAAGTATGCTACTCTTTGTAAAAATATCAGAAGTTACCACAAGACACCAACATAGTAGAACAAATAGTAACAGGTAGTGTGCATTGTCACCTTGAATAACTAGTGTAAAAATTGCCTTAAAAATTTTTATATAAATACTAAAAATTGCTGTATACGAACCACAAAATGTATGGGGGCGTGCACCAAGGTACAAATCTGTGTGTAAATGGTATAAATCAACTTTAAAGGATCCAGCAAGCGTAAGACAAAAAAATGAATTCAATAAAGTATTCCATGATCAAAATTACTTGAACCCTATTGTTTTTACATCCAATGGAACTGTCTGAATAATTACACAGAGTACTCTTTAGTCTCATGTATGCTATGATGTAATGTTCAAAAACATTCCCTTTATTGAAAAATCATCTCCCTTTCAAAATATTTGAACTCTTAAGATAAGTATAATCTGTTTCCTTGGAATGTCCATGGAATGCATCATTGTCACTGGAAGCAATAACTCAAGAACACTCCACTACATTCCAGACACATGAACTGTATCTAGGTACAAAATGTCTGCAGAGCCTTTCACGTGTTGGGATCTTGTATTTATCTTTATGCACGCCATGAGATGCTGCACCATTTGGGTGCACAACAGCCATTCAGAATAATGGCCCCCTGTCCTCCAACCTCCTCTTACTGTGGCCCTCTATCCTCCACCATCCTCTTACTGTGGCCCCTCTGTCCTGCATCCTCCTCTTACTGTGGCCCTCTATCCTCCACCATCCTCTTACTGTGGCACCATGTCCTACACCCTCCTCTTACTGTGGCTTTCCTGTCCTCCATCCTACTCTTACTAAGGGTGATGGGGGGGTTTCCTGGACGGCCTCCTTGGTGGTGCCCCGTCTTAAACGTTTCCGTGATAAGTGCCAATTACCTTAACGAGGTCAAAAGGGCGGGGACCGGTTGGTGCAGTCCTAAGGATTGCGCTAAAGAGCCTGTGACATGTCCCTTACGCTGCATCATCTGAGTGCCAGACAAACTGGTGCACAACTGACGGAGCTGCGGCCCCTGGCGAATAGTAAAGGGCTATTCCTGTCGAGCCATTGTATCCACCACACTGAGGGGGTCAGAGGTGAAAATGGCCAAACAACGCTGTTCCTCGTTTTTGTTTTTTTTTCCATAACTTCTCTAGTAGTGAATAGAATGTATGAAATGGCAGAGTGATGATGCTTTGCATCTGGTGGGCCAAAGGGTTCACTATACTGCCCGCTTTATAAGCTTTCCAGACATACCTTTTATACTTTTCAATGGCCTGTCAACCAAAGAAATTCTGCAGCTTTTTGATACAAACTCTTAGTGCTCCAGTGTGGGTGGCCGTGTCTCGCTCATATGCCTTTTATTTGCTATGGGGGATGTCAGTCACAGGGTAACATTCACACTCGGTATGCCGGTGCGGTCATACCGCCATGTGCTGGAGTGGAGGAGGGTGTCCCCTACTCCCTCCATCCGGGCTGCACACACACGCCGAAAATAGAAGCATGCTCTATCTTTGCGGTGTGTGGCCCGGATCTATCTTTTGCGCTGTGCCATATTGCGTCTATGGGGACGTACATGCGGCTGCAAACCGCAGAACGGGCATGTGAATAAGCCCTAGATGTGGCACCAGGCATGATGGAGACAAAAAAAGGGGTGCGCCAGCAGCTGTGGCCATGCCTCTGGTTAAGGCAGGACTGCACACAATGACCATGGCACAGTTGTTGAAGACTTGGGCCCACTTGCTGGTCGGACTCACGATCAAGTGCTTGGCACGGAGTCCTTGCATCTAGTGGAAGTCCCAGGCTGTTGTACTGCACGCAGGGCTGTGGAGTCGGTAAGCCAAACTCTTACAACAAATATCGGATTAAAAAAAAAAGTATCTAGTTTAACCATACAAACAACTTACAAAACCGAAACACACGAAGTTCAGAACATACTAAGAATTCTATAATCCCTGAACAGGGTACTCAGTGTGATATAAGGAATGAGCTCCAGCACCTACTGCCAATTTTGTTCTTAACCGGGGGAATCCACAATCAAATTAATCCACTGCTCTGTTTGCTGACATCTTGGGCATGTGTCATACCCTGCTATACCCCATTTTAAATACCCTAGTGGAAGTGTAGTTTACTCTGTTAATTAGGTATAGATAAGACACGATGCGCCTCACTAGCGGAAGCTTTTAGGTAATCCTAGTTACCATCCTTCCCCTGATGATTTGAGATACTTCCTCAGTTCTCTCTCCCATTTAGGGTTTACGGTGCGGAAATTTTTAAAGTGGGAAGTCTAATAAGTAATCCATAGCAAAGAGTGATTCTCTTATTATCGCCACCATTTCCAATACCAAGTTTACTAGCAGCTTTCTCAACCCGGTTTACTCGGTTTTGAGTGGATATTGTGTGGTGGATCTGCAGATAAACTGATGAGCATGAGTGGGATAAGAAAACTCTTCCCGATTGGTCAAACTACTTCAAGATGCCCCGTCCAATATGTGAATTAAATCAGTAATGCTCTAGATGTCCACTGCATACATTATGGCCTAATGTTTTGTAGCTGAATTGGACAAGGAGCAGAAGAGGTGATCGAATAGAAGAGTCCCCAAACCTCTCTTGTGTTGAAGCTGAGACTCAGGATTCACTTCCCCATATAGATTTATTACATACAAAAATTTATGGAACAGTTTAATTGGTATCCATACCGGGATGATAGGGATCATTTTAGAAGGTTGACCCAACCAATTATAGTCAAGGGAGTTTACACCATCCTTAATCTAACCTGGGATCTGCCAGTAACCACTGCACATTAAGAAAATCAGACTCCTCACTACAGCTATCACAATCCCCAGTATTTGAAAGTGGATACCAAGGCCAGACCACTGTTTTGTTGTCAGTCGTGGACAGGCTTGTAGTGATAACAGAAGAATAACCGATTTTGTCCAGTAATCAGTCGTCCAGACAACTCCCCGAGGATATAATTCTGGTCACTGCAGCAAGAGAGAACTTTTCCAATCATCTATAAAAAGAGGAGATTGTCTGCATACAGTGTAACTTACTCCTCCAAACACCTATACTAACTGAAACCCTAACTTCTAACTAACTGTGGTGGCAAGATTCCACAGCCATTGCAAAAAGTAAGGGCGACAGCATGCATCCCTGCCGTGTCCTTCGGTACAGGAGAAATGCAGACTAAAGTTGTGAGTTGACTTGTAATCTAACTGTTGATGTGAATAGAGCAAATTGGACCCAAGCTATAAACTGAGAGGCAAACCCCAACCTAGTTATTACAGCCCAAGATAATTCCATCCACACATCGAATGCTTTGGCTGCATTAAAAGATATGATCGCAGCATTTGGCACTGGTGTTTAGAGAGTTGGATATTTGAAAAGGCATCTGATGTTTATCTGAGTGGACATATTTGGCAAAAATCCTCCCTGATCTGGGTGGATAATAACTGCACTTGCGTTGGAATCAGATGGCCAATGCTTTTGCTGGAAACGTTGTTGACCGTCAATGGGGTCCACAAGTAATGGGTCCTTCCCCTTCATAGGGATTATAATATTACAGCCCCTCTCGTGGATTCCAGTAAGCTACCTTTCTAGGCTTCATTCTATTTGGTACACAGGCATGAAGTAGTGGCTCTTTAAGGACCTTGAACAACTCAACAGGAATCCATCTATGCCAGGGGACTTAATATATGGCAGCTGGAGATAACTCCAACTCATCTTCTGTTATGGTGCATCTGAGAAGCCACCTGCCCTGCTCCTAAAGTCTGTAAAGGACGAGTCTAACGGTTCCTGACAGGGGATACTTTAGAGGAGTATAGAAAGGAGTTAAGGCCAGGAATACTTCACTCAAAGCTTGCGATATGTGAATAGCCCTTTTGAGAATCCGATATAATGGCCAAAGATGCCCCAACCACTGTCCCTTATAAATGCCCCCCTTGTGCCAATATACAATAGTACACGCCAGGTCCTGTTATCGTGCATTATGCAGCTGTTTACTACTACCATGAGACAAGTTAGTATATAATCTTATGTAACAGGACATCCTTATTCCTTTCTTGCTTCCTATCAGTGTGTACACATGTGGGTCTGTATGACATATGGTGAAACTCAATAGGCTGTTGTGTGTGTACCCATTTCTAAATTAGTACAGGCAGACCCCTACTTAAGAACACCCCAGCTTACGACGACCCCTAGTTACAAAACGGACCTCTGGATATTGGTAATTTACTGTACTTTAGTTCCAGGTAAAATAAACAGCTATACAGTTATCAGAGGTATCGCAATTAGCTCTTAGTGTTAATCCTGGTTCTTTGACAATCCACATTTTTAAAAGCCAATTGTCCACATACGACAAAAAAATTGATTGGTTACAATTTATAAAATATAACCGTTCCGACTTGATACAAAATTCAACTTAAGAAACAAACATGCAGAACCTATCTTGAACGTAACCGGGTCTGCCTGTGTCCCACTAATCCTCAAATTGAACACTGTGGAAAGCATCTATTAAACTGGCTCCAGAATTGATGGTGCCCATGCAGAAGTAATTCTCATTAAGACTACATGCTGGCCACAGTTTTATACTATGCGCCTACTTTGCCAAAGTTGTCACAATTACCAATTGTGTTATGTGGTCACAAAGTCCTCTAGATCTGTTTATATCCCACACTATTTGGAACTTTAATGGTTTAGTTTTTTATGACGTCATATATTATGCTTATGCCGCATTAACCAGCTAAAATCTAACATTGCTCTCTCCCCCCTCTTTTTATTACAGAAAAAGAGGCGGCGTATCGACAGAACATGATAGGAGAACCTACAAACTTTGTTCATACTGCACATGTAGGATCAGGGGATGTATTTAGCGGAATGATTCTGTAAGTACTCCTTTCTGAAAATGCTCATTTGCAAATCTCTATGTTATAATGTCCCATGTCCCCCTTTTTGAGACAAGCAATGTCACACTGCTGCACATTGTCTTCAAGGACATGGTGATGGTGGAGTCCAGCACTCAGCAGTCGTAAAACTTTCTCCATCCTATGAAATCCATAGAAATGCTGCAATAGTTATTTGCATTGGTATGTGTTCATTTGAGACTTTTCAAATTTTATATTTTAATTGTACAACACTGGCCTAAACGCATTCATAAATGTGAACCAAGTTTTTCAGCAAAGAATCTGTAGTGTCTGCTATGTGACTGTACTTCTCGATCACAATTTAAGGTACAAAGTCAATGAATTGGGGCAGAAGCCAAACTCTCTTGTTGTCTGAGGTTTTAAGGAATTGTTTAAGTTTTTCAATATAGTCAATATTTCAAGGGGTTTCCAGAGGTTGAAAAACCATTGCTGATCTGAATCTTCAAAACCTATTCACAACTGACCATGGTTGTGCTGATATATGCAGCTCAGATGTATAAATGAAATGGAGTTTAGTTAAATCCCGCATAAAACCCATGGTCAGGAGTGAGCTGTATTGGACAAACCAGCCCTGTTTTTGAGCCACCAGACAACCCCTTTAAAACAAAGATGAACATATCATTTCTTTCAGTGGACCACATGGCCACTGGTTACTTATGTTTCAGGATAGTTGCCAAGTCCTTTAACCTTCCATTGTATTGTCACTGTACTGGTACAATTTAGAAAAATACCTATATTTGATTCCTTTTTTCTATGTTTTAGGTGAGTTCTATCCAAACCAAATGGGTCAAAGGGCGGCTATGGTGGCAACAGTCTGCGAATGTCCATATGCAGCTTGTAGAATACAAAGCAGGATACCATAGTATTACCTGGTCAGTACATATAACATTAGGGTTTGGTCAATAACACACTACCAGCAACATTCAGGTTCCATTCTAACCTATTTGTTTTTTTCTCTTTCTAGGGTCTGCGATGGTTCTAACCTGTCCTTCCTTTTTGTTTTTACCACCCTCATTTTGCATCAGTGGCCTGCTTTCTGTGTTCTTCTTCTTGGTGCAAGAAGATGCATTTGTACTCCCACATGAAAGATGAGACCTGTGCCTATGTCTTACCAAGCGCAAAGGGCACAAGACGCCCATGCCAAAATTGATAGCAACAGCATCTTTGACACCATTTAATTGCGATCACAACATTTTTCACTCCTTTTTTTTTTTTTTGTATTTTTGGAGGGTTTTTTTTTTCCTTTTAGATATATTGCTGGATGCCGCCTCATTCCTGGATATTGAGAAGCCTGGGACCGCCAGCACAATGCTTATTGAAATTGGACTGTCAGGAAATAGATGACTTGCATGCTATGTAATTTACTTTGTACATGGCCCATTGCTGGGCCTAAAATGGGAAACTACCTGTGCTGAAGATGATCTACTTGTATCTGCCAAAATGCCCTCCAAAGCAACAGAATTAAATGTGTAAAGACCTCCTATATGGCTATATCACTTTAGGTCTACCCCATCTGATCTGCTAGGATGATGATGATATAATAATATAAGTATAATAAAAAAGCTTCCATTCATATAGGAATTCTGTTGTAAATGTTCACTATATTTATTTGGAAGATCTGACCTCAAGATTGTAAACCAGTGTAGTAACCTATAAAGTGTTGTGTTGGTGCTTTTGTCTATTCTAGAGAATCTTAGAATCGCCATTCCTGTCTATCTTACTCATTTACCTGCTTAAAGTTCAGGTGGCCAATAGTGCATGTCAGACTACCTGCAATATCCCCTAATATGTGTACAGCAAGAAAATGCACCAAGGAGCAACACTCTCTCGTGTATTGGCTGGTTTGAAGAACTCTGATTTAGTCACACACTTGGAAATCTAGTATTGTCTCAATAAATCCATTAGCCATGAAACTTATGCTGAGCTTTTCAATTTAACATTGCACTCTTCCGCATTGTAATCAAAACTACATAAGGGCACAAACCGCTATAGATGGAAGAAGATTATATTTTCAAATGTAGAATTCTAAAAAGAGAATATAAAGAACTTCTAGATTTATAATTGGAAAATATTCATATATTTCATCATTCCAAGTTATATTCTTAAAGGTTTATAATCACCCACAGGAGACAGAGATGTCAAGTGATTCCTGCCAGGGATGGTAAAATGTCCATTCAAAGGGCTTTTTCACTTGGTTTTGAGTTTACATTGAATGGCCAAATGTAGGTAGAGTTTGGGTCATAAGCCATTACCACTCATAAAACCAGTGAACCTAAATCTGTTTGGATACCCCACCCACTCCAGTCCTTAATTGTACAAAACTAGTAAACTTTGGTAAACGCACAGCATGGTGGTACATCAGTAACATCTGCCACCTCCTTTTTAGGAAGTTGACGGCACTGATCTTCTCAAGATCTTGTGTGCTTTTCTGGTAGCTTCCTTTGCTTCTTGCTTTGCCATTTTTTTCAGTGGCCCCAAGCCCCAGTGGTTGTGGCTTCCCAGTAAAACCCTAATGTTTGTCACCATCACACTGGCACTTGACTTTTTGCAGATCCCTCTCCTTCATGTTTGAGTTTTGCCTCCAAGCACTGACTCTGGAGATCTGTTGGAGAGTGAGCGTGACAATGGTGAAGGGTGTTTCTATGCTGATTTATTCCATCATGTATAACACATAACACTGAGTGGAATTGCCCTTTTTTCTAGAGAGGTTTGTTACCAAATCTGCAGGGATACCTCGAAAAGTTGTTCGTAACGGATCTCCTTTTAAAGAATAAAACAGCATAGCTGGAGATCTTCAAAGTATAGTTTTTGAAAAGGCAATGGTAAAAGCCAACAGTGGTAAACCCAAATGTGATGTATATCTACCTCCCAAGCCCTGGCAGTTTTGCTTTCCATGAGCCAGAGTAGCTTTTCTTACTTTCCTGATGGCATACTAACAGTCACATGTCATTTTGTCATATGGGAATAAAAGCTAGGGACAACAAACAAGAGCAGTCTGTAAATGTCAGAACCTGCTGACGGCTTAACCCTGGGAGAAAATAGGAGTTATTTATGGATGTCTTATCCTGATATTAAGCAAAATCGAAATATGTCATTGGACCTGATTGAGGTCTTCAAGATCTTGATCCCAGGATCGATAGTTGACATTTTCCTCTTTTATATTGCCTTTTTAAGAGTCCTCCTTTTGAGACAGTCTAATCCCTTTTAATTTCTTACAGACTATAGATTGTAGACTGCTGCTCTGTGCTGCAGGGCATAGGAAACATGTTAAAAGGCTTGTATATACAGGTGACTATTGACCGCGTCTGTAAAATGTCTTTTGCTCAGGTTCCAAACGTGTATGTCTTCTCACTCGGAAAAAAAGATATTTTGATATTGCACTGTTTACAGATAACATGTTTGTTTGGTCCTGTTTCAGATCATGTAACCGATTGTGTGTTAAGGTAGCATGACGATCTTTGTCGGCTATTTTCAGAACCACCTCAAACATAGTATTGATTAAATGGGAGTAAAGTAAGTGTGACTGAAGCCTGTCGAGATCCATGAAGCCACTGTTCTGTATTTACTAGTATGAACTAACGTGTTACAACAGATGGCTATCAGAGGGGGAGAATAATGTGAATTTCTTGCAATGCACCCTCTGGATCAAAGTTCCTTATGAACAAGCAGTGGTGGGATTCAGACATATTGTTGTCGCCCGGTCATGGACCCTCGCCCACCCAAAATGCATGCTGTTGTGACACATCCAAAAGCCTATTAAACTGTTATAATACTCATATTGTGTGTGGTTTTACACACTGTTCTGTGGAAGGCATCAGACTGTGTCCAGGAGAACTCGCCATGCTTTTATCACCACTAGCAATCTGTCTCAAGGCAGGTTATCAAAAAATTTTCACTTCTTTGATCAAGAGAAAAGAATAATAATTGACATATTTTTATAACAAAGCATACTTTTGTGCATATGGTTCATTCTTGAATAAGTCAGTTCAGTGTGCTTGTAATATTACAGAGAAGTATTGACAGGATTCAAAATGTTTCTTTCATCCTGCGTGAGATTTTATTTCATTTTTTTTTCTCCCCAACCTTATCAATAAGTTGGCGACTGAAATGATGTGAGGTTTAAGAAGTGTATTTCTTGTGGGATGTACCGGGGTGTATGGACATTATACATTGGAGAACAGAGGTCCGATATAAACTAACACCACCTTTATAATGTCTACTGCTAATCTATCAAATTACATCTTTCTACAGGCCAAAGCAAAATTGCAATATGATGGGTACTGTAATATACCCTTCAGAATATCTGTCTGCAATAGTAAACCTTGCAACCATTGTATTGGCAGCATCAATATATGAGAATGGGACCCCTGGAAGTCTATTTTCTTATAGGTTTTGTTGTGGAGGAATACTGATCCATGATTTCTATGGTTGGCTGTTTCAATGCCCTTTTTTTGTCTAAAGATGTCCAAGACCGTGAGAAAAAATGACAGCATGCACGACTTTTTTTTCTCACATGCAACCATGGACCTAAAAAGAAGTTAATGGATCCGCAAAAAAAAATTATGACACAACCACTGGCAGGGCAACAAGTAGATTAAAACCATCCATCAGATAAATACTGATTGAAAATGGATGCATGAACATGCATCCACATTTTTTGTGGACTGCAGGGACATGCCCTTCTGAATGAGTCCTAATTAGAAAAGCTATTTTTCTCTGAGAATCTATTCATGGTTAATATATGTATCTCACCAATGTAAACTAGGTTAAAAAGTTTTTGACCTATTAAGTTGAGGCCCAGGGCGAGGGCAAATAAGTGCGTTATTAACAATTATATGAGTTCTCCGGACTATTTCCATGCTCTGTCAAGATGCCTTCTAAAGAGAGAACTATAACAAGACACAAAGTTAGCAATGACAAGACCTCGGGGCTGTAAACATATAAAACTGATTAAAACGAAGAATGGTGGTTGAGCGTAACTATTCCCTCAGGGTCTCCCATTTTTTTGCCCCTGATCTCTTTCGTAAATGTTTTTGCCCCTTATTTTTGTTGTTCTTATTCTTCAGTAGTGTCTTCCTTAACGATTTTATTTGTCTTCTCTTCTATTTCACTTCGCTCTTACTTTTGAAAGAATATAAAAAAATATAACCATCTTACGGGTGCAATCACACAACCAAATCTAACCAACTCGTCTTTATAAAACACTGGTGGTACAATAGGATATCCAGAGTTAAAAGTGACTCCCATTAGGTACCTATCTGCTCACTGCAAAATTGCATATAAATGTATAAATAATAGTTGTAAAGTATGCTACTCTTTGTACAAATTTCAAAGTTACCACAAGACACAACATAGTAGAACAAATAGTAACAGGTAGTGTGCTTGTCACCTGAATAACTGTAAAAATGCCTAAAAATTTTTTAAATAAATACTAAAATTGCTGTATAACAACCACAACATTTAGGGGGCGTGCACCAAGGTCGCATCGTGTGTAAATGGTATAAATCAACTTTAAAGGATCCAGCAAGCGTAAGACAAAAAAATGAATTCAATAAGGTATTCCATGATCAAAATACTTGAACCCTATTGTTTTTTACATCTCTGACTGTCTGAATAATTACACGAGTACTCTTTAGTCGTCATGTATGCTATGATGTATGTTCAAAACATTCCCTTTATTGAAAATCATCTCCCTTTCAAAATATTTGAACTCTTAAGATAAGTATAATCTGTTTCCTTGGAAGTGTCCATGGAATGCATCATTGTCATGGAAGCAATACGCAGAACACTCCACTACATTCAGGACACATGAACTGATCTGGTCACAAAAGTCCTGCAGACCTTTCACGGTTTGGGATCTTTGTATTTATCTTTATCACCCATGAGATGCAGCACCATTTGGGTGCACAACAGGCATTCAGAATAATGGCCCCCTGTCCTTCACCCTCCTCTTACTGTGGCTTTCCTGTCCTCCATCCTCCTCTTACTGTGGCTTTCCTGTCCTCCATCCTACTCTTACTGTGGCCCCTTTGTCCTCCACCCCCCTCTTACTGTGGCCCTTCTGTCCTCCATCCTCCTCTTACTGCGGCACCAGTCCTTCCCTCCCTACGTGGATTCCTGTCCTCCGCTCTCTTACTGTGGCTTCCTTCCTCCATCCTACTCTTACTGTGGCCCCTTTGTCCTCCACCCTCCTCTTACTGTGGCCCCTTTGTCCTCCACCCTCTTCTTACTGTGGCCCCTTTGTCCTCCACCCTCTTCTTACTGTGGCCCCATGTCCTCCATCCTCCTCTTACTGTGGCACCATGTCCTTCACCTCCTCTACTGTGGGCACCATGTCCTTCACCCTCCTCTTACTGTGGTCTTTCCTCCATCCTACTCTTACTGGCTTTCCTTCCCCATCCACTCTTACTGTCGCCCCTTTTCTCCACCCTCCTCTTACTGTGCCCCTTTGTCCTCCCCCCTCTTCCTTACTGTGGCCCCTTTGTCCTCCTCCCCTCTTACGTTGCACCATGTCTCACCTCCTCTTCTGTGCCTGTCCTCCATCCTACTCTTACTGTGGCTTTCCTGTCCTCCATCCTACTCTTACTGTGGCCCCTCTGTCCTCCATCCTCCTCTTACTGTGGCCCCTCTGTTCCCCATCCTCCTCTTACTGTGGCCCTCTATCCTCCACCCTCCTCTTACTGTGGCTTTCCTGTCCTCCATCCTCCTCTTACTGTGGCCCCATGTCCTCCACCCTCCTCTTACTGTGGCCCCTTTGTCCTCCACCCTCCTCTTACTGTGGCTTTCCTGTCCTCCATCCTACTCTTACTGTGGCCCCCTCTCGTCCAACATTCTCTTACTGTGCCCCTTCTGTCTTCCTGCTGATGAAATGAAAAAAAAAAACTGTTACATACCCTCCCTCGTTCCCCAGCAGTAGTACCACTTGCTCTTCTGCTGGGCTCAGAATGTCATTTGGAGTAGGGGAGGAGTTCTCTGAAGAGAAGCCAACATGTGAGGAGGTAGCAGATAGCTAACCCAGTGTACTCCTGACCCCAATGCCTCTGCTGCTCTGCAGCTGTAATGTACCAGACCAGGAGGAGGTGTGAAAAAGAGGGGCAGACTGGGACAATCTCCCAACCCCCGCGGATGGAGGTATAGTGATTGAGAACTGGGACTGTCCTGCTGGATAGGGAACTGTTGGGATCTATGCACTCACTTGTGAGCAAGAGGCCTAAGTGTAATGGTTGTCAATAAAATCTGATAAATGTGGTCTTTGGTTTCTATAGCAATGGATCAGTGAAAAAAACATGGATGGTGTGCAAATTCAATGGGGCTTTTGTCCCTTGGTATAGTAAAGTATGGTGAGATTTTCACACAGCAGAGTGACTATAATGAGCCAGTGCCACTTGCATGTAGTTGGGAAAGGTCCTCACATCTCGCCAAGATTAACTTTATGGTTGTGGGTCAAAAACTCATACATATTAGGCAGCCTCTAAAAGTGATTCTAAAAACTGTGAATAAATCTTGGTTTTCTAAGGTTAAAATAGTTCAATTGCCGTGACTTTACACCGCATTGTAATGATGGTCCGACTCAATGCCTAGTGATTTGGAAAATATACCTAATGTTCACATAAGCCTCCAGTAGCTGTCAGCTGAATGCACATACTCCCTCATTGCTCACAAGCATGTATGCATTTTTTTCAGTGGTGAGAATAAAGCTTAACACCTTTAGCAAGATCTTCTCTCTAGCTAAGGCCATAACTTCCATTGAGAGGTTATTTATGGGAAAAGTCAGGAGACCTCCTATTCATGCCATAACCTGTTTGCTCTGCTTTTCTTTAATAGTTGGGCCATATCAAATTCAAGATCCCATCGCATTTTTTATTTAGTTTTAAAAGGCAATTAGATTGAATAAAACCAGGATCGGACCTAAAAAACAGAATTCAATAAGGCTTCTGCATGAACCATTCATCAGCCGCCATCTTATATACAGAGTGCAAGGTGAATAGGACTGCAGAGTGGCCTTTATGTAGGTATCTAGTGCTTGCAGGATAACAGTCAGCAAAAGTACCCAGCATTCATTAGTGAAAAAGGAGTTGAAGTTGCATAAACTTAGGAAATATGATGGACCTGCCTGAAAAGATGGGTTTTAACAGCATTTTTGAAGCTTTGGTGGTTAGGTATTAGTTTGATAGCCGGGGCAGAGCATTCCAGAGAATTGGCGAAGCTCGGGGGAAGTCCTGGAGTGCATTTCAATGTAGCATTGTCATACTAGGACTAGGTCTGTACTCTAAATATATTATTAAAGGGAACCTTTAACAAGAATGGGCACAATAAACCTTACCCCCCCCCCTCTCCCCACTGAGCATTTGTTGAAAAGTGCAGTGCATACATCAAAGGTTAAACCTTCCTCCTCCAGCCAGTAAAATAATTCACCATATTGCTTCTCCCATTGCATATGTTAGCTCTGCCCGCTGCTTGGGTCCACCCACCGTGGGGCGCATTAAATGGTGAGACAATGTACAATTTCACACACAGTGCTCTCATGCTATAAAAAGGACTGCATTCTAGTACCGAACGGAGAGGACTTCATCTCAACTCATGTCAAGATGTGAAGAGACACACAGATGTGAGTCAAGAAGGAGGTGTGGTTCACTGGCAGCCTGGGAGAAAAGTTGACTCTTGATTTTGCTTTACTTGACTTCAGAAGTTGACTCATCTCTACTAATTTGCATATCAGTAATTAATTATCTGTAATTAAGGTACAGTGGCTTAGTGGCAGATCCTTTTAGGTGATAACTGGTGGACTTTTAACACTTTACCAGCAGGTATTTCTGTTGTGAGAGATAAGATTTTGGTGACAGGTTTTCTTTAATGTCTTTCACTTACAGTACAACAAGCTGAGATCTTTAAAAACAGGGCAGCACGGTGGCTCAGTAGTTAGCGCTACAACCTTGCAGCACAACTTAACAAGTTGGTGAAGCAGGAACTAATCAATTTACGTACTGAAATTTTGCTTCAAAATCCTTACAACTAAGGACGGTATTCCGTCCGAAACGCGTCAACTTCTTTTTATTTTGAGTGCATTTTTTTCTTGTTTTTATACTTCCTTATGGAATAAACCTCAATGTTTTTATACTTACCTGCTGGAGCTACCCTTTTCTTTTTTGGAACCCTTTTTTTTACCTGAAGTAACTCAGCGTTCTCTGCTCCGTGCGTGGTCTCTTATTTCTCTACTCCATGTTGCTGTCTACAAATTGGTGAGCTGTGCCCATTATCATTTTTGTCATATTTGTAACTATAACTATAGTTACAAACTGTAACTATAGAGACAAGAATAGATTTTCTTTTCATGGACCACAATTTTGTTCTATGTTAGGCAAGTGATAAAATGTTTTTGCTTATCCCAATACTCCTATAACATAGTAACATGTCTGTTTTTGCATTTCTCAGGAATGTATTACCTTTGAATCAGGTTTGCAATGTCAAATTGTCCAACTCTTACTGTGGCCCCTCTGTCCTCCATCCTCCTCTTACTGTGGCCCCTCTGTTCCCCATCCTCCTCTTACTGTGGCCCTCTATCCTCCACCATCCTCTTACTGTGGCTTTCCTGTCCTCCATCCTCCTCTTACTGTGGCCCCATGTCCTCCACCCTCCTCTTACTGTGGCCCCTTTGTCCTCCACCCTCCTCTTACTGTGGCTATCCTGTCCTCCATCCTACTCTAACCGTGGCCCCCTCTCGTCCAACATTCTCTTACTGTGCCCCTTCTGTCTTCCTGCTGATGAAATGAAAAAAAAAAACTGTTACATACCCTCCCTCGTTCCCCAGCAGTAGTACCACTTGCTCTTCTGCTGGGCTCAGAATGTCATTTGGAGTAGGGGAGGAGTTCTCTGAAGAGAAGCCAACATGTGAGGAGGTAGCAGATAGCTAACCCAGTGTACTCCTGACCCCAATGCCTCTGCTGCTCTGCAGCTGTAATGTACCAGACCAGGAGGAGGTGTGAAAAAGAGGGGCAGACTGGGACAATCTCCCAACCCCCGCGGATGGAGGTATAGTGATTGAGAACTGGGACTGTCCTGCTGGATAGGGAACTGTTGGGATCTATGCACTCACTTGTGAGCAAGAGGCCTAAGTGTAATGGTTGTCAATAAAATCTGATAAATGTGGTCTTTGGTTTCTATAGCAATGGATCAGTGAAAAAAACATGGATGGTGTGCAAATTCAATGGGGCTTTTGTCCCTTGGTATAGTAAAGTATGGTGAGATTTTCACACAGCAGAGTGACTATAATGAGCCAGTGCCACTTGCATGTAGTTGGGAAAGGTCCTCACATCTCGCCAAGATTAACTTTATGGTTGTGGGTCAAAAACTCATACATATTAGGCAGCCTCTAAAAGTGATTCTAAAAACTGTGAATAAATCTTGGTTTTCTAAGGTTAAAATAGTTCAATTGCCGTGACTTTACACCGCATTGTAATGATGGTCCGACTCAATGCCTAGTGATTTGGAAAATATACCTAATGTTCACATAAGCCTCCAGTAGCTGTCAGCTGAATGCACATACTCCCTCATTGCTCACAAGCATGTATGCATTTTTTTCAGTGGTGAGAATAAAGCTTAACACCTTTAGCAAGATCTTCTCTCTAGCTAAGGCCATAACTTCCATTGAGAGGTTATTTATGGGAAAAGTCAGGAGACCTCCTATTCATGCCATAACCTGTTTGCTCTGCTTTTCTTTAATAGTTGGGCCATATCAAATTCAAGATCCCATCGCATTTTTTATTTAGTTTTAAAAGGCAATTAGATTGAATAAAACCAGGATCGGACCTAAAAAACAGAATTCAATAAGGCTTCTGCATGAACCATTCATCAGCCGCCATCTTATATACAGAGTGCAAGGTGAATAGGACTGCAGAGTGGCCTTTATGTAGGTATCTAGTGCTTGCAGGATAACAGTCAGCAAAAGTACCCAGCATTCATTAGTGAAAAAGGAGTTGAAGTTGCATAAACTTAGGAAATATGATGGACCTGCCTGAAAAGATGGGTTTTAACAGCATTTTTGAAGCTTTGGTGGTTAGGTATTAGTTTGATAGCCGGGGCAGAGCATTCCAGAGAATTGGCGAAGCTCGGGGGAAGTCCTGGAGTGCATTTCAATGTAGCATTGTCATACTAGGACTAGGTCTGTACTCTAAATATATTATTAAAGGGAACCTTTAACAAGAATGGGCACAATAAACCTTACCCCCCCCCCTCTCCCCACTGAGCATTTGTTGAAAAGTGCAGTGCATACATCAAAGGTTAAACCTTCCTCCTCCAGCCAGTAAAATAATTCACCATATTGCTTCTCCCATTGCATATGTTAGCTCTGCCCGCTGCTTGGGTCCACCCACCGTGGGGCGCATTAAATGGTGAGACAATGTACAATTTCACACACAGTGCTCTCATGCTATAAAAAGGACTGCATTCTAGTACCGAACGGAGAGGACTTCATCTCAACTCATGTCAAGATGTGAAGAGACACACAGATGTGAGTCAAGAAGGAGGTGTGGTTCACTGGCAGCCTGGGAGAAAAGTTGACTCTTGATTTTGCTTTACTTGACTTCAGAAGTTGACTCATCTCTACTAATTTGCATATCAGTAATTAATTATCTGTAATTAAGGTACAGTGGCTTAGTGGCAGATCCTTTTAGGTGATAACTGGTGGACTTTTAACACTTTACCAGCAGGTATTTCTGTTGTGAGAGATAAGATTTTGGTGACAGGTTTTCTTTAATGTCTTTCACTTACAGTACAACAAGCTGAGATCTTTAAAAACAGGGCAGCACGGTGGCTCAGTAGTTAGCGCTACAACCTTGCAGCACAACTTAACAAGTTGGTGAAGCAGGAACTAATCAATTTACGTACTGAAATTTTGCTTCAAAATCCTTACAACTAAGGACGGTATTCCGTCCGAAACGCGTCAACTTCTTTTTATTTTGAGTGCATTTTTTTCTTGTTTTTATACTTCCTTATGGAATAAACCTCAATGTTTTTATACTTACCTGCTGGAGCTACCCTTTTCTTTTTTGGAACCCTTTTTTTTACCTGAAGTAACTCAGCGTTCTCTGCTCCGTGCGTGGTCTCTTATTTCTCTACTCCATGTTGCTGTCTACAAATTGGTGAGCTGTGCCCATTATCATTTTTGTCATATTTGTAACTATAACTATAGTTACAAACTGTAACTATAGAGACAAGAATAGATTTTCTTTTCATGGACCACAATTTTGTTCTATGTTAGGCAAGTGATAAAATGTTTTTGCTTATCCCAATACTCCTATAACATAGTAACATGTCTGTTTTTGCATTTCTCAGGAATGTATTACCTTTGAATCAGGTTTGCAATGTCAAATTGTCCAATGTCACAACTTCCTTTAAATAATCAAGTCTAACATTCCGGGCAGTTTCTAGGAAATGAGCTCATGCACATAAAATAACAATAACCAGGAAAATAGGCATGCATGACATCAAGGGATAGCAGTTTGCCAGCCAAAAGTGTATACAAACAGTTTACTTCTATAATGTAACAACAATGTTCTCATCAAGATAACATCTGACAATGTGAAGTTTATATAGTACAATTATTCAGAAACACAGGATAACAGACAGTGCTCGAATGAAGGAGGCCTAGAAGAAAATTTGCCAAAACCAACATGCAGTGAGGCTATGAAGGAGGTCTATAAAGAGTACATGTAAGATGAGACGATGGGAGACAGTTGTGGCAGAAACAACCCAAACTCTGGTTACATGCTATGCACTACATTTAAGACCTTTTTTTAAAAAAATATTTTTGCCTTCTCTAGCAACAGAAAGGGGTGTGGCTTACGATGCAACAATGTGCACTTCAATTTGGCACACAATTGTGGCACAGATGAACGCCAAGTTCACATTTGTATTAATCTCTCTTAGAAACTCTTTTACCTTTTTTAATGAACTTACATGAACTTTTTTAACTGGTGTTATAGCAGGTAGTCCCTGACTTAAAGGGAACCTGTCACCACATTTTTCACAAATATAGCTAATGACAGGTTCCCATACAGCCCCATTAACTTAATGTCACCCTTTTTTAAGCTAAAAATACTTTCCCTTACATTCACATAAAATTAATTTTGTTCTTTTACCTGGCATACAGCTGGAAGTGTGAAGGGACATGCCTCTCCATGCCTTATGCCTCTTCTCACTATTCAGAACTTTTTGTCATGTGACCAGGGTGATGCAATCTAAGGTCCTTTACCACCTAACATTTGCAAAATCTACCCCATGTATGTCTGTTTCTGATCACATGAAAGCACAGCTTGCCTCCATGGGCTTTTAGTTCTCCGTGGGTCTCCATGAAGGTATGCTGTGACTTCATGTGATCAGATACGTTCATGGGGTACATTTTGCAAATGTTAGGGGGCAAAGTAACTTAGATGACTTCACACTGGTCACATGAAATGAAGTGCTGAATGATGTAACAAAGCTCTCTCTCAACGTTTTAGCAAGGCACTGTGTAAAACATTTGACCCATATTTGCTACATATTGCCAGACAATTCCTAAGTACTGGTAACAGTGAGACCTGTCCATCAGGACTAGGGAGACAGGGCAAGGAACACTGCATATGCAGGACACTATTAATATCATTGGACTCACATCTGTCCCAAAATGCCTGATATATATCAAAATAGAAAAACAGAACACGGCAGAATTTTTTTTTGTACAAAACATAAGAATTTTTTAAATCTACTTAAACATAATAAAACCTACATAAATTAGGTATCACTATGATCGTACAGACCCAATTAATAAAATGGAGGTGTCATATGGAGTGCACAATAAAAGCTGTCTATCCAGCTTCCCAGTACACTGCATGGGATATTAAATACTATCACTAGGAAGTACAATTAGCTGTGCAGAAAACAAGACATACAAAGTAGGGAGTGAAAAATAGAAATGCAAAAACGAAAAATGGGTGCTGTCCTAAGGGGTTAACCATGTATATTGTAGACTACCAGAAGATGTGCAGAATTTATTATCCAGCATTTGCCATTATGATAAATCTGGTGCAATTCTAAGTTTACACTGGGGCACATGTATCATAAGTCTGGCTTTGTCCGTCTGTTTTTTGGGACATTTCTTGGCTTTTCTGCTGGTCAGATGTATCTTAGCAGTTTTTCCTTATTGATACATGTGGTGTTTGGTCTTTAGTGAATTTTAGACTTTTTAAAACAAAAGCCGCAATAAGTTCCAAGCTAATTTATCCACCTAGTCTGAGGCAGCTGTAGATTTGCACCAAAATTTGCACCAAAGTAGCAACTTTCACATCTAGAGTCAGGTGATAACTTAGGGAGAACTGCATAAAACTAGACAATGGCGAACTTTGAAAGAAGACTCTTTTAGGCGCAAAAAAGTTGCAAATGAGCACAAGCGCCATGAAAAGTCAAGTTTTAGACATTATTGTCAGTAACCGTATAATTATACATACTGCACAGCCTCCATTATAATGGTATGTTTCTTGGTAAAAAAGTTTAGCCCATGCAAGAGGGGGAATGGGAATGCAGTGCTATTACACTAAAGTTCCCTAAGCAATTCATTTAAAAAAATGTCTTCAATGTCTGTGTTTGTGTGGGTTTTCTCCGGGTCATCCGGTTTCCTCCCACACTCCAAAACATACTGGTAGGTCGATTAGATTGTGAGCCCCATTGGGGACAGGGACCACAGGGACAGGCCCATTGGGGACAAGATAATCTTATGACTATACATTGCTAAAGTTTTCCAATCTTTTTACATTTTACACCCTTTTTATTTACACTCTGCACCCTACCTCGATAGAACCCCCCCCCCCCCCCCAGAAATGTCTGATAAATTAGCAAAAATATATATTTTTCTGTGTTTTTCTGTGAAGATGGGGGTGCAAAGTGTACATTAATTTTTTGATCTTACCAATTGACTGCAATGAAACAAAGAGTAAAAATGTAAGAGGGTCTGAATACTTTCTGTATCCACTGTATATAAACCACAAACAAAACACTTAAAAGAACATTCCAGTAAAAATTGTTATAGGGTCAAACATATTATACTAACCCTGCCAAGAACATCCGTACGCCCTCCAACCATTGATGGAAGCAGGACACATGACATCAAAGGAAGTCTTGGGTCCTGCTCCTTGGGAGACATGTGCCCTGCTGCTCCAAGCTTAATTTAACCAGTTAAGTATAAAATAGGTGACTCTATAAGGGTTTTATACTTACCCTATTAAAGGGGTATTCCCATAAAGACAATGGGGCAGATTTATCAAGCAGTCTGAAAGTCAGAATATTTCCAATTGCCCATGGCAACCAATCACAGCTCCCCTTTAAAATATTCATGAGCACTGGTGAAATGAAAGCTGAGCTGTGATTGGTTGCCATGGGCAACTGGAAATATTCTGACTTTCAGACTGCTTGATAAATCTGCCCCAATGTCACACACAGGCACTTCCTGCCGCCAAGCAGCATCATGCAGAGACTTACTCTACAAGATACAGATAAGATAAGGTCTTTATCCAAGTCAGGGAGGCACTATGTGTGTTATAGCTTAAATGTAGATGAGCTGACAAAGTATGTTGTAGCTCAGATGTAGCAGATCTGAAGTCTGTCATTGTGCGTTGTAGGCATCCCAATTATCTCATCATCTTTCATCTCTAATCTGTCTCATCTCGCTTTTTCTATGTGTCAGATACTAGTAGAATATTCAGAAGCTAAATTAAAGTGTAGATAAACCCTGACCCTGATAATCTAAGCACATTGTTAGCACACAACATCTCATAGCACAGAGGAATCACAAAGTGTCTGGAATTTCCCATTGGACATCACGAAGTGATAGGACCGGAAACAGCAATAAAACTGAGTAAAATTGTAAAGTACATCCTACAAATTTTCTTGGATGGTGTATGAGTAACCTTAGTCATGCAGCAGATGAGTGTCCCAACACAACAAGACACAATCACTTTTAGCAATAGGATAAAAGAAATGGAGTTGTCAGAATGACAAGCCAACCTAAAGGAATACAGGGTTATAGTGTGCAAAATTTCAGCTGAAAGTTATATCAATGTTTGTCCACCCTATCAAGACCGCTTTTCAAACACACATTACCAGTAAATACGCATGGAAATGGTTGATTTTTTCTAAATTCTCATGAATGTAGTACCATCACTAGTAATTCTCATGGTTTCAGCTGTAAACTAACAATGTCTACAGATTTGGAAGTGACTTGACCCCATTTCAAAGAAATATCTATTTCGGAGCTAACTGCTATTTTGAAGCTCTGACGTTGCACTGTTTATTTTTGTTGTTTTTATTCCAATATTATCAGGAGCAAAGTGCATTTTACAACTCCCATCTCTTGTATGCTCTTGGGGCTAAAAATAAACTTTAATAATGACTATTTAGCAAGTCATGAATCAGCTAGGAAATAATATGTTACAGTACAAGCTGTCATAAGAGTCTGAGAATGTATGGTCTACTGATGATTGTGTTAATGAACAAATTACTACTTCGTTATATATACTGTGCACAAAAGTGTTTTCACATAAACAAAGTCATAAATGTTTGGAAATATTTTAAACACGGCAACAATGGAAGTCCTTGATGAACATTATTCAGCGGTAACAAAGCAGGAACCTCTTCAGGTCACTTATGGATAAGATCTGGTATACATAATCTAGATGAACACATGGTTTTCACACAAAACCCTTTATGGGGGACAGGGCTGTGATTATGTAGATAGAAAGCAATACTTTGAGCAGTAATACTGCTGATAATACTGAAAAAATACAACATTTTTTTCTTGCACTGGTGAGAGAACTTTGCTATAGGTTTTTACACTTTAAATTGCCATTTTATTGTTGTTTGAGAGGACAGAGGCAACCAGGACGGAAACACTATCTATATTTGAAGGTATTTGGAACCCATGCATCGTTGCACAGGGTTCACCTACCCTTGAGAGGGCTCTTTGTCCACCTAATGACATTAATAGATTACTACTACATGGCTCACCAATATACATGATTGTTACCACTCTCACCTTTAGCGATCACCTATACTGATCTTGTACTAACTCCCTTCTCAGGTTAATCCAACCCTCCCCAACCCTTCGCCCTCCCCCACCTCCTCCCCCATTTACTTATTCAGTTTTTGGTACGGTAGCTGGCTATGTATCACTCTAAAATAATTTCTGTGAGTTCCCCCAGCCAGGGGCATATGTAATGCCGCGACCTATTGAAAGGCACTATTATGTTTTTGATTCAATTAAATTTTGTTGAAACTAAATTGCCTTGACTGCAAAGCCCTCTCCACCCGCCGGAAGGCCACGGGATATCACAGGAAGTCTGAGTCCTTCTGCCTGGGTATCAATTGACCTGTAGCTCTCTTGGCAAACTCTAAGAGGGTAAGTATAATATGGGTAACCCTGTTAGGCATACTATTCTTCCCTATTACATACTGTACATACACAAGTATAAGCCAAGGCCCCTAATTTTACCACAAAACAAAATGTGAAAACTTATTCACTCGAGTATAAGCGTAGGGAAATGCAACCACTACTCTTTAATAATATGTCAAGCACCCTCCTCTCACTGATAAAATGTCCAACACCGGCTTCTGAGCACTAGTAAACTGTCCAACAGCCTTCCCCCATTAATGAAATGACCACAGCATAGCCCCTCCCTCTCGCTAATGAAATGTCCACAACAGAGGCCCCATTTGATGAAATGTTCAGAGCGGACCCCCCTTTAATGAAATGCCCACAGCAGAGCCCCCATTTGCTATTCAAATGTCCCCCATTAATGAAATGTCCAGATTCTGGTGTTACACTTACAAAAAATACCATGCCCGCTCCTCCACGCACCAGTGGCCTCTTTACTCCTCCTACCCACAATCTTCGGCGCGCAGCTACAACCTGCCGTATGCGCATGCGCAGATGTCAGGTTCGTCTGATGAGTGCGCGCAGCTACGAGGTGCTTTGCGCCGAAGATTGTGGGTAGGAGGAGTAAAGAGGCTACTCCACGCCCCAGTAGCCGCATAACAAAATGTGCATATAAAGCTAATAAAAGTTATCGAAACAATGCCGCACCGTGTAGCCTCAGTTGCGGCTACTCCACACCCCAGTAGCCGCATAACAAAATTTGCATAAAAAGCTAATAAAAGTTATGGAAACAGTGCGGGGACGTGAGGATTAGCCATTAAAAGGGCTATCATCACGTTCTATTGATCCACCTACCATTCGATCTAATCTTTATAGCTAGATTTGTGGTGGTAGGTTCCCTTTAAAAGGAATTAGTCATCAGTTTTACCCCACTAAACTACCAACGCCTTCAAGTAGAGTATGAAATGCCCTTTGTAGAATTCCCTCTTTTAAATCTCACCCGTTTACCTTTTAAAAATATACCTTGAAGTCTGGCATATTTGACTCTTCTCATTTTCACATGAGATGAGTCAAGTTTTCTGATTGCAGGGGTATTGCCACTTCAGATGCCCCTATCTTCTGTTACTGGTATAATATTAAAGTTAAGATCTTATATCCTTCACATCCCATCACAGAATCATTTTGGTTTAACTGAATGTATGTCACTCACAAAGGCATAAAGCTTGATGTGATCTGAAAGATGAAATTATTATCTTTAATATGACACCAGTACAATGTTTCTAGGTTATACAGAACAGAAGATAGGGGCTGAAGTGACATAGGTAAAGGTTATTCTAGAAAGGTTACTTCATCCCCTACCTCTTGGGACTAGTGGCTTACAGGGGTAACACCTGGTGACAGGTTCCCTTTAAGAACAAACCTACAGAACCTATCTTGTATGTCTGTATAGTAAAAGAAAACATAGCAATTCTTCCTTAGATGACCTAAACAGAAAATGCAGTCATTGACATTGAGAAAAGTAAATTTTATGTTGCCAATTTTGCTTGGTTTGCAAAAATGAGGCCATGAGATCTATACATTTACTCTAATTATGGCTTTTTCTATCCCAGTAAATTGTAACATGGAGAATATAATTTAAACAATTACATCTGTGTGACCACAAACACATAGAACAACATCTCAGTGTTTTCCTTATAGAATAATAAACTATATTGTAGCCAAGCACTGCAAGATATCAATTTAGAAGGAATCAGTAAGAGGCTAGCTTAATGATGTGGTACAGAAAAGACAATGCAAATTTCGCTGTCTTGATACATAACAGAAACTCCTAATGTCAGTCTTCTACATGGCCTAGTCTAGGGCTCTCTAATGTGCCAATGTTGTTGCTGGTCTAACACTAACCTGATGTAACCAAACTCTTCTTACCATACTATTTTTCTGGACTCAGTCTCATGCTTGTTTTTTTCTGTCTCCATTAAGCATAATACTCAAACACACCGTTATAATTTGTCCAACATTTCCAACAACCCCTTGCAGCACCACAATGTTGTCGAACATCATGCGGTGCTTGTATTTAGCGCACCATGACGTTCCCCAATGTCATGGAAACCACACAGACAAAGAAGCAGAGCCTGTGCGAACCGTGCAGGATCCCAGCTGTTTAACCATTTAGGCTAACCTACCTATCCAACTAGAGATTGGCACCCCTGTGCTGGTGACGGGGGTCCCATCGTCTCCACGGCAACCTTGGGGTCCAGGTCTGACTACCTCCTGGGTCCTGCCAAAGGTGCCAGTATCAGCTTATCCGTAAGCATAGGCCCACTGGAATAATACACTGCCAATGTATTAAGTTGAATAAGTCCCAGAGGGTACAAAAAAAGTGTACAAAAAAAACTAATTTGCACAATAAAATAAAATCAATACTGAACCCATATGGTGAACGCCTTAAAAATAATACAATTCGTCCTGCAAAATATAAGCCCTAAAACAGCTTAATCTACATTTAAAAAAAAATGTTACGGCTCTTAGAATACAGCAAAAATAATGGGATTTTTTCTCTCTAAATTAGTTTTTACTATGTAGAACTAGTCAAACATAAAAGAGCTATGTAATGGGACATGGCCTTAATCCTACTGACCCAGAGAACATAAGTAACATGATATTTCACTGTGGTTGGAGGTATTTTATTAAAAATAAAACTTAGCTTTTATTTTTCTTATATTTAAAATTTTTCAGGACTGTAAGTACAGATGTTTTTTACAACAGTCTGTCGCTTTGTTTGTCCAGTTTGTTGACATTGAATCGTGGGCTTTCCACCTAATTTTTAGGCTCTTAAGAGTCCCCACGGTAGTGTTTGTATTCACTGCAATCTTATGTTGCCATTGTCCCCTCTGGACTCAAAGGACAGAAAGTTTTGAAGTACAGTGTGAGCGTGGTATTGTGCCACCCTTCACACTGTGTCTTCAGATAGAACAGCTGATGGATATTGTTGTGCCGCTAATATACCAGTATGTAGCATTAAAGTAATTGCACTTTCTGTTTGTTATAGCTACTCTGATTCTCATGCAACCGCGGCTATCTACCATCAGCTGGCGGCTAACTCTTAACCCTAGGACCCTACGCATTTCCTCATTGCCAGAGATTCCTCAGGGGTCTATTATTAGGCATAATAATAGAGATTCCTCAGGGGTCTATTATTAGGCATACTATGCCTAATAATAGACCCCTGAGGAATCTCTGGCAATGAGGAAACGCGTAGGGTTTGACTGTGTAAACCCACTACAAAGTCAATAATAAAAATATTAAAAAGAAGTGGCCCCAATACTGACCCCTGTGGCACTCCACTGGTAACGTCAACCCAATCTGAGAATGTGCCATTAATGACGACCCTCTGTTTTCTATCACTAAGCCAATTACTTACCCAAATACACAGATTTTCCCTACCAACCTTTTATGTGGCACGGTGTCAAATGCCTTTGAAAATTGTCCTTAAGGGGTTAAAGAAGCCTACTGGGCCAATTCACAGCAATGTTTGTGCCCACCTGCAGGGCCGGCGTTAAGGGGCGGCAAACTGGGCATTTGCCCAGGGCCTACTGTCCTAAAGGGGACCCCTCATGTTGAGCCGCATTCATGAGGCGGCAGAATTGCCCCTTGTAATGTGGGTGATTCGGGCAGCTGTTTGGCCTGGCTATACACACCCCATGCACGGATGAAATGTTGGCTCTCACCCTCCACAGATTGGTAAGACTGAACCACCTTTTTGCTACATAACATAGAACACTGAATGGCAGGTCTGAGTTTTTTAACATTGTATTCTGCTTTTAGTTTTTTTTTTTTTGTGTGATTTTAATTGGACTATTAAAAGTAATATTTACCTACCTGAGGGGATAGTATCTGGTTACAGTTTCCCTTTAAATCTGATTGCAAGATAACAGGTAAAAGAAGGAAAAGTGCAAAAATAGAAATGCATTATTTAGTCCTTACTAGAGATGAACGAACACACTCGTCCGAGCTTGATGCTCGTTCGAGCATTAGCGTACCTGACCATCTCAACGTGGGTCAAGTAGACTAAAAGCCGATAACTTGTCACCTCTTGCCATATGAGTAGGCGGCATCATTGTCTGTTTGCAAACGGGGTTTCGAACAGAAAACAATGTGCTTTGTAATGGGGTAGATCCACGTTGTGATTTGGCACCAGGGGATTGAGTCTTTATTACTTGCTTTGGCGTTTAGCAGGCAGTCAATCACGGCATTCAGACTCTCAAGAACGATGCTGATGGGTAGACGGGGAAGAGAGAATGGTGAGGCGACAAATAAAACCGATTGGGAGACTCCAATATATTGGTGCGGAGGACCATTGGACCATACTTTTGGGTTAATGGGCGTCGGGTGTTTCACGTTAGAACAAACCACAACACTGTGATAAAACGAGGCCTGTGTATTTACCGAAGGAAAACCTTTTTTTAGTGGACTTTTACCTTGTCCCTATAAAAACCAACAAAAATGCCATGTTCATCATTATGAAGCCAATAAGTCTCTTATTGTGATACTTGCATTCCTTACTGTTTTTTTTTTTTTTTATTTTGTCACAATACTGCTGTTTGTCCTGACTAGCCGACCCGATTGTGTACCCTGCGACACCCCCTAAACCCCTCCCATATTGCGCCCTTGCTCTAGGGTGATGTTATGCGTGCCTGGTTGCTTTTTCTTGTCCCATGAACCTCACTGCCTTTTGCAGCTGTATCTGACTAGATAAACTGATTTTTGAAGTATCTGGACGATAGGATTGGATTAAGACCATCTCAACCATGAGCCTGGGCTGTATGGATACTATAGATCCTACAAGGTGTGGATTGATTCTTTGGCGATTACCGTTTACCACCTGGTTTCAGACCCTCGGACCTTTTTGGCTTTTGCATGCAACTTTATTTAAAGCGGGAACAGAGTTAGAGTGATTTTTATGGTTGAAGGTCTTCTCGTTGGTATAAATTTTGGTCTTGGTGCCATGGTCCCCCGTCTGCGCCCTATTTGCCCTGTATTTACTACTGTTTTTGAAGGAAAGTGCTCCTGCCCGTTCTTGTAGTTAGTTGGCCAGTCCCCCGAATGCTTAATTGATCTGTTCCTCGTATTGTGACTCTGCAGAGGGGAATAATTCATCCAGTTCTATTCTCATAAAATTAGTAGCACTACATGCTGGAATGTGAGGAGACGGCTGATAAAGTGTTCTCCTCTTCTTTATCATACGAGCTAAGAAGTTTTGTTTGTAAGGCCACACTAAGTCATAGAGATGAGCGATGCCTAAAAAATGCTCGAATTCTCGTAATTCGAGACAAACTTTTCCTGCTGCTCGGTGCACATCGTCTCTTACTAACGAGCCCCTGAAGTCAATGGGTAGACTCAAG
The DNA here is from genome assembly GCA_019512145.1 of Engystomops pustulosus. Lineage (NCBI taxonomy): Eukaryota > Metazoa > Chordata > Amphibia > Anura > Leptodactylidae > Engystomops > Engystomops pustulosus. Next base: position 211,540,887 of record CM033641.1, on the reverse strand, counting down.
CATTTTCCAAAATGGACCAATGGTTAGCCAATCAAATGTGTTATTAAATTGAAAATGTCTTCTGATAAGTAGCAGATGTATGCAACATCTGCAATCTAATTCTTCACTGTTTCCGCGCGTTATCTATCTCCCGACAAGTTTAGCATATTGTGATAAGGAATAAAAACGGTGAACCAAAGGATCACTATACAGTGAAAACCATAGATGCATCGATGTTTCTGCACACTGCTTACTTGTTCGGAGACGCCTGTCCCGGTATCCGCTCCTCTTCTTCTCACTGAATCCCCCCGATCTTCATTTGCCCTTTCCCGATGTCCTTCATGCTTCTTGCCCCTCATGTCTCTGTGGCTCCTATCCCATGTTCTTCAATGTGTTCTTCACACTGTATATTGTTTCACATACTATTTTTTTTTTTTTTTACGTATCTTCCGACAGTAGCATATGTGCCAAACACTTTAATCTATTCTGTCACTGTTTTTCACTGTTCTTCACTTAAATGATCCCTGTGTTCCTCGTTTTATTCCATTCTTCATTGTTCTTCATTTTGGTTCCGTTTCTCGGTTCTAGTGAGCCCCTTAATTGGCTCATAACATAAATGCATCAGCCGTACTATACTTTGTACATAGTAATAGCGATTTTCATTTTAAAGCCCCCTCCCTTCCCCTGCTTATAATGGCTTCCCATCCCACGTTGTAAACGAAAACTCTTTGCCTTACTGTTCCCTCGTAACGTCCTCCTGTTTTCCAAATCCAATACATGCTCTACTTGATCTGTTTAAGTGTGGATGGATACTGAAGCGGGGCTTTAAAAGAACTGTGGGGTTCCTGTCATGGTGCTCATGTTCTCTTTATCTCCACTTTTATCCTACGTCATGCACTTTTGTGAACTACTAGTAAAGCGGGTGGGGGAGGGTGGAGTCCACCCAAATCAGGAGCCGTGGACTTAAGTATCAGTCAGGGGCCCTCAACCAATATCACTCCCCGCCATGAGATTTTATAAACTAAAAATGGTGGAAATGGAAGAAAAGATTTGGCCTTCTTAGACTGTGTAGGCTATTGTGCCTGCGGTCTTGCTCCTTCTCACAAAACCTATACCGTGTTATGTAGGCTACACCTTCCTTTCAAATAGCCTGAATATTCCCTTTTTTTTTCCCTGTGAAGGATGCCTTATTGGGGGCATTAATATCTTGTATACACAAGTCTTGGAAGCTTAATACACTTGACAATCTCCATGATTTTTATTATTTCCCTCCCTGTGGCCGTATAGAAACGCAAACACAAATTATTTTTTTCCCATTCACCACCTAAAAGAGGGGCTATGCCCTGCCCACCATTCAGGGCCGGCTCCAGGTTTCAGGAGCCCCCTTCGGCAACAAAGCCTCAGGGGGCCCCTTTGGCAGTGAACTTCGCGTGGCATCATTTAAATTCAGAAACTAAAACCGTCTCCTTCTCCTGAAATATTCCCTAGTTTATCACATCACCCAACTCAGCCGTATCATGGTCAGGGAGTTTTGAGTCATTTAAAACCAACAGGACACGCCTCCAACAATGTGCCCCCCTCCCCCCCGTCCTGCCAAGTAATAAAACTGAAGCTCAACCTGTCTGCGGCAGAACCCTCTAATACACCCCTCAGCTGCTGCGGGATACCTCATAATACACCCCTCAGCTGCTGGCGGAACCACTCATAATACACCGCCTCAGCTGCTGGGAACATCATATACACACTTCAGCAGCTTCAATACGTAATAGTATGCAGTTCAGCTGCTGCAGAACCTCCTAAATCACAACTTTGCTGCTGCAAACTCTCCTAATACACCATCACTGCTGACACAGAACCCCACTCTCCTCATGTAAATACAAGCTAACGAGGCAGTCAATCACATGCAGGCAAGACATGTAGAAGACAGGCAGTCACACTACAATGTCTACAAAGACATATATATCAGGCAGTCCCACGTACAGGCAGGTATAGCTACATACAAAAAGCTGGAGGCAAACAACACACCACACATCACGCACACACGCACTACACGCGCAGAACACCAAATACACAGCGCACACACAACGCAACACACCGCAAACATACACACACATATCATCACTCTCACTATATGGATCAGTAATACACATCCATACCTGCAGTGTCTGACTGGCCCAACCAGGTACAGAGGATCCTCCGTTGGGCCCTGGCTCAACCCAATACTGAACCCCAGAGTCCATCAGAAACACCAAAATTTGGAGGCTGCTAGAGTATATTTCCTGGGAATATGAAGAGTGGGCCCCCAAATTAATTTTCTTTAATTTCTCTTGGTGAGTCCAAGGAACCCAGTCCGACCGGCATACATGTCCACATAACCATTACACCCTGTGGTGTCCTTCACAGCGCCTGGTGTCACGAGGGTCTTCACTAGAGATGAGCGAACACAACTCGTTCCGAGCATTTGATGCTCATTCGAGCATTAGTACTCGAAACTGCATGCATCGTGGCTTGACAAATATTTTGCCAGCTCGAGAAGAAATGGCATCTCCGCCCGTTTTGTTTTGGCGGCCAGAACAGAGCCCAATCACAAAAGCCAGGAACTCACCCATCCGCATGACTGTGGTACACTGTACACGTCCGATAGGAGGTGGTTGGCTGGCCGAGATCAGGTACCCTGGGATAGGGACTAGCCTCTGCCCTATCGCTGCCTCTGCATCATTTCTGTCTGGATTGGGCTTAGGGAGGAGAGCTGCTGCTGGTCAGGGAAGCTTTAGGGGTGTTCTATTAGATAGGCTTAGCAGGAGTGATTCTAAGTAACCCAACAGCCTTGCTTAGGGCTACATTAGCGTATTAGATATATTTTTTTATTGCCTGTGGTAGCTTGCTGGCCTGTAGTGCAGCTAGTACCATATTGGACGAATTTGCAGGAGACTGCGAACCGTTCTATTTTAGCTTCTTAGTGACACACATATCCACCTCAACCCTGAAGTGGGACAATTTATTAGGGGTTTGATTGAATTAGGCACAGTCTGCTTTTTCTTTTTTTGTTTACTTTTCTTTTTATTTTTTTTATAACTCAAAGTCATCAGGCACAGCACAAAATCCAGTATTGTGCTGTTAGTGTAGGCTAGAAACTAGCCATACGAGAACCCAACTGGCTTTCTTAGGGCTACAATAGCGTTATATATATATATTTTTTTTATATTTGCTTGTGGCTGGCCTTGCTGGCACTAGTAGTGCAGCTAGTACCATATTGTGACGAATTTGCAGGGAGACTTGTGAACGTTCTGTTTAGCTCTTAGTGACACACATATCCATCTCAAACACCTAAGTGGGACAATTTATTAGGGGTTTGATTGAATTAGGCACAGTCTGCTTTTTCTTTTCTTTTTCTTCTAAAAGTCATCAGGCACAGCACAAAATCCTGTTGTGTGCTGTCAGTGTAGGTTAGAAACTAGCCATAGCAATAGGATAGCATCGTTTTGTTAAAAAAACAAAAACACAAAAAAATTTTACAGTTTACACTTTAATTTTGAAAATGTTGAACCCGAGGGCTAGGGGTAAAGGACAAGGGCGTGGGCGTCCAACTACTGCAGGGGTCAGAGGCCGTGGTCCTGGCCACCTGCTGATGAGGGAGCAGTGGAATGCCGCAGAGCTACACTCCCTAGATTCATGTCTCAAGTTACTGGGACTCATGGTAAAGCACTGTTGAGGCCAGAACAGTGCGAACAGGTGATGTCGTGGATTGGGGACAATGCTTCTAGCCATTTTTCCACCAGTCAGTCTTCCACGCAGTCCACCCATGTCACCGAAATCAGCACTCCTTCAGCTCCTCCACCTAAGCCTCCTTCCCCCCAGTCTGCCCCCTCCCAGGAAAATTTGGCATTTGAACCGGCATACTCTGAGGAACTGTTTTCTGGATCCTTCCCACAGTCACAAACCACTTGTCCGGTTGCTGCTGAGCTCTTTTCCGATGCCCAAGTTTTCCACCGGTCGCAGTCTCTGGGTGATGATGACATTGTTGACGTAGTGGAAGAAGTGTGTAAAGAGGTGTCGGATGATGAGGAGACACGGTTGTCAGAATTTGTTGGTGAATTTGTTGTCAGGGCAGGAAGTCCGAGGGGGGAGCAGACTGAGGAATCGGAGAATGATGAGGTGACAGACCCGAGCTGGGTTGATAGGCCGGGTGAACACAGTGCTTCTGAGACGGAGGCGAGTCCTCGACGACAACAGGTTGGAAGAGGCAGTGGTGGGGCCAGACGGAGAGGCAGGGCCAGAGCTGGTGCATCATCTCAGCTCCAATGTATGAGGATCGAGGGTACTTTATTTGTTGGAGACAGCCGGTAGGGGGGGTGTCTCCCTTGGCAAGGGCTAGATCGTTCAAAGTCGTGGAGGTGTCCTTTTTTAAAAAAAAACAACCGATGACCGAAATACTGTGGTTTGCAACCTTGCCACACCAGGAAATTCAGCAGGGTTCCACCACCACTACAAGCTTACCCACCACCATATGCGGCAGGCATATGAATGCAAAACACCCCCCCTCAATGGAAACAAGGGCCGTTCCCGCCGGCGGCACCCCTACACCACTAACCACTCTTCTACTGCTCCTTCACCTTCCCCCCTCCCCTTTGTCATCTTCCTCTTCTGCCTCGGCTAGTAAAGCCCCCTGCCCAGGACCACCCGGCCAAACAAACAAACACCTCCCGTGCAAAACTTCCCGTGGCAAAAACCAACAACCTTCTCCTCCAGGATCTCCCGCTCCCCCAATGTCTCCATGTGTGCGCAGCATTCAGCTTCTCTCTTATAAAACCTACCCTAGAAACGGAGCGCAGAGGAAGTACAGTGTGCAATACCCACCCACACGCCCAAGCCCTCAACGTCCCACTCTCCCAAACTACTTAGCCGGGAGTGCTGCCCTATAGGTCTGGTAGAGCCGAGTCTTTCGTTTCTCCCTAGTGGCGGGCCGCGGCCTCCCTCGGTATTCGGGTCCCGCCGCCCACTCACTTTCATCTTCCTTCTTCCACTTTTTCCCGATCGTGTCGTGTTTCCCAGCTCTGCACAGCACGTGGTCACGACAATCATCATCCAGTGGCGCCCTGACCAACGCCTCGTTATTCTGTTCGGACATCCGGTCTATACCTGACCTCGACAACTGGGACATTCGGACCGAGTGCTGCCGGGCAGGGCCACTAGTGTCCGCTTGACAGCGCATTGGGTTAACTTGGTGGAGGCTGGGACCGAGTCTGACCCGGGTTGGTCATATACTGCCGACTACGAATCCCTATTATTGCGGGTCCGAACTCTGTCCAGGCTCTCAGGCCTACTAATGAGGGAAGAATAAGAAGAAAAAACACTCAAAGGCCAGACGGAGAGGCAGGGCCAGAGCTGGTGCATCAGTGCCAAATGTTTCACGTAGTGAAGCTCCCGTGGCGAGGACTAGATTTTCGGAAGTCTGGAGGTTCTTTAAGGAAACACCGAATGACCGACGGACTGTGGTGTGCAACCTGTGCCACACCAGGATCAGCAGAGGTTCCACCCCTACCAGCTTAACCACCACCAGTATGCGCAGGCATATGAATGCTAAACACCCCACTCAATGGAACCAAGGCCGTTCTCCTCTGGCCGGGCACACCACTGCTCCTTCCCCTGTGCCTCTGCTAGTCAGCCCCCTGCCCAGGACCCTGGCCCAAACACCTCCCGTGCGAAAACCACACCTTCGCCTCCACAGCATCCACCAATGTCTCCATGCGCAGCGTTCAGCTCTCCATACCCCAGACGCTGGAGCGCAAAAGGAAGTACAGTGCAACCCACCCACACGCCCAAGCCCTCAACGTCCACATCTCCAAATTACTTAGCCTGGAGATGCTGCCCTATAGGCTGGTAGAGACCGAGGCCTTTCGCAAACTCATGGCAGCGGCCGCCCCTCGGTATTCGGTCCCCAGCTGCCACTACTTTTCCCGATGTGCCGTCCCAGCCCTGCACCAGCAAGTGTCAGACAACATCATCCGTGCCCTGACCAACGCCGTTTCTGACAAGGTCCACCTGACCACGGACACGTGGATGAGTGCTGCCGGGCAGGGCCACTATATATCGCTGACGGCACATTGGGTTAACTTGGTGGAGGCTGGGACCGAGTCTGACCCGGGGGCTGCTCATATACTGCCGACGCCGAGGATTGCGGGGCCTACCTCGGTCCAGGTCTCTCAGGCCTACTATGCCTCCTCCTCCTCCGAATTACCATCCATGGGCATGGCGCCATCAGGCGGTAGCTCTAGGAACAGCAGCAGTGCCGTCGCTAAGCGACAGCAGGCGGTGCTCAAACTGCTGAGCCTAGGCGATAAAAGAAAGGCAAAACCACCCAGAGCTATTACAGGGCATCACGGCGCGACTGATCTGCTGTGCTGGCACGCTGACCTGAAGCCAGGCATGGTTGTGTGTGACAACGGGCCGTACCTGGTGGCGGCAGACTGCACATGTTCGCTCCATTTCTGGTCCATGTGTTTAAATCTCATAGTTTCGAGAGCGGTTCCACCCTCAGACATACCCCCCCCAATCTGTCTGATTTGCTCACAAGATGCGCCGCAATCTTTGCTCTTTCCGGAAGTCCCGCAGCACATATCTGCAACTCTCAGTGCAGTGCAGCGCCGCCTCCCACTGCCAGCCTCAACCGACTGTTTTGCGACGTGCCCACGAAGGGGGATTCAACATTAACCATTTATCCTAGTTCACCAGCCTCGCAGAGCGATTGTAGACTGCCAGATGTCAACTTCCATTCGCACACAGAACTGGTAGTCCAGGGTCAGTCAGCTTCCTCCATCACAATGAGGAGTGGACGGTGGACTGTCTGATATCTGGTCAGTGGCTGAGTAAACTTTGAGGAGTCAACAACATTGGTCAGTGGCCGATCCGCCATCATCAGCCTCACCATCCCCGCTGCTTTGCCTGTTGAAAACTCTCTGGTGAAGTATTAAGTCAGAAGCTTTGCGCTCGAACACGATACTGAGGAATAAGATTCCCTTGTTGATAGCCTAAAGAACCCCTCTAGGTCTGTTTCCCAGCGCATATCGGAGAGGTTGGAGGATGAAGAGGAGGAGAAGTTGGCGAGACAGAAGATGTAGCATTGCTCAGGTCCTTCCACTGTTCAAGCGTGTAATGGGCAAAGAAGAAGAGGAGTTTGGAGGAGGATGAAATGGACAGTCAGGCCATGAGGGCGTGAATTCGTGCGAGTTGGGACCTGGTCATATGGCAGATTTCATGCTAGTCGCCTATCCTGTGACCCTCGCGTCCAAGAATTTGATATTCCCGCACCGAGTACTGGTATTCACTCTCCTGGACCCACAGTACAAGCAAATCGTTTCCATCAACACCTCCTCATCCCTGGAAGGAAAAGGAGTGTGGAATGCTAGAATACCAGCCAGAAGCTCCCTGGTGGGCCACAAGCTGAAACAGTATTCCCTTCTACAAAGCGGGCTCAGCGGCTGGGGGCGTACTTTCTGTGGGACAAGTCGTGGAGGGAGAGTAGGCGACAGGACAGTTTCCAGCACTGGCAGGGGTAAACGCTTACAAAAAGCCTTTGCCCAGTTTTATGTCCCCGCCATGCCACCCACATACACTGTCACCTGTTCCCCATCTCCCTCTCGCAGAGAGGGCTGATATTTAACAGAAAGATGGGAGGAGTAACGTACGTCTAACCATACATCGTCCTAAATGATCACACAGCTCCCTACCTAACACTGCAACTGCTCTACTGTTCAAAGCTGACATGATGGCAACGAACTGGCGCATGGTAAAACGCCTTGGTAGGTTCTTGCCTGCCCTGAGCCGCTAGCGTGTTTGTCCGAGCAGGTTTTTCAGTGCATCTGGTGGCAATCAATCACCGATACGATGCTTACAACGCCTGTCGACTGAACCAGCGCTACAGGCTGACGCTTACAAGATGAAAAAGATTTCTCAGGATTTCCTTCTCCAACAGGTGTGACATAAACTCAATCTGAATAATGTTGCACTCCTCCTCCTCTTTGGTAACCTAAAAAGATCAGAGGAAACTGGCTATTTTTCCCATGGCCAACTGTGCTCATCTAGCTATAGTCTATAGTTTTAATTTTTTCTGGCAGGTCACCTACCCGTCCCTCTCTTTTTAAACATTTTTATGAGGCCACCTACAGACTCATCTATTTATATTTTGTGGAGGACCACCTACTGCGTCCTCTGGTTTGAAAACTTTTTTGGACTGCGCCACATACCTGCCAGCCAAATTTATTGTCTCCATACACTCCACACCTCGTCTTTATTAGCTGCCTCCACACGTTGTCTCCATTGCTTACCCTCCACACATCAATCCTCCATAGCTGCTCCATACTCGTCTCCGTTACAAACGAAGCCGTGTCAGGCAGAATTTGGGTTGTTTTCATGGCTTCCCACAATCAAACTTGTGTACCTTGTCGCCACCTGTGTTATCCAAAAATTACTTCGGAAACTTTATCATCATCGATATATGTTTCAGCGCTTTTTGCGCATCTGTTTACATTCCCTCCCTCACCCCGCCATAACCAAACACTTATAAGAAAAGTACTATACAAAGGTCTAGAAGTGCTGTTGTACCCCTCCCCCCCTCTTTGAATATATTTTTTCAAAGTAAACGCTCTCTGCCCCCAGGCCCATTTTGGGTGAGGAAGGAGCACGAGAGAGCGGCTTGGCAGTGAAATCTCGCCTGGCCGCGGACACCAAGCTCCATCCCAGAATCCACTAACTAGTTTTTATAACTGCAGCAGCCATTTATCACTACTACTTTTACTGCCTCCACTACTCCATTATCGTCCCTATCAAACAGAAGCTGTGTCAGGCAGAATTTTCGGGTGGTTCATCCATGATCATATGGAACTCTGGCCCATCTGTTGCCGCCATGCTGGCAGACCCTGAAGTTGCAAATCATAGCAGCGCAATATGGATGCCCCATACTGTCGCTCCTTAATCATGGTACACCATTCCGAAAAAACCAATTAAAACAGAGAACCGCTTAGCTCATTCTATTATTCCTAGATTACTATTCAAGCGACCCCCCGCCTGCTTTGAAATTATAATTTGTTTCAAAGTAAAACGCTTGGGCCCTAGGCCCATTTGTGGGGTGGGGAGGAGCCGAGAGACGGGGCTTTGGACACGGCGAAAGCTCACCTGCAGACGGACGCCACTCCATCCCAAGAATAGCAGCCTCAGAGGCATCCTGCTCCTTGTCCCTGCTGTTTCCTGTCCATTTTCGTTATCGTGAACTTTCACTATGTCGCCAACATGCTGGCGTCATCGACTAATATACATCACCTTTGATTCACCATAGGAAATCATTCACACATTCAGCGCTTCTTGCTCACCTCCTTTGGTTCCTCTCTGCCACCCATTGGTTTGAAGCCTGAGTCCATTTGGGGTATGTCGCCATGCCACTCTCTAGCCTGCCGCTGCCTCTGTATGCCGTCTTCTATAGTGTCAGGGTCAATTATTGGATGTTTCAGATGCTATCTAGCCTCATTCGGTCACTCTGTCATCGCCATGCTGTTGCCCATAATTTTGGCATAATGGTGCGATTAAGCACCCTCAGAGGCATTCATGCATGCTGCCCCTGCTGTTTCCTGTCCATTTCCGTGGTGCTTCCATCATTTTCTGAGGTTTCAAGGTGTTTGGCCAAGCTTCCCTGTGCAGACCCTTGGTCCCCTTGAAAAATGCTCGAGTCTCTCATTGACTTCAATGGGGTTCGTTATTCGAGACGAGCATTCGAGCATCGGGAAAAGTTCATCTCGAATAACGAGCACCCGAGCATTTTAGTACTTGCTCATCTCTAGTCCTTACACATCCTATAAATGTTTCTACATTAAAAAAAAAATTACTTTAGCTCTGCGGTGTCCCCTTGTGGCTGTATCTCATAAACCTGCCTGTACACTGTACAATTTACCACAGAAATCTAATGATTCATGGCCTATCTCTAGGATATAGGAAAGGTTTCGATCTCTCAACTTCTGCCTACTTCTAGTAAGGAAGGATGAGCCTCAGAAAGTGCTGCAGCCTGCCAACATTTACTTCAGTCTACAATTTCTGCCTTTTTTTTTTTTAAATTAAAAAAAAAAATGAGTACACATAGTTGGGAAAAATAGCTGGATAAGCTTTCAGGTGCCTCGGCAATTTGGTGGAGTCTGAAAATATAGTAAAAGGTTTTGTAACAACTTCCAAATTCAAACAGTCCTTTGGGTGCTAATAGGTGTTTTATTAAAATACAGCCAAAATAACAAACATCTAGCAATAACTGACGTGGCGCAGAGGCGCTGATAAATATGCACCCAACAGTTGAGGGAGCTGTACCAATATTTTTGAGCCCATAGGAGCCCCTTGTATTTGCAAAAAGAATTCCTTGTTAAATTTGAAAAAATTGTTAGACAGTAAAAAAATGTGTTACTGACAGGAAATACTGGCTTATTTACTAAGGTCCCGCAGGCGGATTTCCGTCAGGATTTCCGACGTTTTCGGGGATCACGTCGGCGAATCGCGCCGGCTTTCACGCGACGGACGTTCTGACGGATTTGGACTACGCGCAGGATTTAACAAGTCAAATTGTGTCGCAAGATACTCACATACACTGGGAAGAAGAAGGTGAACTCCAGCGGACCGGAGCAGGGAAGCGACACATGCAGGATCTCAGGCGCACAATCTTGTTGAATTGCAGAAGACTTCATCCACGTCAGACAACGCACCTCGGGGATCGCACAGGGACCAGGTAAGCAAATGTGCCCCAATGTTTTAATTCATATGAATATTCTGTATAACTGTCCATCTGCCACTGTAATGCAACTAAAGCTTTATTGTGTGGTTTGTGTAAAGAGCTGATGTGTCACAAGAAAACGAGCTATAATGTTGGTACTATTTTATTTGTGTCATCAATCAATAGCCATACAAAATATAGATAACACACTGGTGCAACTATGATTTTAAATGGTTAGATACTGTTTGGAAAATAGTAATATCTTCCCTGGTACAGGTAGTGTGCCTCACCACTACTATAAAGATAATTGCTCAAGAAAATTTATTATGTACCTGCGCTGACTATAGGGGCATTTATTATGTACCTGCGCTGACTATAGGGGTGTAATGCATGGGGGCTTAGGTGCAAGGAACCCGGTGTTATCGCGGTCTTAGCAATAAATCTTGTGTTGGTGTAGATGTACTAACCTGTATAGGCAGCACTTTCTATTAACGGGGACGATGTCCAAACGGTCTCCTATTTGGTCTTGCTCCTTTGTATATCCACGCGCTGACAATTTAGTTTGGGAAGCCACGGCTGGCGGCTTCACTGAATCTGTTTGAACGGAGGTACCGGTGACGTCACCTTCGGTACGGGTAGTCTGGTAGGACAAAGTTGGATTCCACCGACGCATTGTCGAAAGCTCCGGATTTCTTCCTCCGGGCTGGGGAATAATGCCGGAGCTTTCGACTAGGGTACGTTTACCCTAGATGGCCTGATCATTCCTACCATGTACTGCAATACTATTATATTGCAGTTTATGGCATTTTTACACAGTATACATTACAACGAGCCACTGGCTCAATGTATCGAAACTGCAAATGCTAAGCGGCCTGGGGTCTGACGAAGACCCGAAGCTATCATGGCAAACAATCAATGTTCCATAATAATGTGCTGGGGAGTGACGATCAGAACAAAGATGGCAGTGCCCACGTGCCAGCATCAGAAGGGTTAATACATGTGGAACGGTTTATATTAGCAGTCTGTGTTTGCTGCAATATGCAGCAAACCCCACCTCTGTATGAAGAGGGCTCGCCCCGTGAGCCCTCTTCATACAGCCTCCACACCAGAGCGTTAAGAAGATACCCCTATAAATTGCTATCCACGGCATATTTGTTTGATAAAGGCTGATTAAGCCGATACAGAGTGAGTTAAAAACTAACATATTTTGGACACTAAACCACATATCAAAGACAGTAGGGCTCAGTTCACATCTTCATTCGGCAGGTTCCGTTTTCCCTTCCGTTAACAAATAGTGGAGAAAATTGTACAGCAGACAGCCTATTTTTTCACTATTATATAACATGTTTAATGGAAGGCAGCCTTTCGTTCATTGAAGTATGGAAGATGGGAAAGGAAAATTTTGAATTTACCTCCTGTTCTTATTTTCTGTTACCCTACCCTAAGACGGAGAGGGTAATGGAAACTGATGCGGGCGTGGACTGAGCCTAATTTGTATTTTGTAATGTCATTGCAATAAAGACATGAATGTATATCCTTTAATGGTTTGGGATAAAGCATCTTTTTCAGTGAATGACATATAAACTGAATATTGTATTGTTACATGTTTGAGTACTTTATCCTTTTGTGAGGGTTAGGCCCGTTCCACACTTGCATCACACTCACAGTTCAGTCCCGGTTTGCAGCGTTCGGGTCATGCGATCCAGGTAGCACACGTTGCGAGTGTGATGCGAGATCATCGCATCACACTCGCAAGTGTAGAAGGGGCCTTACTGTCTTATGTGGTATATGGGCAGAATTTTTTTAAAAGTTGCCTTTTTCAGATTTTTCTGGGTCAGCTTCCTGTATAAGGAACCTAAATAAAATATCTTCCTTTGGTTAATCACTGTTTACAACTACTAGATGTGCAGATTGTAACATTTGAATACATTAACAACTTCCGTCAACTCCCATGAGTTGAGTCATGAGTCAATGAGTCAGCCTTTCTGTTTCTATTGATGACATCAGTGCTGAGGAAATTACATTGGTTGCACTTGTTTACACAAGTAACCTAAGAATGTTTCCATAACACAAAACCAGCAATTTCCACCAAATTTGGTGTGATTTTATGCAGAGAAATTCGGATCATATAACACATGGAATTTTAGTGCAGAAAATTGCAGCGTAATACAGTACCCCCTAATGACTGATATTTATCTAAATCAATTACAAAATTTGGAATTATTCAGTTTAGAAAAAAGACAGCTGAGGGGAGACCTCATTCAAAGTACAAATACCTGAACAGGCAGTACAAGGATCATTGACATAGACAAAGGTTCTTTACTGTAAGAGCAGTGAGACGATGGAACTCTCTGCCGCAGGAGATTGTTATGGCGGACTCTATGTATGTGTTCAAGAGGGGCTTGGATGCCTTTCTAGAGAGAAAAAATATCACAGGTTATGGGGAAAAAAAAAGATTTGTTTAATTCTTAAAGGTTGGACTTGATGCACTTGCGTCTTTTTCCAGCCTTCTATACTATGATACATTCAAATACTGTGGATCCCATTGTGGAATTCAACATTTGCATCGTAAAGCAACTCCCCCCTCCACACTGTAATTTCTCAGTGATGCTTGCATTATCACTGCCTTGATGGTTGGTAGCCAATGAGTGAATAGCATTATATGCGGACAATGTACTTATGTTTCTCTCAGATGTGAACTGCTTATTGCCTGTAGTGATGGATTTAATTTGAGGTTTTGGGATTTTTATTGTTCCGCATTAATTGGTTCGTCCTACTGCTGTTACACTCTAGGCACAGGTCCTGGTTTTAGTTAGTAGATTTCCCAGTGTTGGCAGAATTCAGATATCTCGGTCTGAGGATCACTAGAAAAAAAGAGTGATTATATAAAGTTGAATCCGGTGCCTATTTCGATAGAGATGACCTTCCGGATATCAGCATGCAATAGGTTGCCTCTGTCCTTTATAGGACATTGGAATTTGCTTAAAATGGGTTTCATGCCACAGTTTCTCCACAATGTTTAAGTGTGGATACCAAAGTTTTGGTTTTCGTAGGATACACAGTCTATTTAGAGACTTGGTTTGAAAGAGAGGAGTGCCCGGGATCCTGTTGGAAAAACTGCAATTAAAAGAAAAACTGGCATTAGCTATTCTTAATACGTGGGCCTTTTATCTTGTGGCACAGTGCCAGCATTTCAGAGGTTAGGCTTTATCAGGAGATATGTCTTGGTGTCTAAGGGTGATTCGCTATTTTGCTGGCACCCTATCACCCATGTCAGCTTTTGAGGCAGACATCCTGGGTGTCAGGCTCCAGGGGAAGTGGACCCACTGGACTTGCTGCGGCATGGTACCACCAGGTCGTTCCACAGTTGCGACTTTGTCTGTGGTGGCAGCCAAGGCGAGGTACAAAGACATAAGGCAGAATCATGGTCGGGGACAGGCAGGAGGTCGAGACAGGCAGAACAGGATCAACGTCAGGAACAAAGCATGAGGTCAGAACAGGCAGCACGGAGTCAAGGTCAGGAACAGAACCGGGGTCACAACGGCAAATCAGCAAACAGGCAGTAGGCAACGACACAAGCTTTCTCAGAGGCATATAGCACAAAGATCCGGCAGAGTGAGCGGGGAGAGGCTGGGTTTAATAGGATTCTGGGTAAGGCCAGCGCCAAATAACGGCGCACTGGCCCTTTAACTCTTCTGAAGCCGGCACGTGCTTGCCCTAGGAGAGTGGGACGCAGGTGCGGCCACAGGACCAGAAGCAGGAGCGAGGACAGGTGAGTAGATGTCGCAGGGCACACGGAGAGGCACGGATGAGCCTGCGACCCGAGACATGGGTCACGGGTGCACCCATGACACTGGGTAGGTCAGAGCAAAATAAACCCACGTTTGCATTAATGCAGAAAGTGTGGAAGTTGTACAAGCAGCTGCCTCTCCTCAGAACCCACCGATGCCCTTGAGGGGCTGTCTCCTCTGCTGGACAGCAGGGGACCTAATGATGGTGCAAGGGCATAGGCAACATTCCATAAAAAAGTAAAAATTAAAAATAAAATTCAATAAAATGTCCCAAAAGCCCCCAACACAAAAAATATAGCACTAAAAAAGTAAAAAAAAAAAAACTTGCAACATATAAGTTATCACAACATCCCAAAATTCCCAATCTATAAAAATATAAACACAGTTATTCCCAGCAGTAAACCCCATAACAAAAAAAATTACACCCTACACCGCATTGTACACCACCTAAGTATTAAATAGTTATTTGCATCAGGATATGGCAAAATTATATAAACTTGGTATCTCTATGATTGTACTGACCCAAAGAATAAATTAGAGATGTCATTTAGGATACACAGTGAAAGACGTAAAAACAGAGCCAACAGGGGCGTGGCCTGACTATGATGCTGTGAGGAAGCTCAACACCTGAGCTCCGCACCAATAGGGCCTTACCGTGGGCTCCCAGTTTGATTGCCCCGCACCCTCAAGCTGACTAGAAGCAGCTGTCACAGCAGCTCCTCCAGTCCCCAGATCGCGGAACCCACCCGTCCTGCGGGCATCGGGAGATACCTCACTCCTGGGACCTAATGCGGCAGCCTCAGAAAACATGGTGCCAGGCAGACAGATGGAGAGCAGGACCCCTGGAGAACTTCAAACTGCACTGGCACAAGGGATCTCCTTCAATGGCCCCACAACTGTCAGTGGAGTCATGAGGCTTCATATAGCAGCCCCCCACCTCCTCAGGGGACCCCCAGTATATGGGACAAAATATCCCTCTCATAGACCTGTAGGTCTTAAAGGACCTCATAAGGCCCTCCCCACTAAAGAGGACTTGGACTCTATAGTGACCTGCTTGGAGCATTCACAGCAGCAGGCCCTTGAATCAGTGAGGCAGGAAGTGGATGTTATCGCGACAAGGAACGCGTCCTCAACTCATTGTCCAACAGGTTGGAAATGCTTGAATGTGCCTCTTTTACTGTCCAGCAGCATTTCCAGACCCTCTACTTGCAATTAGATGAGCAAGAAAACAGGGTATGCCGCAACAACATGAGGATCAAAGGTCTGTCGAGCGCCACCCCTCTGATGACCTGTTGTCAAGAGAAAATGACATTTTCAATCTAGTGTCTAACAATACGTCTGACTCCTCCTTCGTGGTGGTCCGGGTGCACTACGGCACTACAATGGCCAGGCTGGCCAGACATGGAGTCCCTCCACCTGCCCCCGAGATGTGTTGTGCAGAGTGTAGTACTTTGACGGGTTGCAAGTTAAATTACACCCGGATGTGTCAGCTCGCACCTTATATATTTGGTGCTCCCTTAAACCTCTTCTAGCTAAGATCAAAGACTTGGAGCATTCTATAGATAGGGTCACCCCTTCCACTTTATCTTCAGAAAAGGCCTTGATGTCTTCACTCTGAGATGCCCTGCAGACATGTCTGGCCTCTTCTCGTTCCGCTGCACCACCCCGATACTGATTTCAGATTGGCTCCAAGTTCTGCACGTGTCCATTGATCCCAGACGGCAGAGACAACGATGTAGCGACCGTTCTCCCACTGAATTCCACAGCTCAGACCAACTTTTTGCAGACTGGCTTCCCTTTGATCCTGCGAACCTCCCCGGGGACTTCCCGGACCTATCTACGCCTTTACCATTTGAAACCATAGACACATACTAACCCCCTAATACTCATGCCAAGGGTCAGCCATTCAAGTTCTGTGCCTCCCATTACCTGGCTGGGTAAGCCTGACCAGGCTGTGGGATGTTGTTATACCAGTTCCCAGGGCCCTGTTGTTCTGAGGTAGCGGTCTTGGAGTCTCTCACGTTCCCTGCTATTGCCCTTAACCTTTGTGGTTGGGCCTCCTCTGTTCCCTTTGTCCTTCCTTTCCCCCTTTTCTCTTCCACTTGTTCTTCCCCGTCCTCGCTCTCCTCTTCTTCCTCCTTGGCCTTACTACCTACTTCTCTCTCTTTCTTTTTTTCTCCCCAGCAGCTCAGCTTGGAGATTTGCCTAGTCCTCTAATATCATCATGGCCCGATCTCCCATGGCTCAGAAAGCCTTGAAAGTGGGCCCCTTGGTAAGCGCACTAATTTACGCTTTAATTTACTCCGAGGCAGAAAACTGTAAGTTGCTTTCTTATTGGAGACCCATTTATGCCTCTGCAATCCATTTCGCCTGTCAGAACCACACTTTCCACATGCTTACTGTCATAAATTATGGGTGATGAGGTCCCTTCTTATGATAG
Organism: Engystomops pustulosus; assembly: GCA_019512145.1. NCBI lineage: Eukaryota > Metazoa > Chordata > Amphibia > Anura > Leptodactylidae > Engystomops > Engystomops pustulosus. The sequence continues at coordinate 211,523,936 of CM033641.1, read as the reverse complement.
GTGCTATCATCAGAAGGGACCTTTGCCCTATAAGATAACGTACTTAGCACCTGGTCCGTAAGCTAACGGATCCCACCCCCCTCTGTGATTCCCTTATCACCCCTTATCAAATGTTAATTAGTTTCCTGTGTCACTTGAATGGAATTTTTAATTGATACAGACTCAAGCCCCTCATGGTGGGTCATGTGTCTTAAAATGGCTACTTAGGAAACAAAGTAAGAAAACGAAGTCATAAAGCAAATATTTTAATTTCCGGTCAACGAATCTGGATCAGCAGCCCCTTATAGTCCTGGGGTGTCGAGCACCAAAGATTTCAGAGGAAGGGAGCCAAGAAAATGGCTATTAGACCATTGGGCCAACATTTTATATTGGTGTTTGGTATCGTTATATTTGTTAATTCATGCTGGGAAATGTGGTAGGTATATCTTCTTACCAAGAGAACCATGTGAGAAGGTATTACATAATTTGGAAATATGTCTCCAACTTACCACCTTGATTCAAGTGTAGCCACGCCCCTCTCACATGACCAAGGGGGCGGATCAGGTGGTAAGTTAAATGTAACATGCCATCATTGAATTCTCGTTAAGTCTATGGAGAATGTATTAAAAGTGCAGGACTTTCCAGGGTTTACATCGGTTTTCTCCACCGCAGATCTCTATGCCAGTCCAATTAGTAAGAGGTCTGTTTTTTCTTTATTTTGTCCCTTTTTATTTTACGGCTTGCTGTTTGCTATTATGTATGTCTGATATTTCATTATGTTTGTAACTTCACACATGGAATTTTGGTTGCCTTTTGAAACGAAACCCAAAGGCTTCACCCATGATCACATGTTGAGGTATCATAAACTTTCCAACGTGTTAACTAAATGCGAAGGAAATGCAATATTACCTCAACATGTGATTGCAGGTGAAGCCTTTAGCTTGCAACCGAAATGCCACATGTGAAGGTGAAAGTTGAAAGTTCAATGATGCCCTTTCCCTTCTGTGTCCTGTCATGTGCCTAGGCAGCAGGTTACATTCACATGTGTAGTGTCCTCGTACTCAGAAGAAACCGCACTATACATTATTTTCTACCTTTATTGAGCTTAAATTGGTAAATTAGGGCACAATGAATGTATTAATGATTAAATTAGTAAATTCTAAATCAAGCCTTCATTTTGTTTTAAGTTCTGTAAAATTCTTAAAGGGTTAACAAACCTCCCACATACTGCTTTGAATATTTTGAGGGGTGAGGTTAATAGAAGGGGTGATATGTGGGGGGTTTCTATTAACTGGACTTCCAAAACCACTATAGAAATAAAATGGTCCCTAAAATAAATGATTGTAAAATTTTCATGAAAATTTGAAAGAATGCTGTTCAATTCATGATCTTACAAGCTTCATAATAAAATAAAAGGACACTTATAAAATTATGCACATGCTGAACACAAACTTAAGATATGGTAAATGTTATTTAGTAACTAATTGGAGTACTAATAAGAGTATTAGTTTGAAAAACAGAACATTTTGAATTCTGAAAATAGATTTTTTTTCATACATAATTGCTAATGTCAACTAAAATTTCCTACTAACTTGATGTACAACATGTCATAAAAAAAAAAAAAAACACTATCTCAAAGACACCTGGGTAAATTAAAGCTTTCTAAAGTTCTTATCGAATAAAGTGACACATACAAGTTTTGAAAACAAAGCCTTGATCATCAAGGCGCAAATGAACTTGGTCACTAAGGGGTTAAAGTAACATTTGCACTGGGTTGACATTATGAGAGAAGCATATAGATAAAGGATTGTTAACTAAACATTTTTGCTTCACAGAATGTTCCATAGTCTTGTGGGATTTCACTTGGAATATGAGTGGAATTAAAGTTACTTGTCAAAATACTAACTTCATATCCTTTGCTTTACAAGAACCTGAATGGGATCATTCTGTCATTTATTACAAAGATTGGCAAAGTCCTATGCTTGACACAGGTGTCACTTACATGAAATTGTATCATTAAATGACAGCAATTACAGTCACCTTAACTGATGAGGCAAGCATTTACTGTAACTCTGTGAAACAACACATAGTCTGCTATAAATGGAAAAAGGCCAATAACAATGACTCATGAGTCAATTTGCAAAAAATAGAAATTCCAGCAACCTGTCACATTTCTCCAGACACATCCACAAATAGCTATGTCATTTTCCCATAGTCAAAGGAAACAGGAGACAAAGCAATTATCTTTTTATACTTTTTTATACTATAAAGGGTATGAAATAGCCATTCTAGCGTTTTAAAGTGCCTCTAAATTTATTTCCACATGCGCTGACAACAGTCATGTTTTGTCTAAAATGAGTATTAAATATCCTTTCTAGCATTCCCTCCTTTATGCTTAAAGGAAATCTACCACTAGGAGAAGTCAGTTTTGAGCTGATCTCACTTACATAACACCGGCTTCATTCTGAAATCAGCTGTTATCTTCTTTGATCCAGAAACAGTGCCATTGCTAAGAAAATAAAAGTTATAAAAAATATTCAAATAAGGGTCCAGCGCTCCAGTCTTTTTACGCCTCCTTTGCGAAAAACGCCGTTCTCCTCCCTCCTCGCCCCTAAATTCATATGGTGCCTCTAAATTCATATGCAAATTCATATGCAAGAGAGCTGAGAACAGAGATGAGTCATAATTAGTGGCTGAAGGGGTAGCATCACTGTAGATGTCCATATTGCAAACTCTATAGCACCTAGAGCCTTACTATTGGGGTCATATTAAAGCTAAGATTTGTGTACATGGGCTTCAGACTAGTTTTAAGCATCTTAGACTGGGTTCACATCATGTTTTGTCATATACGCTAAATGTAAACGTTGGTTAAGTATCTGACATATACGCTTAGCATATACATTGACAAATAGTGGCAGACGGAGGCATAGTTTTTGCTACCGCCTGTCCACTAAACATTCTGTCGGCCAAAAAGCAGGATGGAAAGACTTAGAATTGATCAATAGTTTGAGTGCATAAATACACATTGGTAATACTGGTGATGTAAACTCTGCGCAATGTAGATAGTTTGTTAGTGGTTAAGGAAATATACGTAAATGAGGCTGGACATGTGGTCTTCACGAAAGTGATGTCGCCCCTGCTCTTGTCTGTGTGTAATGTATAGTAAAGCATTGCTAGTGTCTGTGCTTTATCTGCTGACATGCTCTCTCCACCTAAACACATGTGAGAGATACAGATAGACATGTTCTCCTATACACATGGCTGCATCCGGGAGCAGTTGTATCTGTCATACACACAGAGGCTGCAGGGGGCACCAGCACCAAGAGGGTGACATCATTATACAGGCAGTCAGTCAAGCACTGGGGGTGCGGCTGTTCCTCCCACTCGTACATAAGCTGGACAGGTTGAATATGATAATGACTCATCTCTCAGGTGTTTTGCATTCAGCTTTAGTACCTGATTGCTTAAGTTTACAGGCATGTGGAGGGACAATGTAGGGATAGAGGCAAAGCAAATAGCATCCCTTTTACATTTTAGACCAGCATGACCTCCCTTTGGTTCCAGGACTTGATCAAGTTCAGTTGGATAAGTTTCCACAGTACGGTAGGCACCAAGATAAGGACTATTGGGGTATTTATCAGCGCATCTGCACCACACCAGTGGCATAGAAATAACTGCAAATTCTAGCTTATTGCTAGAACTTGCCAATATTTTCCCCTTTTCGTGACGGGTGGGCACGGCCATCAGGGAGTGGGCAAGTGCATTCCTGCATTCGCTGCAACCGGCAAATTTGCATATGCGTATGATAAATAACCCCCTATATCCCCAGATTTAAACTCTGGCTCTAGCATAGAAATTGTAAATTCTGCTTTTGCCCACTTGTACTTTTTAGACACAAACGGGATGGAAAATAAGCTCTGTAGCCATCTGTAATATAGGGCTTGTCTTTAAGAAAGACTGGGATCTGCTCATAGGTGTAAAGTCGGATTCCCCTGGGAAGCAGGACCAGCTCTATGTAATGGGCCTTCTTAAGCAGTTTCTGATGCATGGTGGGAGAGTTTCTACAACAATTTCTCCGTTCTGCTTTTCCCTCATAGAACACTACAACATCCAGCTCCGAGCAGCGTACGTAGACAGTCAGCTGCATCCATGACATCAACTCACATCACGTGTCACATTTATATATGTAATTTTTAGGGGTAGTTTTTTCGCATTGTTAATGTTCAATCAATTTTATTGAGCAAAAACAATAGTGAAACAGATCAGCAAGATAAAGCAAATTATACTATGCAGAATAATGGTGGATGTAGCCAGAGATAGAATGTCATGACAAGTGAGGATACTCCATACCTACCAGATCGAAGTTGAGTCAGAGGAAAATGGGGAGCTTATGAACACTGGTAGTTATGTGTAGACTGTCCCTTGATGTAAGAACGGTCAGGTAGAGCACACAAGAGCTACGGATATTAGCTGGTACCATACCTTTCCATTTGTAGTGAAAGCTTGTTGAGGTTGTCTAAGGCTTGGGCAGGGGACTGGTGGAGATCATCTAGAGCAGTGCTCCCCAACCTTTTCTTTCCCAGGCATTAATTTTTTTCCAGGGACCGGTGGCCATGGGTAGTCGGTCTGGTGTCTAGCCAAAAATGTATGGCTTATATTGTCCGAAGAATCACCCCCTTTCCCACACTTATATTGGCCCATTTCCTGTTGGATGCCTCCCCTGCTTCCATTGTCCATTGAAATTTTTTCAGTGCAAGGTGCTCCACGGCCCGGTCTTGAGGTGGTTGAGGAACACTGTTCTAGAGCATGTCGCTGTCTACACCATTCTTTGTTCTTGCATTGTTTAGATAATTTACATTTTCCCCACAACTTCTCTGAACAACCAGACATCAAGTTCCAAAATCAGATTATCCATGAGATCTCCAAACATACCCATTTCACAGGAGACTGTTCCTAAAACAGTTCCTATATTTGTATATTCCTATATATATTCATATGCTTGGCAGTAATATACTTTACAGCTGGCATGCTGGTACTGCAGCACAAACAGCAATTGACAGTGGCCAGCTTCACGCTCCATGGTCTCAGAGGTGAGAGGGCATCTCCAGCAATGTACTAGCAGTGGATTCTCCAGCATAGAAATCTTTCTGGGACTAGTGAGCTGTTTGGAACCCAACTTAGTCTTTTTCTCATGAGAGACTTCCATAGCTCTTTCCCTTTTGCTCTCTTCCACTCTTCTCAAATAAATGGAATGCAATTACCAGAGAAAGATTTCCATCTGGGCTATGGGACATCCAGGGGCACACCTGCCAGGTGAGTGGTATAGGGATACCTTTTCAATAATAGTACCTCTAGTAATGCCTTTAACCCCTTAAGGACGCAGGGTTTTTTCGCTCATTTCTCGCTCTCCACGTTCAAAAATCCATAACTCTTTCATTTTTACGTGTACAGACCTGTGTGAGGGCTTATTTTGTGCGTAACAAATTTTACTTTCCTGTAATTTCCCGTATTTATTTTAACATGCCGTGTACTGCGAAGCTGAAAAAAAATTCCAAATGTGGAAAAATTGAAAAAAAAAAGTCACGTTCTTGTGGGCTCAGTTTTTACGACTTTCACTCTTCGCTCCAAATAACACGCCTACTTTATTCTATGGTTCGTGCGATCGCGGTGATACCAAATTTATATAGGTTTTATTGTGTTTTAATACATTTTCAAAAATTAAACGAATGTGTACGAAAAAGAAAAAAAGTTTTTTGTCATCTTCTGAAGCTAATAACTTTTTCATACTTTGGCGCACGGAGCTGTGTGAGGTGTCATTTTTTGCGAAATGAGCCGACGTTTGCATTGCTACCATTTTGAGGTCTGTGCGACATTTTGATCATTTTTTATTCCATTTTATATGTGATGTAAAAAGGTGTAAAAGTCGCATTGCGGACATTTGGGCGCCATTTCCCGTCTCGGAGGTCACCTCTGGCCGTAACCGCTTTTATATTTTGATAGATCGGGCATTTTGGGACGCGGCGATACCTAATCTGTTTGTGATTTTTACTGTTTATTATGTTTTATATCAGTTCTAGGGAAAGGGGGATGATTTGAATTTTTAATATTTTATTAATTTTTTTAATTTTTTAAACTTTTTTATTTCTTTTTTTTTTTCCACTAATTCTTAGACCATCTAGGGTACATTAACCTAAACATTCGTTTAATTACTCAGATCGTTCCTACCATATACTGCAATACTACAGTATTGCAATACATGGCATTTTTGCAGCTCATTCATTACAATGAGCCACTGGCTCATTGTAACGAATCTGCAGAAGCCATTAAGCCTCGGGTCAAACGAAGACCCGAGGCTACCATGGCAACTGATCGCACGTGCGCCGCCATCTTTTAAATGACTTTGCCGGCGGCATTGAAAGGGTTAATAGCCGCGATTGGTGCAAGCACCGACCGCGGTTATTAGCGGTGGGGGTTTGCTGCAATATGCAACAACCCCCACCTCTGTATGAAGAGGACTCAGCCCGTGAGCCCTCTTCATACATTCCCTGTACCTCTGCGCCGTAGAGCTACGGCGCAGAGCGTTAAGGGGTTAATGCCATCGGAGTGACGGATCGCCACAGCAAGGGGTTCAATGGCAAGTGCGAAGAGGAGGGGAGATAGAGAGCAAACCTGTCTACTGCCCCTGGCCATAGGGATAGTGGGTGAGATTGGTCCTTACCCTAGCCTTAGGGTCGTTATACAGTAGTTTAATGCTGTAAAGCGAGGGTCAATACCCAGTCTGGGCAAGAGGGTCCACAAATAGGGCCACTCCACAGAGTCAAACACCTTGCAATTATCGAGGGATAATATAAACCCAGGGTCTGATGACCTCTCTGCCTCCGCTATGTTTAAGTGTAGTCTTTGTATGTTTATGTCAGTTCCCCTCCCAGGCATAAAGTCTGTCTGGTCCGGGTGAACCAAGGATAATATTACTTTGTTGAGCCTTGTTGCCAGAATTTTTGCTAGTATTTTAACATCTGAGTTTAGGAGGGAAATTGGACGGAATGAGTAGGGAAGTAGCGGGTCCTTACCAGGCTTAGGAAGAACTACAATAAGGGCCTCTCGCATGGAATCGGGGAGGGAACCATTGTCAAGCGCAGCGGAGTACAGGCTAAGGAGATGGGGGACCAGAGTCTCACAGTTATCCCTATACCACACACCTCCCAACCCGTCAAGTCCAGGTGTCTTACTGGGGGGGGTGTGGTTTCGGGATTTCTTGGTTGGGTGGCCCTTTCAACGCCTCCACCGAGAGCAGGGCGTCGAGCTCCGATGACTGTGCCGGTGTAAGCCTCCAAAATGGAAGACTGTCAAGGAATCTGGAAATCTCAACGGAAGAGGCAGACAATCTGGAGCTGTAAAGAGAAGAGTAGAATTCGTGAAATACCATGTTTATGGCTCGTGATTCTGTAATTAAGGCTCCGTTACCGTCAAGGATAGAGGGAACGGAAGCACAAGGACGCTGAGCCCGAGAGAGATACGCAAGCAGCTTCCCATTTTTATCTCCAAATTCAAAGATGGATGCTTCCCTGGCTAGCAGGCGCTTGCTGGTGCGCCTGCTATAGCTAGATGATTCCTCTGGGCTTGTGCCCAAGTCTTTTTACTCCTCGGAGTTGGCTTCTCTAGATATTCCTTTTCTGCAGTCACCAGTGCAGCGGTCAGCCTTTCTTCTTGCACATTCAGTGACTTTCTATGGCCAGCTACCCCGACATTAATGCTCCCCGCACCGAGGACTTGTACGAGTCCCAGGCTAAGAGAGGATCACGATGGGTTGAGTGTATGTCCCAGAACTCACTGTGCGCTGTCCTAACAGTACTCTGGACCGCTGGGGATAGGAGCCAGGCCGGGTGCAGGCGCCAAAGGCGGGAGTCGCTAGGGGGGCCTATAAGGAAACTGATGAGCAAGGCGGAGTGGCCTGATGCACTGCGTGGGCAATAGGATACTTGATCGACGTGCGGTAACATATCTGGGGAGACAAAGGCCAAATCAATCCGAGAGAAGCTCTTGTGCACAGAGGAATAGAATGAGTATTCTCTCTCTTGAGGGTGCTTACCACGCCAAGCATCGGCGAGGTCTAGAGAAGTGAGCCACTGGGAGGCATAGCAGCCAGTTTACTGGATATTAGGTGCTGCACCGCTGGATCAAAGGGAGGGGGACCTAGATGGACGCTATTGTGAAAGTAAAGCCCCACAGGGCACAGTGTATGACCACATATCGGCCGAAGTGATCTGGCGTTACTTGTATGACTTCTATGGGAAGCGCTTTGGATATAAGTATAGATACTCCCCTAGCATAGACTGAGTAAGAGGAATGATATCCTCTAGCACCCATGCCCGCTTCAGGGCCCTCTTGAATTTGGAGTCGAGTCACATTCCAACTCATCACTTTAAGTGAAGACATATTAGCGAAAGGGAAAGGGGTGTGCGGAAGAAGACATGAGCAACCAAGCATTCATCCTTTCATACCACAGAGACATAGACAGACAACAGAGAGCATAAGAAACATAACCAGAACTGAACGAACAATCCCAAGAATATAAACCCCCTGACTAACACCCTAAGAGCAGTAGTGTAGACCTATACCCACTAACAGTCAAATAGTAGAACAGTGGTCTCTAACTTAAGACAAACATACACCATTTGTCCCGGGACCCCCAACCCTCAATGTATAGATAAACAGGAGATTGTTAGGCAGCCATATTTTGAGAGAACTAAAGAGCAGATGTGGTTGGTTTGTGTCCCAAAATTGCCCTGACAGATTTCCTGCGCCGATGCGCCACAATCCGATCACGTGCGGCAAAATCCCGGGGCAATTCAGGGGAAATCGGCGCAAATCGGAAATATTCGGGTAACACATCGGGAAAACGGGAATCGGGCCCTTAGTAAATGACCCCCATTAAATCTGCTTTGCCAAATTAGTGCCTCAGTGGTACCCAGGATATCACAAATGGTTGAAGGCACCAGCAACGCCACAGATCGGCTAAAATGGGTCCAATCACTCCCAGCCAGGCTGACATTGCCAAAGACTAAGAGACCGCCACAACTGGGAGCAAGGCAAGTATAATACTTGTGTGAATCTGCCATTTTGGAGTGTGATGATGTTTTTAAAAAAGTTTTTGTCTAAGGGTATCTTATGTACTGCCAAATGTGTCCCTACCCTTGCCACTTCATTGTCCCCTAATATCTTTATTTAAAAGGAATCTATTCCTACATGGCTGACTTACAAGGGTAGCTATTGCTGCGGCGGCATTTGCAAGTTCATGTACAAAACAATCACTTTTTCATCCCTTGTCAATAAAAAAAACATTTAATCTGGCTAGACATATGAACTGCGAGACCACCCATGTGGTCTATCTGGCCGAATGCACAACATGCAGGTTCAATACTTCGGATGCATATATCGCAAACGGAAAGACAGACTTTCAGAACATATTACGGGTGCAAACCCTAAAACCATTTCCAGTACCTGGACAGGTCTTTCTAAACATTTTCGTGACATCCATTCTGGCACCATGACTTCTTTGAAAGTAACAGCAATTGATCACGTTCCTCCCCCAAAACGTGGCAGTGACAGGGTTCAAACCCTTCACATGAAAGAAGCTGGGTGGATCCTTGTATTGGATACACGGCATCCTCTTGGTCTTAATCAAAAAAGTTATTTACTGTACATTTATTGACCACTCTATATCATATGTTATGCATTTGATTTAGTATGTTTATACCCTTTACTATGGAAACTCCAGCCACTTGTTTACTAATTATCTGGGTCGCACCCGATTCATAGAAGTGGCGCTGCACTTGACGCACTTCCTCCTCTCTATTTAAACCTAGGTTCACTCACTGCATCTATAGATATAATTAAGGACCCATTTGGTCTGAAATGCGTCACCTTTTCTTTTTTTGCTCCATTGAACTGCTGATATTTTAACAATGTCTTAAATCAAATTTGTACTTTTTAACTTACCTTTTTCCTGCCTGATGACATCGGACATCTTCACTTTTTCCATTACACCTCGTGCCTCCGGGACCGGACTGGACCTCTACCACCATTGCATGGCAGGAACTAACCTCTATTGACCGAGAGGGGCGGGTGAGAAAACACTACAACTTTTTTGTATCTCACATAATACTTTTTGGTTACCCCAGCCACACGAGGTTTCCAGGATTCCCAGTGGAGTCTATTAAAGAAAATGTGAAAATGTTAACTTTGATCTCCGCATTGCTCTCATGGCCCTCCCTTACTCAAAGCAGATAGGAGGGCTGTACTGTATTCAGTGATTTCATGTAGTACTACACTATCCCTGTGCTCCAAATTGAGCTACAAGCATGGACTATGAGCCAACTTTTAGCACACGCCTTCACTGTCTAAGGGCAGTTTCACACAGTCCGTGATCACAAAAAGTGCAAAATCCAGTGTCACGGGTTGACCAGACGGCAGGGGACAGGGCTCCTTGTATCATATCGATACAGAGGTAAGGGTCAGCACCGACACTACATATATAAATACGATGAAAGAAGTCTCATCCCCTGTCTGTCCAGCCCATTACAGGATTTTGGATGTTTCTGGCACTTCGATACTTCTAAAGGGAGCAACAGGTCAGGCATTATTCAGGACTGCGCAGCCCCTCACCCTGATGGGGGTTCCAATGTCCTGATGAAAGGCCGGGTCCCTGAAGCCACACAAGGGGTGTTATGGTGCGACGCTTGCAATTGCTTTGTGTGACCGCACCCTTAGGGTGCATTCTTAGACCATTTTTAAAAGGACTGAGAACGCATGCGTTTTGTATGTTTACCATGCGTTTGGCTGGTCTGAATCTGTTTTTCTTCAATTCTAGAAGCCTGGGCAGCAGATTCAAATCAGCCAAACACATGGTAAACATACAAAATGCATGCGTTTTCAGTCTATTTAAAAGGTCCACAAACGCACCATGTGACAGCAGCCTTATGGGTGTGCGGATGACGGATCATGGCTCGAAGTTTTTGGGGGTCTTTTTACTGCTGTGTGCCATCTGTTGATTTCTAAACCACTTGGACTACAACCACTTGGACAGGTTAAACATGTGCGTTCACAATTTTACCACAGAATAAAAATAAAGGTTTAAAAAAAAAAAGGTTCGACAACTAAGGACAACTGGTCTTCTTTAAAAAGTTAAACTTCTCATGTGCGCTTCTGGTTCACCAATGTTTCTCTCCTAACGGAATAATGAAAATAAAAATACAGAAGCATAGCGGCACCGGAGACAGCCGTGCATAGCTCCTCACATGACCTATGCTGTGAATCCTAGAAAACCGCCAGAATGTGACATCCAATAGGCGCTCACATCCGCAACGTCTCCACAGCAACAACACACCCAACGCTAATGTACGCTACTTCCGCCTCCCCCTCCCATCTGCCAGCATTGAGTATTGGGTAGAGCCACTGAGACCCCGCCCTATTTGGTTACGCGTCCCGGCTTCTCTCCTAGGTTCTTCCGACTGATGACATCACTTAGTAACCACCAATGATCGCGAAGCTTCTCTCCAAGCCCCGCCTACCGACCTCTGTCACTTGCAGTCCAGGAAGCGCCCGGCTTCTTGTAGCTACGCTACCGCTTCGTCCTCCCCGGGATCATGGCGGCGAGTCAGCAGTGGGTGTTGGTGGAGATGGTGCAGGCGTTTTACGAGGTGAGTGCTGGCGCACCCAGAGGGGTGGAAGCCTGTGTCCCGGCATGCTGCACGCGGCTGGGGCGCTGGTAACTTCTTCACAGTAACTTCCGTGTCAGGTGACTGTATGGAGCTGGTGCCTTGTACAGAGCAGCAATGAGCTCAAGAGACTGGAGTGAGCACGGACATAATGGTTCCCATCCAAGAGGTTCCTTACACTGTGCCATGTAAGGCCTAGGTTACCCCAGAGGAACGCACTGCACATTGATATCTGATATACAATATACACATATATAAGGGTCACCCCTCTTGCACTTACCTGGTAAACCTTCCCCTTTATGATGGCCGCAGAATACAGGACATAACAGGTAGAACTGACAGCGCCTGGCGCTAGATGACATGACCTGCGGCTTCTAGGGGCAGTAAGTGTCCGTATTAGGGTAGATAACTTATACGATAAATGTTTTTATATTTAGCTATCCCCTCCTCAAATGGAAACGTAATTTATTATCTGCAGTCACATGACACAAAGTCTTTTCTTGACAGTTTGAGCAGGCACCTGTATTAGTGACCTGTTGGAGGTCATTTAGCAGGGTTCTGGCACTCAATGGAGGATGTAGTGGTTGCTCTCCTATGTTCTTTTCATGTCTCCTGGTATCTGCTACCGAAAATGGGTCCTCACACAGATCTGTACTGGGAAACATAAAAAAATGTATGAGTTTCTGAAACACAAAAACTGTTCCTTCAAGGGTTTAAAGCACAGGCAGCACCTTTACCATATGAACTTTGACATGAACACACAGTTGAGGAAGAGTAGAAGCCTGCTGCACAGGAGATATAGCATTACATGGCCGCACAGTTGAATTAGAAAGCCATCACATGATTATTTTGTCAGTTCTCGGTATAAAAGAAGATAACGTTGTATTAATTGATCTTCTTGGCTCCAGTTATGCTGTGAAGATGTCTGTGAACAATTATTGATTTCTGGAACAACTTCCATCTCTGGAAATCTTTCCTTTCTCTCACTGCACATTACATACATGGCAAGTTTATCCTGTGAGTGTGGTTGTGCTTTTACTTCTTGTCTATTACTGATCCCAAAAGCGCAATGTCTTCCCAATTATTGTGGCAGTCTTAATAATCCTGGCACACAAAACACTGAGAGCTCTGGACTTTTAGTAATTCTATCACGGCACTTGTTTGCCAGAATGAAATCTATGCAAGGTCAGACCAGGTTTAGATTTTAGCTATAACATGTGCCTGTCTTCCCTGTGCCAACACTGGGTTACCCGGCATGATAAATGCCCACCGACGTCTTTAGTGGCGGCAGCCACGATACACATGCAGTTGCCGGCACCGAGCAAGAGCCATTGCCGCCGACGTGAATACCGCTTGTGCGCTAGCTCCTGCTGTATCAGGTGGTGGGAGAGGGTAGGCTACTGGAACATGGAGTATCTTCTGCTTCTGCTGGGTAAAGTTTAGATCAGGTTAGGAAAAATTGAAGGATTAGTTTAGGGCTTAGGGCGTTATCGGGGAAACTACCATCAGATGTACCTTAATAGGTAGAATCCTTACGGTAGGTTTCTTTTAATTGGGTGCTGAGACCAACTGAGATTGTAATAAAAGGGAAGTCAAGTAGATCTGATCTCAACCAAAGGAACAAATAACTTCGATCCATGGCAAAAGTTTTTGAAACTAAATGTACATGTTAGTGGTTTTGGATGAACCATCCAAGTTGTGATCAGACCTAATTTGTGTTGTTGCTGTATGTCTAATCATGTATAATCATAAACATTCACTAGTGTTTCCAAGAACATGTATATTCTTTCTATGTAGTGATTCAGAGTTGCTAAAAACAGCTCTTGGAAAACCTATACTGTATACTTTAACATAAGCTATACATTAACTCCATATTTTATTAACATTTATTTGCTTCTTTTATTTTTTTAGGCACCTGCCTATCACTTGATACTGGAAGGGATTCTTATCCTGTGGATTATCCGACTTATATTTTCCAAGACTTACAAGCTACAGGAACGATCTGACCTTACAGAAAAGGTATTAAAGATCATTGCACAGCTTATAAATATATCAATGGCTGCAAATGTATTGAGTGCATAGTTGGGGAAATGGTCAGAATTCCTGGCCTGTACATCAGAAATAGTGGGGGGGGGGGGGGAGATTTATCATTGGTTTTGCTGGGCTTTTTTGGCATATAAAAGTCGCATAGAGGGTTTTTTCAACTTTTCATTGCTCAAAAATCACAGCAGACTATTCCCGCCACTTCACTTAACACAGAACTACTACTAGTGCGATGCTGTGCAAAGCCACATTCATGAAGCAAGCCTTCTTAAATGACCCCCTATGTGTGTGATGTAAATAAAGTGACTGCTGTATAGAATTATTAAGTTTCATTCTATCTTTATTGGGAACTTGTCATTAGAAATTCACATTTTCACCTAATGACAGGTTCCCATAACCTTTTTTTACAAATTCCAAATCTGTTTTATAATTAACATTACTGGTTCTGTTCACTTTTAAAAATATATATGTATACCTGGCTCCTTGTCAACAAACTGCATCATGTCATAAGGGACTACAGTGTCCCTGTGTCAGCATCAGCTCCTCACATCTTTGTCTTTTGTTTCTACAGGAGAAGGAAGAATTAATTGATGAGTGGCACCCTGAACCCTTAGTCCCTCCCGTCTCTAAAGATCATCCGGCTCTAAATTATAACATTGTTTCAGGGTAAGTCACTTTTTCGTATGTATTTTGAGCACAGTGGGGGAGAAGTATTAAATTTGGAACAAAGAGAGTCTAGCAGCCACATGCTATCTCTAAGTGGCCCTTTTAACTATATAACGATAAGAACTAAAGTAAACCTACCATGAGGAATCAGAAGCCTATTCCCTAATCTGTAATTTAATAATCCAGGAACCTAACCTAACTTGATAAAAACTTTATTTTAGTAATATGTTAATAAGCTGAAGAGGCTACTGGGGCGTGTACTAGCCTGGCCGGGCACGGGGAGCTAAGGCTAGTACAAGCCCCAGTAGCCTCTGCATTTTTAATTTACATATTACTAAAAATAGAGTTAGGCTTGGTTCCAGGATTATTAAATTACAGATTAGGGCAGAGGCAGGCAGGAGGAATCTACCATCAGATCTACTTCTGATGGTAGATTCCTCATGGTAGGTTTCCTTTAACTCACACTTATATTAAGAATTCTGGTGACCCATACACAACTAATGTTCTCTCTAGTGGCTAACTGTAGAAAATGGTAAAAATGATCACATTTCAAGATATACTAAATATGGTTTAAATATATAAAATGTCTCTAAAATCTATGAAGTAATAAATATTTCCTTTAAGATAAAGTACTTTACTAAGTAATAATAATTAGCAGTTTCTCATTATTTTATATTTTGGTAGGAATTTTTTTTTCTAATTATTTTCATTCTAATTTCATTGTTTCTGTTTGAACCTTGCCCAGATTACCAATTGTGATCTGTTAATATATTTATTTTTTGTGTTGCAGCCCTCCCAGCCACAAGATTGCAGTCAATGGCAAAGAATGTATCAATTTTTCATCGTTCAATTTTCTTGGCCTGCTTGATAATGATAGGGTTAAGGTTGGTGCCAATCTCTCATTCTCTCATAGAGTTACGTAAGGAGGCTGCCAATGTCATGTTCTGATCACTTATAACTGAACAAATATTGCGTACTGCCGTGGGTAAATAACGCTGATGTGAACTTAGCCTAAGATTGAATGAACGTTATTGTTTATGTAGGTGACCAAAATAATTCTACGGTTCATATTATGCAGAATCTCATATATAGATGTTCTCTATTATGATTGATTAGCAAGATGAATGAATCTCCTCTGTTTGTCCTACAATATTTGAGATACAGTTTCAACAAAAGATGTATTTCAAGCTTTTAGTTTTTAATTGATACTTGTTATTAGTTGTTCTTCATTTTCATATATCTTGCAGAGTGCAGCATTGGCATCTCTTAAAAAGTATGGTGTTGGAACATGTGGCCCCAGAGGCTTTTATGGTACATTTGGTAAGTAGATTACCCATTAAGAAGGGTAAGGGAGTCGGTCACAATCAAGGGAATAGGAGAGGAGGTCGGTCACAGTCTGTTTTCGAGGTGCCAGAGAGTGGGATAGGTTGTAAGCGGCTGTGTAATGGATCAGTAAAGGTGGCAGTTATTAAAAGCTGGATAGCTGTTAAAAGTATCATGTGCATTAATGGTATTTTAAAAGAAACTTCCCTTATGAATAATAATTAATTTCCAGGGATTTTCTTTTTAATTGCAAGTATTGAATTGTAGTAAAGTGGTCCCTTCTTTTAAAAGGAGTTATATCCCTTGAGAGACAGGGATTACTTATGGTATTTACAGTTGGAACATGCAATTAGAGGGAACACAGAAAACTGTAAAGATTGAATCACATAAATGTATACCGTATATACTCGAGTATAAGCCGACCCAAGTATAAGCAGGGCCCCCTAATTTTACCACAAAAACCCGGTAAAACCTATATTTTTTTACTCGAGTATAAGCCGAGTTTGGGGTTTCAGCACCTTTTTTTTGTGTTGAAAAACTAGGCTTATACTCGAGTATATAAGGCACATTTTATTAAAAATGGAAAAAAAATGGTATCAAGTAAATACAAGTACAGGCAGTCTCTGACTTAGAGGTGGTTTTAACGTGAAAGTTCTCAAATTTGAATCCCCTTGTGATATTTACACAATAAAAATCATTTTTGACTCTACTTTACAATTTTACTCAGTTTTATTGCTGTCACTCAGTGATGGTTGAGTAAAATTCAGCAGTGCGGGTGGGGACTCTCTAATCAAACACTTCATGATTCCTCTGTGTTATGAGATGCTGTGTACCAACAGTGTGCTTAGATTAACAAGGTGTGGGTTTATCGACACTTTTAAACCTTTTTTTCATAAATACTGGCTTAAAAAGCTAAAAGAAGAGCAGATCCTGACAGAGGGGAAACATGCCTGTATGTAAGTGTGCTTGGTTTACAAACCAAACATTCTGGCGAAGTGATTTACATTTGTTCTTAAAGGAACTCTATCTAATATGCAACAGGGGACTGCTTGTATCTGGTTAGTTTAACCGGTTAAGGACCGGGCCCCTTTCCTGTTTTTTCATGTCCATTTTTCACTCTCCACCTTCAACCATCTATAACTTTTTTTATTTTTACACGTAAAGAGCTGTGTGACGGCTTGTTTTCTGTGTAACACACTTCATAGTGATGGTATTAAATATTCCATGCCATGTACTCGGAAGCGGGAAAAAAATTCCAAATGTAGTGAAAATGTTGAAAAAGCGCATTTGCGCCATTTTCTTGTGGGCTTGGATATTACGTCTTTCACTGAGCGCCCCAAATGACATGTCTACTTTATTCTTTGGGTTGGTACGGTTAAGAAGATACCAAATTTGTATAGGTTTTATAATGTTTTCATACATTTACAAAAATTAAAACCTTCTGTACACAAATTATTTTTTTGATTTTGCCAACTTCTGGCGCTAATAACTTTTTTATACTTTGGTGTACGGAGCTGTGGGTGGTGTCATTTTTTGCAAAATTTGATAATATTTTCAATGATATAATTTTTAGGACTGTACGACCTCTTGATCACTTTTTATAGATTTTTTTTTAAATATTTTTCAAAATGGCAAAAAAGTGCCATTTTCGACTTTGGGCGCTATTTTCCGTTACGGGGTTAAACGCATTGAAAAAACTTTAATATATCTTGATAGATCGAGCATTTTTGGACGCGTCGATAACTAATGTGTTTATGATTTTTACTGTTTATATTTATGTCAGTTCTAGGGAAAGGGGGGTGATTTGAATTTTTAGGTTTTTTTTATTATAATTTTTTTTTTGAACTTTTTAAAATTTTTCTTTTTACTATTTTTCAGACTCCCTAGGGTACTTTAACCCTAGGTTGTCTGATCGATCCTATCATATACTGCCATACTACAGCATGGCAGCAAATGGGGATTTTCCTCCTTATTCATTACAATGTGCTGTCAGCACATTGTAATGAAGGGGTTAAAACGAAATAGCCTCGGGTCTTCGGAAGACCCGAGGCTACCATGGAGACGGATCACCGCTCCCCGATGACGTCACGGGAGCGGCAATCCCAGGCAAGATGGCGGCGCCGCTATCTTTTTGAGGCTGCCGGCAGCTTTGCTGGCAGCCATCGCTGTGATAACTCCTGAATGAACATCTTTGCATGGTGACACATGTCTGCCCTGCCCATTTATGGTAGTGCTTTACATAGCTATGGACCCCATGGCCATCCTAAAGCATAAGGGCCCATGAAGTTGCAGCGTCCTCATCCCATATAGATATCTTGGTGAAAAGGGGACTGATAATCTTTGTGGTCCATAGTTTCCAGCAAGTTTTCTAGTGCCAGTCTATTTAGAGTATATTGGAGGTGCTTGACGCTGGGCCTTCATCATTCTGAATAATGGCCTAGCCTAGTCCATCAATATTTTAGACGTAGACACTGGAAAAAGAGTTTTCTTTTTCACACCATGGAAAATATCTCCATTGATATTGCCATAATGTGTATATGTCAAGTTTTTTCGTACATGGGGGGAGGGTTTAAAAGTCTCTTAAAA
The DNA here is from genome assembly GCA_019512145.1 of Engystomops pustulosus. Classification (NCBI taxonomy): domain Eukaryota; kingdom Metazoa; phylum Chordata; class Amphibia; order Anura; family Leptodactylidae; genus Engystomops; species Engystomops pustulosus. The sequence goes on along the minus strand of CM033641.1, from coordinate 211,505,622 downwards.
GCACAGCAATAGCAATTACTATTTTTTTATTTTACCCACGGCAACAGTTCCCTTTGTTTCAATATTACTTGTTGCACTTCCCAGTCATTCTTTAGTTGACTGGTAGAGGGCAGTATTTTCCCACTCTTCTCTATGGTGAAAATAACCGAGTTTTAATAAGTTATACATTTTATAAAAATTGCGACTTGACTACATTGTTATGTTTTTTCTATTTATAGAAAATGTAGGATCTCATATTACATACTTTTTTTAGTGATTAATGGGGAGTCATGGATCAGTAGTTTTTTGAAATAATCAATATATTCTGCATTTAATATCATCGGAAAGGGATTGTCTGGGACTACAACTATTAAAAAGATATTCTAGGGTTAGGTCATCAATACTGCAACGCCTAGCACCCCACCGATGACAGATTTCCTTAGCAGCTGATAAATAGAATGAGACAGGAAGCAGCTCAGTTCTGCGTGTAGTGACCTGACCAGGTACAATTTATTTAAATGTTAGCTAAGCTGCTGTTATTGGGTTCAGCCACTACACGGGGATCGGAGCTGTCTGCTTCCTTTGTTTTCAGTTTTTTGGAAAAAGGTAGTCTGTGGGGGTGCTGGTTGTTGCACTCCCAACAATCTGATATACAGTGGAAAAAATCATTGTGGGAGAATAGAATCATCTAAGAAAATAATATGTTTGGTCAATTTCCTTGTGGATTCTACACAGAGAAGCAGTGTGTCAGTTTGGAGAAGTCTTCTGAATATCCACCCACTCGTACTGAAGCTATTGGCCCTATATATGAAAACTGGTGCAATCTGCCTTAGTGCAGTTTGCCTCACTTGTGTGTACTTTGTGCCAGTAGTGATGCACAATTTTACTAAATCTGGTCACTTTTAAGCATGTGCACACAGTTGCAGGCTAATCTTAATCGTAATAATTGTGGCACAAACTCCGACTAAGCACTACCACGTCCCTTTAGGTGCACATTTTACAAAAGTGTTGGACAAAGTGCAGCTAAATACACGTTCCCATAGATGCCTATGGTGCCCGGCACTTTGTGCTCACCGTACTCTACCGTCAGTGGCAAAAGATAGAGCATGCTCTGTCTTTGGCTGTAAGAACATCTGTGCCATTTTCTATGGAGAGGGGAGAGCAGTGCTCATCCCACCTGCCAGCACACTGACGCGTGCTCACCCAGGCTACGGATGGGCAAGCACACGTCAGTGAATGTGCCGGTCATAAATGTGCAAGCTGCCCCGTTCATCTTTATGGAGCTGACAGAGATTGGCTAGCACCATACTCGGCAATCTCCGAGTTGAACATGGTAGCCTGGCCATGTGTGTCATCGAGGAATATTTTGTCACTGCAGATGGGGTAGCAGATTGCACAGTTTTCTGTGTAATATGTTCTATGAGAGGGAGAGAACATGGAGATTTTGACATTTCTAGTCCAGTTTGCTTTTTAGGTAGATCCACAGGTGTTTGCCATATTGTTCTGTGGAAGAAGCGACTGACCACACTAACCCTTTACAACCTTTTTTTTGCAGATGTACATTTGGAACTAGAAGAAAGGCTAGCCAAGTTTATGAGGACGGAAGAGGCTATCATTTATTCCTATGGATTTGCCACCATTGCAAGTGCTATTCCTGCTTACTCTAAACGTGGAGACATTGTGTTTGTGTAAGTACAATTTGTATTCTTTTTATACCTTCTATATAAAAAAGTAAGATATTGTTACAAATATTTATGAAATATATACTGGCATATGTTTCTCAGGAAGGTTCATTATTATATGATGACAGGTTACAATAGCCTTAGTATGTTGATTTCATATTTGCCTTTGTGGTGCATCTGAATAATTTCAGAGCTTCTTAATAGTTTCTTTAACCCCTTCATGACTGAGGGTCATTGGTACTAGAATGTTCAGGTAAATTCTTGCATTTCTGTTATGCACTTCTTTAAATGGCAATGTTTCTGGAAAAGCTTTACATATAAATACAACTTTTACTTTGATTTATTTTTTTGTAATATTTGAGACTTGATAGGATAGTTTTGTGTTACATATATTTTTCTTTATAAAATTGGCCGATAAATGACTACAAATGTGAAAAAAATAAGCTTGTCGTTTTTACGTTTTTAACGTTTTTTTAATATGTAGTAAAATTGAATAACCTTTTACCAAAATATGTTATAGATATTTACAGCATCATTTCATCAACCTTTTCCCAAGTTTGCAGAATTGCAGAAATACATGCATGCTATGCATTTGTAGTTAAGTGTTTCCTGCAGATCTAGGTACCAGGGTTCAAGAGATATAGGAATTTGAATTTGGCCACTGTCATGCCGTTTATAAACATCCTTTCTGCACGTGACATATGCAAATACAAAGTATATAGCCATAAGGCAATCGTCAAGGAGTTAACATTACCTGGCAGTAATGTGAACACTTCACTGTTGATGGCCTCAGTTTTGTGAACATTGTTAGTTTGTTCCATGGGCCATAACAATTTGTTATTTCTTGCTTAAATATTTGCAAAATAAGTCAGAAGTCATAGGAATCGCTGTAGATATCAGGATCTGAATAGTGAATGCTGATGGACACCCTTTTTTCTGCTATGTGACATTTTAGTATTGTTACATTTGTCCTGAATGAGCTTTCAGGATGCCTTACTGCTCTGGTAGTGATGCTTCAAGTAGAGAAAACATTGAATAAAGGTATCACTGGGTGATCTGACTAAGAGCACGAACCTGCATTTTCACTTTGTAACTCAATACACTTTCTCCTTCTTCCTAAATCATTTTGAGAGATCACTATTTCTCTCACAACAGTTAATGCATCTTAAAGAATCATTCAGCGGCTTCTGGGTTCCTCATCAGTTTACTCTCAGACAATCCAAGTGAAGTCATACTTATTTTTATTTTTAATGTATTCGGTAGTAAAATAGAGAATGAAAGAGGCATTAATCATAGAATTTTATTACAAAGACTCCAAATTTGTTAACTATAAGTAATATATACTTGTATATACTGTGTGTACTGTGCGGTATAATCTGTGTTCAGAAAATGCTGCATGACATACCACATATGACCTAATTCTGTCCATCCAATCTAAAAAAAATATATTGCCCAATATGCTACTCAAACGGCTGGTAACCTTTCATTCTCCTTGCTTTTCCTCCATGTACTGTATAAAAATAAAAGGTAACCGCTCACTTGACTAACAGTATATACTTCTAGGGCCATACTTTTTGCACAGGTAGGTTGCATGAATCAATGAAAAAGATAAAAAAAAAAAGCACAATAGAAGCTATGGAGCTAAATAAATCTGCTTTACCCTTTGGCGCCACATGGAGGTATTAGATTTTAAGTTACTGAATTCACGTGCTGTTTGTGTGGTCCAGATCTATCTAAATGCTTGCAAAACGTAATTGCTGCCAACTGTACTCGTCTCCAGGACCTGCAGAACCAAGAACATAAATTCAAACCGTGTGCTGCGTTGCCTTTGTCAGTTGAAGGCCACATATATCAGGTCAAGAAGGAGCAATTTGGGCAAAGGTCACTGATGCCAGATTTGAAACCACCCCCCCCCCCTTCCCCCCACAAGGAAGGGTATGGAAAATCTTTTCTACAATTTCCTGTTTTATGTGAAATTCAGCCTGTTACCTATGAAAAGTCTTCTCTGCTCATGGACAGATGACTTTGGAGGAAAGTCATATTTTGCCTGAGAAGTTTAGAGGCTGCAGGGGAAGTGTCACTTCAGATTCCACTATCTTTCTGTCAGTTCTGTAGTATCTAGAAACTTGCTTATGGTACTGAGATACAGAACTGGAGATAAAAGCAACTTTTTTTTTTTTATAGATGTAATCGCTAGATGCAATCTGAAAGATGATTAAATATGACACAATTTTTCTAGTTACTATAGACCTGGAGTCTATAGTAACTAAACTTAACACCAAGAGAAAACACAAGTCTTCTCTGCTCATTTTCACACTACTTTGGAGGAGATTTTTTTTTATATATATATACGGGCGAGATTTTACATAAATTAAGGAATCACAGAAATAACATTTAATACCCTACCTAGGTGCAAGTAGGTGCAAATCTGGTGGCCATGTCCCTTTAAACTGTTTTCCCTGACTTTCATGTGGTTCAGATATGGAAGGAACTAAATATAAGGAATTCCTTCACCTTGTAGCAGAACAACCCTACAAATACAGCCAAATTGCTACAAAGAAATGTGTTATATCAGATAATATTCATGTGTTGCAATGGTCACAGTCCAGACCTAAAAGCTATTGAGACTCTGTCGCTTGATGTGTAAATAACTGTCTACAGGAGAGTAGCTAAAAATTAGAAGGAACAACGCTCAAAGTGCAAATATCATTTGACTTCTGTCTTTAGGTAATTTGCTGATGCTCTCACTTGGAGTGGCTATTCTTGGTGCATAATAACTCTATGCACATGTAGGCGTCCCTACCCTCAGTGCTGTCACTGCTCCCTCCTACCCTCAGACTCCACCGGGGGCTAATGATGCATGCACTCTGTGTGTCTAGGAAAAAGCTGACGATCCTGTGGCCACACTAACTTTCAAAATGCTTGAAAGGCGTAGTCTATACAACTCAAATACATTTCCAGTTTTTTATCAAGTCCTGGATATCCTTGTTGCAAATCGCACGTCCCACTGGGTCCTCAGCTTACAAATTACCGTTCACATATGCACACCACACTCTTCAGTTCTATAAATGTCAAAAATGTAGAAAACAAAAAACCCTATATTATTTACACTTCACAGGATGAATATGAATACTTTTGCAACCCACTATATATATAAACATATACATTACAGCCTGCTCTTGCTATTTTAGAGATCACTATTACAATTGCTCCACTTAAGGTGTTATATATTGTGCTATGTCTGCACTGCAGTTGTCGTCTTATGACTTCTTGCGCTGTAGCATAGCCTTTTATTGCTCAAGTGCAGCTGTGTTGCTTTGGGGCAGAGTTATTATTTTTATTTATATATGACTGAAACCATGTGTGCAGATCCGTAGAGCCTAAACCTCCAAATATATTAATATAGACTGATACTGATCCAGTGCAGAGAGAGACGTGAACCAGTGGGAGCCTTATTCTGCCAAAAAACTTTACATTCTATAAGTTTAATATAAAGGTTTACTAGAATAGAAGGAGTATAAGTTCAAGGTGCAAATATGGATCTTTGTGTTTTCAGATGAATTCTTCTCATGCACTTGGTTGACCCACATACTGTTTCTGACATCACCATGAATCACCATTAGTATTGTTTATAGCAGCTCTGGTGGATTATATGAGGCCAGATTAATGACTTGATGGAAATGACACAGGGGTGGTACACTGTCGTAAAGCTGGAGAAGCGTAGTACAGCCAAATTACCTCAAGGATATTAATAGTTTTTTACTTTGTGTTCCCAGGGATGAAGCTGCATGTTTTGCTATTCAGAAGGGTCTGCAAGCATCAAGAAGCAACATCAAGTACTTCAAACACAATGATATGAGTGACTTGGAGCGATTGTTAAAGGAACAAGAACTAGAAGATCAAAAGGTAAAAACTCCATTGAAATGACCAACTACTTTACACAGATCTACATGAACTTTATTATACAGACAGTCCCCTACTTGCCCAACTTACAGACGACCCCAAGTTACAAACGGACCTCTGGATGTTGGTAATTTACTGTACTATAGCCCTAGTCTACAATAAACAACTATAACCGTTACCAAAGATATCTGCAATTAAGCTTTATTGTTAATCCTGGTTCTTATGCCAATCCAACATTTTTTAAATCCAACTGTCACAGAGACCAAAAAAATTGTCTGGGGTTAAAATTATAAAATATACAGTTCCGACAAATTCAACTTAAGAATAAACCTACAGAACTTATCTTGTACATAACCTGGGGACTGCCTGTATATTAAAAATCAATGTGTTAGCTGTTAAAATATTTGTCATTGTAATATGTTGCGATACAAACTACTCCTCAAATGACATATGTAGGAGAATTATATATATATATATATTTCTTTTTTTAATTCTAATTTTAAGACTAAATTGTACGCTGCCTAAGGAAGTCTTACCATTGACAACTATATCTGCATGCACCTACAGACATAAAGGGTATTCAATTCATAGTTAGGGCCACCTACATGACTATGGATAGGAAAATAGTAGATATTTAAGAGGATAAAAAAATTTTTCTGCAAAACAATATACCAATCTGATCTATAACATGCTACCTGCGGAATCTACAGCATTTTCATGGTGTTGGGCGTCCCTTTATTTCCTATATCTTTCTTTTGTCCATTTCTGGCTTAAGATGGCATTTTTCAACACGTGTCACCGAACCATCACAGATTTTTTGCTAATATAGTTTAATTATTTACAGATTGTTATTGTTTTATACATTAAAAGAAATATTATAAATTATAGCATTTTTTAAATATATGCCATTATTGCCCACCAGAGGGCACTTCAGCAGTGTACTGTATTAGTAGACACAATGCATCCCATAGAAGAGTAGGAATGAGAGCCAAACCCATCTCCTATGCCAGTGGTGGCGAACCTATGGCACGGGTGCCAGAGACGGCACTCAAAGCCCTTCTTGTGGGCACTCGGGCGATAGCCCCAGCACACCAGACAGGACTCAAAGAATCTTCCTGCAGTTCCAAGCAACTTAAAAGACGCTGCTTTCGGTCATATATTCGCTACTTGGGACTGTAGGAAGAGGGAGAATTAGACACTGTTGAATTATTTTTGGAGGACCTCCTGCTGGCCTCATGATTCTCTGTGTACAGAGGGAAACTGGAAAGAAGCTAAAATGATGAAAATTTTCCAACTTTCTACTGTGTTGCTGTCCTCAGGAGGCCAAAATGATTGAAAGATGTTGAACATGGAGAGCAATAAGTTACTACTATAATTTTTGGTTGATAAATAAGCAGGGTTTTGGGTTGCAGTTTGGGTACTCGGCCTCTAAAAGGTTCGCCATCACTGTCTTATGCTGAAGCGGTGAACAAGACCTGTGATGACATCATGATGGGGAGGAGACAGAGTCCTTTTCTGTCTCATCTACTGCTCTGCAGTGTTGCAGATATCCTTACTGATCTGTAGTAACTAGGGCAGTACAGCATCATGGAGAAGACCATTACCCCTCCCCAAACCATGGCATTCTCAAAGGTTTTTAATAGGTCTGAATTATCTGTGTTGTTTGCCTTGCGTTTATATATATTTTTAAAGGTTTTGCTCATGTACGGTATATAAAATAAAAATAATACATAGATTATACTTGCCTCTCCCCATTCCCGTGCACTCCCAGTGCTGCCTGTCACTGCAGTCTCTCTTCATTTACAGAGGCTGAGGGTGTCCTCCCGACCAATGCGTTGTGCCTGCTACTGCTTGAAGCTAATGCTGTATAATTAAAACATTTATAGACAATAATTAACATGAATAATGTTTTTTATTGATTTGGTGCAACATTCTTTTCAAAGAGTGATTTTGTAGGCAGTGGTAAAACATACCAGGAACCTCAGACTTCACCTTATATCACTAGACGGTAGTATAAAGCGGGAAGTTACTGTGGAACGTCACTGTTTATGGTCGCCGAGGCCAGGACCATAAATAGAGGAAATTGCAGCTCATGTCACTAGAACTGTTTGGTGGAGAAGGGCCATGATGCATTATTATTTTATTCTATATTTTACCCCTGTCTCAGCCTCTTACGTAGCTTTCCAGTAAGCCGGGACATATACTATTTGGATTAAGAAAAATTAATACTAGATACCAGATAATTACTTAATCCAAAATTTTAGACACTTGTATAATACTTTACAGTGTATCCTATTAATGTAATTTGTGATTTGTTAGGATCACAATGTCTGCTCTATTATATAGTCGTTTGTTATATCACCATGTGGAAAAAGAACATCTGTAAATTGTCATTTTTCACAGGTTTATTTTGTACTAATAAATGAACAGAAATCCTGCATGAATAAACGCTATAGGCTTTGTATTGGCAAGTTGTTAATAAAAAATTGTTCTAAAGAGATTGTTTTGCTCAAGAATACTACAGAGCTGTTCCACGGGGGAAAATTATCTTTTATGGAAAGCTCTATATTACACACTTTTACCGTTGTCAGTTTATGGCAAGTCTTTCAGCTAAATCATGTATCCATGTAAATCTCACTTGTGGCAATATATGATAATTATTTGACTACTTTACAACACTAGAAAAATGAGGCCTAGTAACCTCAACTGGCCAATAAAAGTAGAAGTAATAATAACTTCTTTGGATTCCGGGTCAGTCTCTTTTAATGTGGTGTAACAAATTGCATACAAATGTAACATGAGGATTTAATGTACACAGCCCCAGTAAAGAAGTAAATTATCCCGCTAGGTACAGAGCTCATGCGTTCAGAGCACCAAGGTTGCTGATAGATCTAACAGATAAAGAAGTGTCATTTATACTATGCATAAAAAAACGGGAGAATAAAAGAAATTAGTAATGATAACCTCGATACACTGCAAGGGATCACACACACAGCCTTGTAAATTTTATAGGTAATGGGCTTGTTTAATGTGTTGAATTCCTATGTATGGGCCAGTGCCAAGGGGGTCAGGGTTTACTGACAAAAAATAAAATATAAATAGAAGTAACAAACTTTGATTTAGAACTTTTTTTGCTCCCCCTTTCTTGGCTTTTTCTAACAAACTTTGCAGACTTCTGCCAAGAGTGTCACATGATGAATAGCCACAGCGATGTATATCATTATAAAAACTTCACAATGTTTGTGGCTGAGAGCAAAACCCAGCATGGGAATTGTAGTAATCCGTGTAAAGGGAAAACTTGTTGAGTTTTTGAAAAACAAACATGTTAAAGATGAATCATTGTGTGCTGTGTAATTCATATAAATCGTAATAGTTTTGTATGCTTAATTCCAAAAGAATCCAAGAAAAGCCAGAGTGACTAGACGATTTATTGTTGCTGAAGGATTGTACATGAACACTGGTGACATCTGTCCTCTTCCACAACTGGTACGTGACATTTTCAGCAATAATGTATTCTATTTCCAAAGCTGGCCTTAGATATGACATTGAGATGGAAATTTTAACATTTTTTATTTTACCTTTAAACATATGCAATAACATTGCATTGGGTTAAAGGTTATAAATGTGTGGCGATTCTATCACACATGCAGAACAAAATTAATTTGGTCTGTTTAGCGGTTCGGCTTGGATTTCTTCCAAAGATGCCCAAATTGGTGTACCAAGTAAATTCATATACATCCCAATCGGTATAATAAAAAACATCATTTAGCAGTCTTCCATAAATTCTTCTATGGAACCTTTTATCCTTGCCCTTTTTTTGTTTGTTTTTAAAAGGCTACTTATATTGCTATTTCAAACTAGAGTTGCCTTTAGTATGTTCTCTAAAGTGGTTGTCTGACTAATAAACTATTTCAATTTAAAAAAAAAAGTCAGAATTGTATTAAAAAGGAAAAAAACAGTGATATCTACATCACTGACTCCTTACCGCTCCACATCGTGATTTCTGGTTGCTCTCAACACTCCGCTATTCACTGGCTTGGGTGGGTAGCGGCTGTGACTGAATTTCCTGGCTCAGGGGGTTATCACCTGTGCTCCAAGAAGCATCATAACAAGGGCAGTGAAGGGTCATTGGGACAAGTGTTTCTTTTTTTTGGGTTGTCTTTGCTTATTCTAACCCACCAAGAAAAAAGAATTATGTGGCAGACCCTTTTTTTTTCTATTTATTAAATAGAATCATAGTAATGTGTGCCGTTTATGTGGTTACTGCTTAAAAATAATCGCTGGATCCAAACTTTTTATGTGCCTTAATATAAACCAGCTCCCAGAGTCTATCCAAATGGTTTCACTGCATCCTGTAATTTATGCACATTTTCTTTTATCTGGTGTTTATATTTCTTTCAGTTTTGTTAAAACTTTAGCGTTTGATGCCTTTGGAAATTGCAGGTTGAGCTGAAATACAAATACAAAGTAAGAATATTCCTGGAGGAAAGCCTCTCGTTTGGAGTTTTAGGAGAACATGGACGTGGAGTTACTGAACACTTTGGAATAAAAGTAAGAACTGAATAGATTTTATGTTCTCTTTGCTAGCATATTGCAAGGGTGAAAAAATGGAATATTCTTTTTACCTGACAGTATTATGTGCTTGTATTTATCGTTTATTGAATAGCATTATGCCAATATTTGTACCTAAAAAGCTAAATTTATATACCATATATACTGGAGTATAAGCCTAGTTTTTTAGCACAAAAAAATGTGCTGAAACCCCAAACTCTGCTTTTACCAGGTTTTTGTGGTAAAATTAGGGGCCTCGGCCTATACTTGGGTCGGCTTATACTCGAGTATATACGGGTAACTTGTTTTAATCCATGTATCAATATTTGAGGTCCTACATTATGATATAGAAATCTCTGACCGAGGGGGGGGGAAGCTGTATATTATACATTTCATGAGACAGTATTCTTTGTCTGAATTCTAGTGCCATTGTGCTTTATTTTAAGTCACAGATTTTATAAATGTAAGGACAACCTTCTACGTTGTGCATTATTGTGTGCAAGGCCACACTAAAATAAATTTTGAGCGATGTTCAAGCAGAGATCTACATTTTCTGAGCCCGCCTTTATTATATTTTCATTTGTTTAGAAATAGAAGGACATAATTATTTAATCCCAGGCCACAGGAGGTGGATGAGGCAGGAGTGGTAGCTGACTGAACGTGTTTAGGCGCTTCTGTTCCTCATATGTGCAGTGGTGCACATGTCAACATTGTGTACTCCACTGCATTCACATGGGCCCTTGCAGATGCCAGTTCTCTAGATTGCCATGAATCCCAGCATTCATAGCACTGAATAGGCAATAACTGTCCTTAATGTGAGCCACCCTTATATTTTCAAATATTGATAATAATTCTTTGCCCTATACACGGGTTACAATAAAATTTATAGTGAATCCAGGCTTAAAGGAGTGATGTGTATTGCTTCTATCTTTCATTCTCTTGTCGAGGCTCGGCACATTGTGACAAATTAGAGCAATTAAACTCGCTTGACATGACTTGCTCTTAAACCATAACCTCAGCATATTTCATACCACGTGCGCATTGCATAAAATGGCCCCTTTGTAGTTCTCTTTTGTAGTGTTGTGGGCAGCGATGTGGCATTGCTCAAAGCATGAACAGGGTAGAAGTATTTCAGAATACACAATGGGGCTTCATTCTGCTTTCAGCAGAGGAAATTGAAATTAATTTTATGGCTAGTAAATTACTTTTCAGTCCATTTACCTTATCAAGTATAAGACTTGCATGCTGGAGAGGCCCATGAAAGCTGGTGCTAAAAGTTTTTTGGCTCTTTCGAAGCTTTACACAGAACCGTCATTATGTAACATATGAACCCGTGTTATAAATCCTTGGTATGTGTGGTTAGGTAATGATGTTTCAGAAAGGAGTTCTATAAATCTGCAGTCCAAGGCGGCCTGCATTCATCCCTAGCCAATTAAAACTGATTTATGGTGTTATTATGTATAGTACAAAACTTCCGGGCCAGCGCTATTGTCACTAACTTTTCTTTCCTGCAAGGAGGGCTGAAACGGCAGCTTTTTCTACTTTGTCCTTGAGTCCTGCTCGGGCACTGCATCTGTTATTGTCTGTATGTGATCCTGAATATTTATTTCATGGCCCCTATTTTTATCATTAAATTGCACTCACCCTCTACATGTGCGAAGAGTTATGCGGTAAATCCTGAGAAATAACAACCTAATAAACTTGTTCTCAAGTTGGTAAAGGAACCTTCCATATTTACTCCATTTTTGACTTTGCACTGACAACATGGCCAAGTCTCCGAAAACTGGTCATATAACTGAATATTGAAATAAAGGCGCTTTGTCATTAATTTCATTCACACCCATCAACAGGATAGGGGATACATTTCTGAGTATTTTCGCTCAATTCACTTATAGTTTCAGGACAGCACATCCCAAAAGAAGTCCCATTCTGTGTGAGGCAATTCAAGGGGACTGTTCTGCCACAGTCATGTATATGTAGTTTTATCATAGCTGTTTCTGTAGTTCTTGCTTTTTATGTATTTTTTTATTTTATCTGTAGATTGATGACATTGACTTGATAAGTGCAAATATGGAGAATGCTCTGGCTTCCATCGGTGGTTTTTGCTGTGGCCGATCATTTGTCATTGATCATCAGGTTAGTACTCATTTTTTTGTATACCTTAGAACAGTGGTGGCGAACCTATGGCATGGGTGCCAGAGGTGGCACTAAGAGCCCTTTCTGTGGGCACTCAGGCCATCGCCCCAGGTGTTGACATAACTGCATTATCTTTGGAAGTCATCCTACTGGACCCACCATTCTTCCTGTACAGAGAGACCCTGGAGAGAAGCTACAATGAGAAACAATGTCCTCCTTCCTTCAACTGTATTGGTGGCCTCAGGGGCCGATACGATTGAATGATGTGGAAGAACTGGTAGCAATAGGTTGCAGCTTAAAATGCCATGTTGACACTTCACGGTAATTAAGTCTTTAAAAGGTTCGCCATCTCTGCCTTAGAAGGATGTTTGCATTCATGTTACATAACTCTTCTTTTACCCTCTTGTTAGGGTTTTTCTATATTGTCTAAAGGATTTAGCCTTTTTTATGGTTGGAGATCCAGTAAATGTTGGATTGATATTCAGAAATTCTGCTAATTCTGTGCACTTATTTAATCATTTTAAATGCTCTACATGCAGTTTATACAGTAATACCTTCTGGTATTGGTAGGGAATCTGCAGTTTATTTATAAGTAGCTGTCGGTAGTAGAAGAAGTAATAGATAAGGATATTTCTGCGCTTTGAGCATTTTGGAAGTGAAAAATGGATAAGGTGCAACTGTAAGAGCAAACAAAAATTCCACACAGGCAGTTTGCATTTTGTCACTGTAGCTACTCCATACTTGAATATCCAGCATTTTATACATTAAAAAAGGTTTGTATTTATCTACACTAACCTGTTTTTTTGTCACCCTAATTGGTTGTGTGGTCTGAAAATTGTCTTTAGTGCCAGTAGATATTCTGGTGACCCTGCAAACGCCAGGAGAATGGAGCCTAAAGGTTCCTAAAGAATTTACATCTTTTTATTGTCCTACAAACCAGTCTGCAAGTGCATTAGATGGGGACCCAATTTGCTTAGAGATTTGTAAGTGCTCTGTAATTGATGTTTTCTGCCTCTTCCTGGGTCATGGCTTACTGTAGGCATATCTGGTTCACCCCATTGCATAAAAAGATGATTATCTATGCATTTTGACATATACAAATAATCCTCCTACCCTGACATCTTCAGCGTGCAGCTCCACGTAGATGTGCGCCCTCTTCTGAGAAGCCGGCGTTCTATCCAACCCCGGCTTCTCAGATGAGGGCGCGCAGCTGTGAGGAGATGCGTGCCAAAGATGTCAGGGTAGGAGGAACAAAGAGGCTACTGGGGCGTGGAGTAGCCGCGACGTGCAGTCTCATGTCCGGCTACTCCACAGCCCAGACACCTCTTTAGAAAATTTAGATATTAGGGCAATAAAGATTTTAAAAAGATAAAAAGGGCTATCCTCACGTCCTATACATGCACCTACCAGCCGTTCTATCCTTATAGGTAGATTTGTTGTGGTAGGTTCCCTTTAAGAATGCAACATAGGTGTGAATCAAAAACTTGTGATAGTGTGAATTAAAAACTTTATAGAGGAATGCATGCTTTTGTGTGTTACTCATAACTGTTTAAACATTTTCTGGCTGATGGTGGTAATATGTAGCCACCTTAGGCAAAGAAGATTGAATGTTCATGGTTTCTTTTAATTTGCATAAAAAAGCCAAGGATCTGACAAAGCATCCTAGGCGAAACACGTGTCAGGGATTGGCTACTATGATCTGTATACAATAATTTTTATTTCCCTATTACATTTTTTCATATTTATGCTAGGTATATGCAGGTTTGTATGTTACTCTGCTCTAAGTGTCAGCATTCTGGCACTTGTTTTTCTCCACATACATTCATTAAGAATACACCATGACTGGTTAGTAGCCTTGTTCATCCGGTGCGTTTTCCTTATTTTAGTGTATTTTTTCAGTACTTTTTTGATGATTTAATAAATATTTTTATATTGATTTCTAGGTTTCCCTTATTTTTGGGTTTATTATTATCTAAATTTAGCAACAGACAATATTTACTTTTATCCTTGAGGTCCTGGCTAAGTATCTGGAGGGTGGGGGAGTAGCACACTTCAGAACAGAGCTACCTAGAATCTCCTCTTTCATGTAAATCCAACTATGTGTTTCTAGGTGTCAGGGAATCGGAGATATTACCTGTTAAAGTGCCTTCAGGAGTGATTTTCACCTAAAATTCTCACTTTAAACATAAATATCTCAGATACCTGACACCTAGAAACACAATTAAGGATTCGTATGAAAGACAGCAGAAAGAAGCAAGGTTTTAGGTGCCACAGATGCAAAGTTCTAGCCCTCTGAAGACAGAACGTACATTCTTGGCCATAAAGGTGCCACCCTCTGAGGAAGTATGAGATGCGTCCTTGGCAGGGAAAGTTTTTCATCATTGTCCTATTTGTTTCTTCTTATAAGACAAGACCTTGCATATTGTTCAATGACTGTGTTTCTATATAAAATTATCTGAATTTTATTTCATTACTTTGACTTCTTTTTGTGTTATAGAGACTATCTGGCCAAGGTTACTGTTTTTCAGCATCTCTTCCCCCTTTGTTGGCTTCTGCTGCTATAGAAGGTCTTAACATCATGGAAGAATCCTCAGGTATTTTTTCTTTTAAGAAATTTGCTTTCAGCTAAGTATATGCTGTATGTAATAGTGTGTGTTAGATGTTTGACGACAGTAGCTGCCACTAGGGTCCACGAAATGAAAAGGTTCTCCTTGTGTTGCTGGACCTTTCTTTGCTTTGACTGGATATTGACATTTGTATTGAAATATTTTATTACATTTTTATAGAGATATTCCACACTTTAAAAGAAAAGTGCGAAAGAATTCATAAAGCATTGCGAGGGTATGTATGAAATATTTAATGGGCTCTTTCACTCTAGACCTAACACCATTCCCTTCATCTATATCAGGAGTGCACAACATATGGTCTACAACCTTGACAATGCCAACCAATGTGCCACTAAATCTGCTTGATCCTGAATGTTGAACAGCTGAACTGACCTCTGCATGTCCGCTCCATGGTTTCACTGCTAAGTGTTCAGGAGGGTGAATCAAGCAGACACTTGTTTGGGTGCCACTGGCCTAAACTGGGCAGAACATTATCAGTGATTGTCAGAGGCCCAGGAGACTTGTTCAGTTTAATCAATGCTACCTTGATGATTCAGTTTTTTCTTTCAGTGGCCACAGATGGTAGGGAGAAGTCACGCAGCATGTTAGAAAGGACTTGTCATGTGCTAAAACATATAATTATATGAAATACTACACACACTTTACTATCATTTCATCTGTGCAAACGGTGGTCTTTGTTTTCTCTGTGAAACCCTTGGGCAGTATTAAACTTCACAAGAAATGCGCAGATGTCTTCCATTCCACTCACCCCCACCAAAACACCATTTATGTATGGTTGTACAGTTTCTTTTATCCATTTGCATCAAAATCTTTGAAGTTAATTCATATCATCTTATAAGCACAGATGATCTAGTAAAGGAAATAATTGTAATGCTACAAATGATCAATGCTAGATCTACAGGAAGGTGATAAAAGACTGATTTTTGGGGAGCTGACTCAGGGGAGCAGTACCCATCACAAGAATAGGTCTCCAGTTCCCTGGATGGAGTTATGGGTATACATGTATACTACAGCTCTTTAAATCTCAGTGGAGTAGAGCACTCGGTTACTTTAGTCATGATAAATTTTGTTTGTGGACTGAACCCTTTAAATCAGCAATTGTGTTAAATTATAAAGATGCAATAAAAATGCTTAATTTACTTAATAAGGAAATGGCCAATGGGAATAACTTCAAAACTCCAAAACATACAGTTAGGTTGTTTTAGATTGTAAGCCCCATGGGGACAGGGACCAATGTGACATGCTTTGTGAAGCGCTGCGTAATCTGTGTGTGCTATATAAATAAAGAATTATTATATTATTATTATTATAACTTGTGTAAAGATGAGAAATTACTTTTTCCTCTCTAGTGTGTTTTTTTGCCTACATAACTGTAGGATCGCCTGAAATGTTTCCCTCCCACTTATCTTGCATTTGTTTTATGTAGTGTTGAAGGCTTAAAGGTTGTTGGTGAGAACGTCTCCCCTGCCTTTCATCTGCAGTTAGAGAAAAGCACCGGATGCCGGGAAAAAGATACCAAACTGCTACAAGATATTGTAGATCACGTAAGTGCTGCAAATGACCACTGATTTATTCTTGGAATAGCTTTAAACTCCCGCATACCTAAAAACATAAAGTATTATAATAAATGACAGTAATCATTGCCAGACCCTGCAGTGTTCTCCTTGACCCTTTCAACCATTTCCTTGGAGACTAGTGTTATGATTTTACACATAAATAGGCACAGCATACAATAGTGAAATCTGAACCTTTTCTCATGACACAAGTCCTCATTTTTAAGCCATGGTGTGGTTTTGGTTAAATCCTCAAATTATAAAAACAAGGAATTAAAGAAATACTTTCATTTTCCCCTACACCTTCTCCACTGCTCCACAAGTTGGATTCTTGGCAAAATTCCTCTCTATTGTTTACTATGATAAGATTGTGACCCCCATTGGGGACAGGGATTGATTTGGCAAGCTCTGTGTGCGCTATATAAATAAAGGAATTATTATTATCCCCATTACATATGTAGGGGAGAATTTTGAAAAGACCATCCTGGAATCGTCCCCCCTTTTTTATTTTTAGGCTTCTAGGTTTTTTTGAGGGGAGTCAATGTTCAGAATCAGATCTAGGGAACTCCCATATTTTTCAAGTACGGCAGGATTCCAACTTATCCCGACTTTTAGCTGAAGAATATATAGACAACCCATTGCCATGCTGTTTAGGCACGTGTAGATATTCTATTGTTTCATAAAAATAAATCTTTATCTATATACCACTATCATATTCAGCTTCACTATACAGATTATGGGCTACATAAACAAATAAAATAAGGCATAGCAATAAGAACAATAACATTGCTAGATGAAACCATAGGAATGGAGGCCCTGCTTGTAGGAGCTTACATTTTTGTTGCAGCAAGTTATCACACAAATATTATAATTTGTGCCTTCATTGCCTCTGTTAGATGTTCATTCTCAGTGTGATGGCTGCTTAGAAGACTCAGTTACAGAAGTTACACGTTTGGCATAACTGTTGAAATGTAAAACATCTGGGCCTTATATTAAACCCAATTTCTTCATGTTTCAGTGCATGAACAGGAAAATTGCATTAACTCAAGCTCGTTATTTGGAAAAAGAAGAGAAAAATCTCCCACCACCAAGGTCAGTAACCCGGTATTTTTCTTCTGGAAATGTGTAATAGGAGTATCTTTTAATGTGCTTTAGCTTTTCTAACTGTAATGTCACTGTTTTATTGTTTCAAATATCCATGCATCACTTCTCAGAATTCAGTCTGGTGGCAGTTTATGAATGATATGGATATCTGTAAAGAAAAAACACTTATGGGCCACTACATAGTTTTGCCATTGTATACATTCAGACAAAAAATGAGGGGGGGATAAGAAGACTCACCTTTTGAGGTTCTGCAAGCCTGAGACAACAATGTGAAGACTGTGAATCATCCCCTGAGATACTTCCAGCCAAGCAAAGGGCACAGCTGGGACGGTGCTCACATAATTGTGGCCAACTATGGTGCTCTAGACATGTTGGCCCTATGTTTATATGTAGGACCTAAGGGTAGTGCGCAGCTTCAGGGGATTACTTTCTAAGCTTGGTCAGCACTTTATGGGTGTCTATAAACCGATGTCTCTCTGAAACTGGTCCTTGTACCTATATCTAGGGGGCAAATGCAAAAAGTGAATGGCGGCACATTGTAAAAAGTAGTATTATAATCCAATGTCTGGTACAGGTTTGCAAGGTCCGGTTCAAGACCTCAAAGTTGCCAATGTATCCAAAACAGCTAGGCAGCACTCCATATCATTCAATTTGTTATCCACATGTGAATAAAGAATTGAACAATGTGGAGTGCTGCTTCCCTGTTTCGGATACTTTTGTATCTAGGGAGCATATGATAAGTGAAGGTCCCTTCTAATCAAACACCATTCTTTTATCTGCTAATATTATTAACCTAGTGGCCAGTTAAAACCACATACAGTAAGTTATCACTTCAGTTAATAATCTGCTTTTTTTCCCCCCTGTGTTACAGTATAAGAGTTATAGTCACTATCGAGCAAACTGATGAAGAACTGGGCATGGCTGCCTCTGTGATCAAACAAGCCGCAAATTTGATACTACATTAATTTTTTACTTTTTGCGTTGACACATTTCTGACCAATTAAGGACATGCTAATGATGATAAGCTCTTGTTTATTGTGAGAAATCCAGAGAGAAGATGCTACTAATGTAGCTTAAGGCAGCATTCATTCCAGGTCAAGGAGGAAAAAAAGACTGAACTGACAAAGGGGAGGATAAAAACTAGCGGAAAACCAAATACTGGTGCATGTACAAATTATGTCATGGACCTTTTTTGTACTGTTACGCTGTGATTTTTTTTTTCCTATTTTGTTTACTTGCAAATAAACTTCTAACAAAAACGATATTCCCCACAGAGACCACAGAAACATTTTTTATCATTATAAGCTGGAACAAAAACATAACATCTTCCTTCATGTATTGTATTAGCAAAACCTCCTACAGCTATCTGGTGGACATGTATATTTATAGATACAGTTTATGTGCTTATTATTTTCATAGGTGTGTGCTTCAATATAAATGTATACTAATAAGGAGATGATTATGTGCACACTTTATGTTGAACTTTTCCAAAAATTTTAGATATTTCACAGGGAAAGAAAAATGTTTTTTTTTACAAACCTGACTATCATGATTTTATATTCCTGACTGTGTTAAAAACACTGGATAAAAGTATAAAGAGTACAGTAATAGATTTTCTATCTATACCTACATATCTAACACTTTGCCTCTCATTTCTTTACTCTTATTTTTGTTTTTTTAAACTTTAATTTTTATGTATTTCATCGGATGAAATATTTTTACATAAACTGTAAAGCAAATCCTTGCAGTTCTAAGTGGGGACCTACATGTCTGTAACATATGTGCCTACAGATGTGTAAATCTTTACCTTTGGTTGAAAGGGAATCCATCACCACTATTTTCCTTTCCAAACTAACGCCTATGTAATGTAGAGTATGCCCACTCATACCAACCATACCTTTGTTTTTATTTTCCAGCTGCTGCATTTGTGTTAAAACATTACTTTATAAATATGCAAATATACCCCCAGCGAATTTCACATATAATTTTGCATATTTTTAGCATTCCCCTACATAACATAGCAGAGAGTTTAGATTCCCTTTAAACTAACATCACAACATGGCAAACCCTTAATAAACTGTCCTTTACAACACAACCAGCAGGACATAGACTCCCTGTCATTGGAAACTCCTCTTGAATATTGTAAAATCATGTTTTTTTCAAAGCTGATAGTCTTGTGCCTCCCAAGGAGATATCTGTATACGAAGTGTATAAAAACATTCATGACTTCTTGTGTCTTTGTGTATGTCGTGTAACTGGACGGTGCCATAAAAGGGCCATATTCCTGTCTTTATTATTCCTTCAGGTTAGACCCAGCTCACATCCTTGTAAGGTCATCAATTATTGTGAGCCAAAACCAGGCGTGGTCAAACACAGAGCAGGGGTGCAAGTCTTCCCAGCGAATATACAGAGACTTGCACCTGTTCTGAACTTGTGAACGCAGCCTGTGCATGTGTTGTGACATCCTGAGAAGCACATCAGCAGCCTAAAGGCCCCAAAATTTGCTACTTTCTGACTTTTTAAGTTGGTTATCGATTTTAAAAAGCATGATGGAAGTAACATACAGGTCTGTACCCAATAAGTGATAATGTTCACCGTTACACATTAGTAGTTGAAGGTTTAATTCATGGCATAATTTTCCATATATCATGTCTATTTTTATATATTAAACACATTTATGCCCAATGATGTGCAAATCGGGCTTAGTCTTTACTAGATAGACCTGCCTTTTTTCTGATGGTATGAAATATATGCTGCCTATATTTGTGCTGAATACAATAAAGTATAATTTATTATACCCGCTAATAAATTCAGTATTAAATCTGCATTGTAATTTGTGTAACATTGTGGAATTTTTTTTAAGCTTTGGCAAACTGAATATTAAACATTTTCAAGATGGCAGTTTCCAGATGAAAGTGGATTTTGGGGCTAAGTTTTTAATAGGAGATGCATACTGACCATCATATGATTAATGTGGCAACTGTAGCACCCACATATCCCACAGTCATTTCATGTAGTTGCAGAAGGAATAAAATGATAGTGACTATTTTTTTAGTTTAAAGGGGTTCTATGGAGGCTGAGAACATGCCTGCTTTCTTCCCAAAACAGTTCCTGTGCTGTGGTGTTGCAACTAAGCTCCATTCATCTCTACACAGCTGAGCTGCAATACCAACACAAACCATGGTCCGGCATGGTACTGTATTAAGAAGATTTGGCCATGTTTTTTAACCCCTTTAATATTCGCTTTGGAGAAGAAAAGCAAAGTGCCTGCAAAGTTCCTCAACCATTTTTGCAGATTTAAATTTTTTGTTAGAATTTTTCCTTCCCTTCCAAATATAGGACACCACTTGCCACTGTTTTATTTGCATATATATAATGGTTTGATAATCACAATGTTAAAATGTACATTTATTTAGTGCCTATTATACCTGTTTTGTTATACCATCCTGAACCTATGATAAATAAGCTTTTAAAAGATCATTTGTAATTACTGATATTTTGTACTAAATTTCTTTTGGATTTTATAAATGTGCCTTTTTGTTGCTGCTAAAAATAAAAGTAAACTGCTAGAATTGTAATAGAATTTTGTTTAAATAAAACAGTAAAAAAATCATATCTGTGCATTTGTTATTTAGATTTTCACAGCATGTGGTAATTGAGTGTTGTGCTGTGTTTTTTTTTTTTCTAATCCCTATTCCTCAGGATAAGGCATAAGTGATTGGCATGGTTCAGAGAGGTAGGGGCATAACTACAGTGGTAGCAGCCGCTATGGGGCCCGCAGTGTCAGGGGGCCCCGTCATCTGACCTGACACAATATAGATATAATGCACATCCTCCATTCTTTATTGTACTACACATTGTCCAGCATAATATGTATATAAAATATACTGTGATGTGTATATGGTGTCTGTATACACTGTATGTGAGTATGTTGCATATATCACTGTATGTGTGTATATGCTGTGTGTGCACATGAGTGTATTTATATGTGATTGTAACTCGCATGTGTGGGTATACTATTATGTATATTTTTTAAGTGGGAAGGGGGGCCTCATGCTGTAGCCTGCTAGGGGGCCCTGTCTCTCCTAGTTACACCACTGCAGAGAGGTCTATTCCTCGCTTGTACCGTGTAGTTGAATATTGCAGCCACAGAAATGTGTGTTGTCCCTTTTGGCATCGGGCAAGACAAGACGAGAAGCCAGTTAAATCCACTTGAGAAAGGGGTCGTTGTAGACTCAGAAATGCGATGTAGTGTATCCTGAGCAAGAATAAGAATCTTATTTTATTACTTACAGATTATTCATATTTCACATAGGTATTGTGCCCACAAACACTACTTCTTGTGACCCTTACTCTGGTCAGTTTGGCAAACCATTCCCGAGGACATCTGCAAGCCAACATGCTATCGAAATCAAGACCTAATTTAAACTACAGTGGTGCCTAAGGGAGATCACAATCACCATATTTGTTCATGTTCACGTCACAATGGGTCGCAGTACATGCATCGTATCTCACAGCACCATGACTGCCAAGCAGCCATGCCGCTCATTTTCTATGGACATTGATGGGGGGAACGGTGTCCACTGGCTGCAAAGAAGGCCTTTTTGTTACCCATTGTGTGCACAGGGCCTTCTTTTACACGTAGGAAGCCCTTTAGTTCAGCCTATAACATTTTTCTACTAAAGACACAAAGCTAATGTTTGTAATGACTAATCCATTCTACAATTTTTGTCCCTGTAATACTTCAAGAACACCTAAACTTACGATTTATGTCTAGATAATTCCAAATCCCAAATACATTTGATACAATCCTAAAAAAGGGGTATTCCCATCTTTTATCTTTGAACATATCTACAGTATGTTTTAGATCTTTTTAATTACTTTCCTTTTACTCCAATAACAAGTTGGTTGATCACTTGGATAAATCTATAAAGTAAATACTCTGCACAACCAAATAATGTAGGTTTGCCAGGGGCAGATTAAGACTGCTGTGCCCCTGGGTATGAATATTTTAGCCCCTACAAGTCTGGAATTCACTACCTACATATGGCACTAGAATCAAGGTTCTTGGGGAATGGAGAATGAGTCCCTTCTGCCTGTGTTCAAACTGCGGTTTAAGGATCATAGAAGGACCTTTTAAAGGTCCTAAAAAGGTGTACATGTGTTCTGAGAGCCGGAACAAATGTATGATGAGGATTTCATAGGTGAAGGCCCTTATCAGTATAAAATTTGCTGGGTGGCCATGGGTCCCCTAGAAGGCTTTTGGGCCCAAGGAAACCAGCCAAGCTGCCTATATTATAATCCACTACAGAAGTTATCACAAAAGTATAATAACGCACAATAATAGACCATCGGACAGAAAAACAAAGAGTGTCTATTGGCAAATAGTACAACAATTATTTCATGAGAAAAAAAGTTGACACAACAACCAAATCTTTTAAAAACACTTAATGGGGTCAAATATCAATTTCCTAGTGATGCTTACAAAATAAAGATCACCTAAGATAATTTCCATGCAACATAGTTGCATAAGATCAACTCATACATTTACCAAGTGGCATGATCGAGGAAGAAGATGCTAAATGTGTGATGGATAAGAAATATAAGAAGATTACCACAGTCCCAGTGCCTGGAGCTACGAGTAAGTGTCCCTGTTTTATCATGATGGATTTTGATGGTAGATTTTCTTTAACTGGTAAAGTGCAGTACAGTCTGACAGCGCTGCACCATCCTGCATCAAGATGCTTTTAAACAGTCAACACAATAAACTTCTAAAGGAATGGGTTTTTTTTTAATATCCCTACTGAAAGTGTTTCCTGTGAATGACCCCTTACAAATATTTCATTATATGAGCATTAGTTTGTTCTGCGCAATGTGAATTGATCATAAAGCCTAATTAAGCCTCTGGAATATGGCTCTAACATTACCCAGCCTGAACTTCCCTACTTTTAATAGTTCAGAAAATCTCCATAAAATCCTATTCTAGCAAAGCAATATTAAAATACTCTCCTCTGTACCATTAAATGTGGGCAATATAATGGCCAAAAGCCTGATAGTTTATAGCTATTGCTTCATTACCAGAAACACTAATCCAGCATAGCAAATGATGTCCAATTGTTTCAGTTCACTTAATATGATGCTTTTTCCTCAGTCTCTGAATGAAGGTTTAAACGCTTTTCGTTGGGAGACATCATTATTTGGGAGAAATTCATGAGGTATTTATTAAAAAGGAACAGTTGGAGCTTTTATTTTACACTTTTGAAATCTGATCTGGGTCCAATCACAAGGGTGTATTGTCTCTCCTTATGTCACTGCATCTGGACATGATTACTCTGCTTGCAGGGAATTGGCATCTAGTGATCTATGAAGTGTCAGGTCTCCTAATTTACTAACAGAGCCTCAGAAATCCATAGAAAAGTACTATAAATGCTGCAGTAAGCATGGGCTCGATCGGTAGAATGTGAAAGAATGTGTGTGCCCACAAGTCTGAATAAGGCCTGGGAGCTATGAGGAATGCATTGCCATTGTTGGCTAACTTGTCCAAACACTGTGCATCTGATCGGTGACATTAATAAAAGCATATTTTCCAGACTGCTTATTCTTTGTGGTATGCTTCTGACATAACAAACAGGGTGTGTGCTAAAAGCAAGGTTCTAGAGAGTTTTGATGTGAGCGGCTTTCACAGACTACTATTACCTGTCACGTGGAGGCACCTGCAAGTAATCAGCACATTCTGCTAAAGCTGTTCAAGGCCAATTGTAAGACTTGGCCAAGGACAGGAAATGGATTCAAATTTATTTTACCATAGGAGATTGTAGAAAAGAATATGTTTCGGTAGTGGGATGGATTCAGTAAGTCATCATTGGCTCATTAGTTGGTGACAAACATTTCAACAAACTTTGTATAAATCAATAGTAAAGAGGAGATTATGAAGTATATCTTACCAGAGCAAAAGGATTTCTACCTCATTATCTTCAGCTCTTCTCATCCTGCCTTCTTCTCCCTTAAAGGACATTTACCACCAGGATGAATGATTGTAAATCAAGCACACTGACCTATTAGTGGGCGCCCCCTACTTTTAGCTTCTTATGCCATTGTTCTTAAGAAAAAAAAAGGCTTTAAAATTACGCAAATTGGCCAACACCAGATGATAATTAGCATGATTCAAAAAGCCTTTTTTTTTTGTAAAAAGCACAGAATAGGAAGGAAAAAAAGAGAAGATCCCGCCAAAGGGGTCGCACACCAATATGTCAGTGTGCTTGGTTTATAATCCTTCATCCTGGTGGAAGATGTCCATTAGTATCCTTTTTAACTGTGAAATTTCTGTTAAATCCATTTTGCAAACTACAGGACAGAAGGTCACTGATGTGTCAGATAACATACAAACTCAAAGGAGAGGGGAGGGGGAGCATAGAAGTCACAGGAGCAAAGTATCCTCCCGGCAAATGAAAGGGCACTGAAAATGACTCAATTATTAGGGCGACAATTATTAGGGCGACAAGTCACATAATAACCATAAACAGTGTTGCCCCTCTTGTAAACACACAGGACCACTGACTTCCCCAAATCTGGTTGTAAGGATACACTTTAAGGTTCTAAACTCACGAGACTGAATCTGACTGTAGCAAAAAAAAAACCCAGCAGGTCAAAAGCCTCAGCCTGCGGTCACACGTGGCGTTTTGAACCCATTTTTGGCCCGTTTTTAAGCAGTCTGTCAAAAAACACATGCGTTTTTCAAAAACGCATTCGTTTTTTAACGGACTGCTTTAAAATGGGGCAAAAACGGGTTTAAAACGCCACGTGTGACCGCACCCTAAGCTGGAGTGTGTATCAGGTGCCAATTAGGTGACTGACGGTTTATCCATTTAAACCTGCCGGCTTTACACACCTGCACCTGTTATTGAATTTGTCTTTCTGTCTCCTTTTTGATTCTTAATACTTTGCTGTGATTTGTTATGATTCTAATGATTGCCTGAATTTGATTATTTTGCTTCACATTTCTGCACTTATCTCAATATGCAGCAATGACTTACCGGCTATGGAGAGGGCTCAGCCCGTGAGCCCTCTTCATGCACCCGCACCCAATGTGCGCCATACTATTATGGTGTGCGTCGGGAAGGGGTTAATACTAACAATTAAGAGAACACATTCAGGTTTTTGATGTGATGCTTCTCCTCCATTTCCCAATCCACTCCTGGTTTTAACTTCAATAACTGCATAAAAAACTTGAATGTGACCTTATCTTTAAATCTGAAACAATGAAAATGTGGTAGTTTAGAAGTTTTGTTGGTTCAATGGTCCATTATTAGGTAACTTATATATAGGGGATCTTATATATGGTGGATAATTTATCTTTAAATGTCTCTGTGGCCCCCTGGGTAAGCAAGATAGCCTGGGATAAGTAAGATGTAATTACATTTAATATTAACATTACAGTTAGACTACAGAACTGAAAAGGACAACCAAAATTCTGTGTATTCCAAGAGGCTTCCAGATGGAGACTGAACCCATGACCTCGTTGCATAAAAACCATCTATGATACCAATTATACCATCTGTTGGTCATAAAACCTTGTACATTATCTTTCTTTGGCTCTTTTGCTTCACAAGAAGCTGAAGGGTGATACGCAGGACTGTTTTGCTTTATATGTGCTCTTTAATGCAGAACATATTTCCAAAGCAAAAGAACAAAGGACAATAGCATTAAAGTTCAATTTACATTCTTAGTCGGCACAAAATAAATTGAAAATAGAAAACAGTTGTCAGCAAAAAAAAACGAGGAAAACAAGAATACAGAATAATAGCTCGAAATGGGAGTTTTCCTGAGGAATTGGAAAAGGAAATTTATAAATAGGAATTATTAGAGCACCATAAAATTACTAAAAAGGCATTCTCCTGTAACTAACAAAACAGGGAAGACTTTGGTGAGACCTGGCAAAATATATGATTTCTGCTACAGTTGGATGTGATGAGGGCTGAGGAGTTAACACATGGGTTATGAGGTATTATGTGCTGGAAGAAGATGTTTCCAGCAGATCTGTTTTTTATTCAATAATTTGTCTTATAATTGTATCATTTATAGCTCAGCAGGAAGATCAGCATTCAGTGTATTCTCCAACTGGGGCTTAATATAAGAATTGTATACAATTTAATTAGCCTAATACTAAACTGTTTCTACAATACATTGTTCTTCTACTTTTCTTTGAGTCACTGTTGCTTATTAACAGACATTTCTTGAGACTTAAAGGGAACCTGTCACCAGGAATGTCATTTTTAGCTGGTGACAAGTTCCAATAGCCTATGCTATGCTGATTTTAAAAATACCATTGTCAGAATTCTGAATACTGCAACTACCTTTATTTCACATTACCTGCCAGAAACAGGAGGTGAGTTCGGGAGGGGGGAGTGGGTGACTCACAAAAAGATGCTTACCTTAATTCACAAGTGACCACATTGTTTCAATGCTTGAGGTGTGAAGCCTTTCTCAAGCAAAGACTTCAGACCTCAGGAGCTGAAACATTGTAGTGGTCCCTTGTGAGTAAAGGTACTGCATCTTTTGTTTTTAAATCTCGGAGTGCTGATATATTTATATATACATAAATATACACGAGGGCGGTTCAATAAGTACCCATGTTTGACGACAGAGGGTTTTCCTGAGGGAAGTTGGTGTTATCATCGTGTGCTGCCATCTATCAAACAACGGCAAAACAAATTGCAGACTGATTGATAGGTTAGTTTGGATTTGGCAGCCATTTGAGTAAGACATGTTTGGTGATTTTTGGTAAGATGAAAAAAGAGCGGTATCGGTCGGTAAATCGCTTTTTGTTTTTGGATGGGAAAAAATGCGAGGAGATAAAAGAAAAGTTAGATGATGTTTATGGGAACACTTCGCCATCTATGACCACAGTTTGATATTGGTTCAACGAATTTAAACGTGGACTATGATACGTTTTTGATGAGGAGCGACCAGGACGCCCGGCAGACGTGGTTACAGAGGAAATCATTAAAAAAGTCCACAACATAATACTTGCTGATCGTCGAACGAAAGTGCGCAAAGTAGCAGAGGCCGTAGGTGTGTCCACCGGAACGGCAATTAATATTTTACATGATAAGTTGGCGGTGAAAAAAAGGTCATTGTGCCGGTTTTAGGGATGCGAACGGCATCATCCTCATGGATTTTTTAGAAAAAGGAAGAAGATCACTGGACAATACTACAGTGAGTTATTGGGCCACTTCGACAAAAACTTGAAGGAGACACAGCCGCATTTGGGGAAAAAGAAGGTGCTGTTTTAACACGATAAAGCACCAGCACATTTATCCGAAGTTGTTGCCGCCAAAATGCATGAATTGTGTTATGAATGTTCACTAACATCAAGAAATTATTTTCGGGAAAAAAATTTGGCGTAGTTTGACAAATCCTATTTTTTGGAGGGTTAAAAAAATGGCAGGAACATTGGGAGAAGTGTATCTTTCTAAAAGGGGACTATGTTGAAAAATTGCTAACACAGGTACTTATTGACCCGCCCTAAAATTAAAATGTATGTGTCAAATTTTTTTTTTTTTTTTTTGCCCCCATTTTTACAGATTTTTACAGATTACAGATTTGGATTTCCCAGTAAAAATTACATTGATTCTATGTACAATTCAAGTAATTGTTATTGACATATGGTGCTGTAATTGTAGAATATCCACATGGGTAAAAATAATTCAAAAATGGGGATATCTCGGGAAATACACATTACACAAGAATAACAAAAAAAAGTGACAAAAACTTTTTAAAAATCTATTCAATGATACTATAGTTGACCCTGTATGTTCACCCCCCAGGTTGAGGTGGGGGAATCAAATTTTTTGTGTAGAAACTACCGGTGGTCCCCTACTTAAGGATACCCGACTTACAGACAATCCCTAGTTAAAGATGGACCCCTTTGCCGACTGTGACCTCTGATGAAGCTCTCTGGAGGCTTTACCATAGTGCCAGACTGCAATAATCAGCTGTAAGGTCAGACCACACAGGAGCTCCGAAAGAGATGCCAACAACATCTGTCAACAATTCGGACGGCCTCTTCTGACCAACAAAAAGGCAAAAAGCTAACCTCGGTTGCTCTTCATTTTCTACGATTTCATGGAGGTTGTTCACGAGGCCTCAAGATTGTTGGCTTGGAAAAAGTCACACTTAACAACAGGGGGGGTGACATCGTCCCACTTCTATTGCGCAATGAATCCAGGTGGATTTACATGCTGAACACCATGGCTCCTAATGGATTGAACGAGGAACTTCTTTTCACGGGACACTACAGAACATAGATCTGCATTTATTTTAATGGTATGTCACTTCCATTTTCAATTCTTGTCCCGCTTTCCTCACATGCAACATGTAGACATCATTAAAAAAAAATTTTGACATGTAATATGCACACTTCACCTCACATTTCTATTATTCCACATATTTCTTTTTTCACTAATATATCGCACCATCACAAATTGTTTTCCACCTTAGTCTCTCTCCCTCTCATATTCTATTCATCACTGTCTTTATACTTTTTTTGCATTGATATTTATTTTTTGGCTGCTATATGGTTTGCACACGTTCTGGACCCCTTACTGGCGTTTATTTACATTGGGCCCCTTATGATTTATATGCACTGTGCTTT
Organism: Engystomops pustulosus; assembly: GCA_019512145.1. Classification (NCBI taxonomy): domain Eukaryota; kingdom Metazoa; phylum Chordata; class Amphibia; order Anura; family Leptodactylidae; genus Engystomops; species Engystomops pustulosus. The sequence goes on along the minus strand of CM033641.1, from coordinate 211,476,434 downwards.
TGGTTTTCACCTTTTAATTCTCTGTTTTCTCTTTCTCAAGCTATTTACATTTATGATTCTGCCACCTTGTTGGGGAAGCCTGTTCGATCCAGTTGAACTCATCTGCTACATAGAAGAATTGACCCACCGTTATTCCTCACATTCCAGCTGCCATTAACTGGTTATGTTCTACATTATGCATCTTGACTCTGTCCTAATGTAATATAAGTTTTAATGTAATTCCAACCTTCCCCTTTCCCCCCCCCCCCCCCCCCCTTTTCCCCTTTTCCCTGGACTTTTTGTCACTAATAATTAACTGGTTGTATTTTTACCCTTGAACGCAGTATATGCATCACAAACACGTTTTATTCATTGTCCGACCGACCCGGGGTTTGGGTTCTGCTATCATATTAATAATGTGATCATTCTCTCTAACATATTTTGATAACTTGATTAACATTCTTTGACTTATGTATCTTCTGTTTAGTCTTAATGTCAATATTTGGTACGTTCTTGTGTGCCCTGGACGCTTCGTTGTGGCTCAGCTCATGATATTTTTGTTCCGCCTCCGTTGTCTCTGTCGCTCTTTGGTGCTCGTATTTATAATATATAGTAATATCCATTATAAGTGTTACATTCGCCGCACACTTCTGTGTGGGCCCACTTTTGAGTATGTCTAGCTCCAGACACTAAGCACTTTAGACGTTAAACACGATGTATGACATATCTCGACAATTCTTTAAACTTGCCACTTTGGGTTTATAATCCCTCTTTTAGATGTCTGACACTTCAAATAGAAAATGTTTGTAGTTATATTTTTTTCTCACAGTATCCCTCTTTTTCTTTGACACTACTTACCCGTATTGGCTCTATGCACTTTGTAGACATGGTAAACTATTGGATACGTTCATATGTTCCGCCGTGGATTTCTTATATATTTCACTGGATTTTTTACTGATACTTACTATGATTGGAGTTCTACAGCTACATACTTTTCTTCTTCGCCGATACTTGTGATTTTTATTATTTTTTTTGGTAGTAACTTTATTTTAGGTATTTTATGCAATGTTAGACACATTTCATTCACTTACTGATGTTTTTTCGTCGATTGGAGCTTGGTTCATTCCTCTTGGCTGCACTATTGTGTAATCGCGCAATTGCTGCATTTTTTATGTATTAGTACCTGGGATTATCTCTAATATGTGATGTCTGCAGTATATCCACACTAGTTCCTCTGTACCTACAACGTTTGATGTACATATTCTTTGGTCATCTCTTATTTCGTTATAGATCAATCCACTCTATAGACATGGGAAACCTTTAGATATGCTCATATGTTTCGCCGTGGATCTTTTGTAAACTTCACTGTATCTTTTACTGATACTCACCATGATTGTAGCCCTGCAGCTATATTTTTTCCTTTTTCTTCCTTTCTCGTCGATATCTGTGATATTTCTTACCAGTAGTATTTTCATTTAGGCATCGTTTATAATGTTAGTTACACTTTATTCACCTATTTACTTATGTATATAATAACGCTCTTCGTCGGCTGGAGCTTGGTTCATTTACCTATAATGTCTGATGCACATACTCGTTGGATAACTTTTATATATTTCGCTTTAGACCAAACCATGATTATCGCCGTTTTGTTATTTGTTATTTATTATTTATTATTTACTATTTTTCATTTTTTGCTCTACTCTGTATTAGGATACCAAAATATACTAACTCATGTAGACGCTACATTCTAATTTGATGGTGATCCCCTTTTTTGAGACCCTCGCATTATTCCTGCGCCGTTAGAGATGGTGAAACGCAGATCTTACCTGCTACACTGGCCATTTCCGGCCTTTTGGAACGCATGACCTTCTTTCCGGTTCGGGAGGCGTGATCCGGAAGGCGCGTCACCGGATGTGACGTTACGATAGGGCGGAAGTGGGCTGTGCCGCGGCGGAGTGTTCAGGGTACATAAGCATATCACTTGCTTAGTGCTGACATCCCCTGACGAAGCCCGCCGAGCCGGACGATACGCGTGGGGCATCCCTCTCTCCCCAGATCGCACCTTTATAATTGGTAATGTAACTTTGCACTTTATGTATTTATTTGCTGCTATTGGACCTTGGTGTACATTGATTGTATAATATATTTTTTGATATTTTTTGATATTTCCAACTATTTTCCTTGGTCCTGGTTTACATTTGTGTGCACTATTTACAACTTTTTGCCTATGTATTGTATTCCTTACGGTTTGTATACCGTTCATGCATGAGGTTGCTCTGGGGAGCTTTTGTGATATGCACCCAATCCCTTTGTTTTGGGTTTTTAAGTATGTTTTAAATGTTATACTAATAAAGTTTATATTGTGCCATCTATACGCATCTCGTTTTTCTCTTACATAATTATAAAATATACAGTTCCAAGTTACATACAAATCCACCTTAAGAACAAACCTTCGGACCCTATCTTGTACGTAAACCAGGGGCTGCCTGTACATTTAGCATAACCCAGGAACAACTACATGGATGTACTGTAGTAGTTTTCTGTTCTCTTTTGGGTGCTAGTATAATGGGAGTCCCCTTGGCTCTCACACAAACCTAAATCTTTTCCCCTCTGATGGGGATTTTTCTCGCCTACGGTGCAAATTTCGAATGCTCTACATTGAGTGCTTGAATTTGGTTTTATTTGATAGCTTTTAGAAAAATATTGCATATGTCTATTTGCAAATTTAGATCTGATGTGTATTTATCGAAATACCCCTTTTTCAACAGTTTTGCACACATTTCGATTTTTGGCAATTACAATGACATCTGTCACCAAAACTGAAAAAGACCAAAGGCAAATCAATGTCATTTTTTTCCTGGGGAATCTGAATGTGCAATAAAAATGGGGCTTCCCTTGTAAGGTTTTAAAGTTTCCCCCCTCCCGTCCATAGTTTGGTATCACTGGATAGAGTTTTGAAAAATAATTGACACCTATATATTTAGTTGTTCTATCCAATGTGTATTTTGCAAGATATTTCACCCTCCTGACCTTTTTGTTATACCCTGTATAAAACAATGTGCTGACATTTTTAGGAAGCTTTAGAATAACATGCTATTGTTAATATTGTTAAAAGGTATTCTGCAGTAACACAAATATCCCAAACATACAGCCAAAGATATGAAGAACTACATAATAAAGAAGAGCATAGAGATATTTTATAACTGTAACCCCAGACGGATTTTTTTTGGTTTTTAAAAATGTTGGGTTGTCATAAGAACCAGGAATAACAATATAACTTAAATGCCGACACCTGTGATAATTGTTACAGCTGATAATTGTAGCCTAGGGCTAAAGTACAGTACATTACCAAAATCCAGAGGTCCATTTGTAACAAGGGGTCATGTGTAAGTCGGGTGTTCTTAAGTAGGGGACCACCTGTATATATATATATATATATATATATACAGTGCCTTCTGAAAGTAATTGGCCCCCTTGTACTTTTCTACTTTTTGGCCCCTTTCAGGCTTCAAACATGAAGATATAAAACATTTTTGGCCAATAATAAAAAAAGAAGTGAAGTGGAGCAAAATTTATTGGATATTTGAAACTTTTGTAAAGAATAATAAACTGAAAAGTGGGGCATGCAATATTATTCGACCCCCCTTTGTAGCACCACCTTTTACTGCGATTACAGCTGAGAGTCACTTGGGGTATGTCTAACAGCTTAAGCTCAGTGAGGTTGGATATAGTGTGTTTGTGAACAGCAGTTTTCAGCTTGGCCATTCTAATACCTGGGTACGTTTATTTGTGAATCACTCCATTGTAGATTTTGATTTATGTTTGGGATCATTGTCTTGTTGGAAGATGAATCTCCTTCCCAGTCTCAGGTCTTCTGCAGACTCCAATAAGTTTTCTTCCAGAATGGTCCTGTATTAGGCTCTTTCCATCAGTTTTAACCATATAACCGGGGCTGAAGAAAAGCCGGCTCAAACCATGATGCTGCCACCACCATGTTTGACAGTGGGGATGGTGTGTTCAGGGTGATGAGCTGTGCTGCTTTTACGCCAAACATATAGTTTGGCATTGGGGCCAAAAAGTTAGATTCCACATGCTTGATGTGTCTCCCAGGTGGCTTGTGGATAAATTTTAAACAAGACTTTTTATGGATATCTTTGAGAAATGGCTTTCATCGTGCCACTCTGCCATAAAGCATATTTGTGTAGTGTACTACTGATTGTTGTCCTATGGACAGACGCTCCCACCTCAGCTGTAGATTACCTCAGTTCATCCAGAGTGATCATGGGTGTCAGGACTCGGGGTCAGTGAGCCCACAGGACCACCACGGGAGATGGTACTAGCCGACACCTGGGACCAGAATCTAAGTGGCACCTAGCCTTCACCAGAGCCCGCCGCAAAGCGGGATGGACTTGCTGTGGCAGGGTGGCACCAGGTTGAGGTGCAAGCACGTTAGGCACTCCCGTGGTCAGGAGCAGGCAGAAGTTCAAGGCAGGCGGCAGAGGTGCAGAATCAGGGTCAAGTCCGGGGTCACAACGGGAGAGTAGAACTGGAACATAGGGAACGCAGGAAGGAAGCTTGTAGCACAAAGATCCGGCGGGGATTGATGGGAACAGACGGACTTTAAGGAAAACCCGGAAGTGACCAGCGCCAATCAGCAGTGCGCTGGCCCTTTAAGTCTCTGAGTGCCGGCACATGCGCCCTAGGAAGAGCGCAGCCTAGCGGGGACGGGAGCAAGAGCATGGAGAGGTGAGTATGGGCCGGGGTACAGGGCAGCGCCATCACGGAGAGGGGCACGGGTGTGCCTGCTATCCGAGGCATGACAATGGGTCTCGTGGCTACATCTCTGGTCAGTCTTCTCCTTGTTTGAAAAAAAAGTTTAGAGGGACAGCAGGGTCTTGGTTGATTTGCAGTGGTTTGATACCCCTTACATTTCAATATTATCGCTTGCACACTGCTCCTTGGGATGATAATAATAATAATAATTCTTTATTTATATAGTGCTTACAGATTACACAGCACTGCACAGAGCTTGCCAAATCAGTTGGGGTGTTTAAAGTTTGTAAAATCTTTTTGGTCTTCATGATGCTCTCTGCGCTTTAAACAGAACCTGGATTCTATCACAGAGCAGGTGTTTTTATACGGAGACTTGATTACACAGAGGTGGATTATATTTATCATCATCAGTCATATAGCACAATATCGGATCATTCAGAGATCTTCACTGAACTTCTGGATTGCACGGCCCACTTTTCAGTTTAATATTTTTTACAAAAGTTTTAAATATTCAATAAATTTTGTTCCACTTCACAATCGTGTCCCACTTTTTCTTGATTCTTCAACAAAAAAATTACAATTTTATATCTTTATGTTTGAAGCCTGAAATGAGGCAAAAGAAATAGGGGGGCAAATACTTTTGCAAGGCATTGTATATATACGGCCTTCACTATAGTTTACTGATTAGTAAGGTTCTGATTAATGTTACCATCTGTCGCATCTAGAACTCGAATAATAGGTAAGGTTCTTAGTGATAGTCTATATCAGTGATGGCAAACCTTTTAGAGGCCGAGTGCCTAAACTACAACAAAGACCCGCTTATTTATCGCAAAGTGCCAACACCGAAATTTAATTTGTGATTTATACTCCCTTCTCTGTCACAGTTTTCATTGATACCATCACTCTGAGGACATCAATAAAGCAGAAAATAGTCCCAGGTAGAGCGGTCACTTTAAAATAGCTCTGTGCACAGCTGGGCTGTCTGGGACTGCAGGAAGATACCTGGAGTCATCTCCGGTGATGGCCTGAGTGCCCACAGAAAGGTCTCAGAGTGCCCCCTCTGGCACCAGTGCCATAGGTTAGCCATCACTGGTCTATATGATGCATTCTGTAATCTTCCTTTTCAACCATCTCATTTTATTTTGTTTTACAATTCACATTCAATTCTAAATAGCACTTCACCATATGTATATAGATTTCTTCCATCTGTCTGGTAATATAATATTGCCCTACTCAGCCCCAACATACAGAGAAATATACACGTAGTCTGATTTCCAGAGTGCCTGCTGCTTCCATCCCCATCTCTTACAGAACTGCGCAGGATGTATGTTTGCCTACACGGTATATCCCATTCTGAAATCAATTAAACTAAGCATTCTTAAAATGATTGCAATTTTCTTGTAATCATAGGTAACATGTCAGTTATTTTTGAGGTTTGCTAAAAATTTATAGGGGAGGTCAATAGATGTAGGCAAATTTTCTCCAGAACAAAGTAAAGTCACATTTTCTAGCTTTCATTTGTTTTGGCAGTAAGTAGAGGACATGATCTGCTTACATCTGTTACTGATCTCAGAAGTGGAATTGTTCAACCATGGAAACCAGATATAAAAATAATTAAATTATAGTTAACAGCTACCTGCCTAAATAATTGAGTGCTCAAACTCTTAAAGGGATTTTATGAAAAATAAAAGTAATTTGTATTGCAGGTTCTTTGATTGGACAGGTGACATAGAGGGCCCTTAGACTAAACCCCCTTTCCAGCTTTCCCTGCCTATTTACCTCACTTACCCTAAGTGTTAAGGGGCAGCTAGTTGACATTCCCTTCCAGGTCCAAAGTGCAAAATACAGAAATAAAAACAAGACAATACAAACACAGAAGATTAGTCTGCAAGGTTGGGACAAAATCAAGAGGAAAAACGCAGTACAAATTCACAAGATAGAACAGCAAGCGAGTGGAAGGAATTCTGTCAGTAGCAGTGGGCTAAATATTAATGAACCACAGCAGAGATGCAGGGGTGTGGTGCAAAACTATCAAGGTACAGTAGCCAGCAAGCATATAGTAAAACAATAAGCATATCCTGAGCCATACTTTATGGACAGAGGATGACACCGGCATAAATGTTACACAAATGCTTGACTGCTTAGTCTCCAGAGGTCAGTAACTATTGATGGAAAGTCCCTTCAAATCCCATATAGTGGATGGAACTTCTGGGACATAATCCATGAATATAAACCATCATGAAAATCCCTCATAACTGTTTAGAGCACAGTTTGTATATCCCAAAAGTCCCATTTTATGGTCCTGCCAATTTAGTCATTAATAAATAATGTACTCCTATTAAATTGCTATATGTCCATAGAGCTTGATCACCTCTGTGCGCCATTTACTATTAATCACTGGTAATGCAGCGAAATAATAGCTGCCTAGGAAGTGAGGGTTTACATGTTAACCAATCATAAATTCTGTATCACCATTGTCAATCCTGTTCTGTCCTTAGGTTCCTTATTGGTTGATTCCCGAAACTCCACTCAGAAGGGAAGTTTAAAGTATACTCCCTCTGGCAGGGAAGTTCCAGATTCTTCTGAGACTACTATCTCACCTGAGAACAGTCTCACTCCTTCTGGCCATGCAGCTCTGATCCCTTAAAGAGCTGCCCTAAACTGCTGCCAAATCAGCTTTGACATTCTACAGACCCAAGTCCCTGAATCTGGCCTGTGAGTTTCCTTAACCAGACTGCATCCAACCAGCTACCTCAGACATTGGCAGATAGGACAACTACATCAGCCTGACTGGCGCTAACATCACAGGACTCCCCTCAACATTCTACCTGGGGATCCCTACATCAGACATATACCAGGAGTGCTCGAGGGGGAAACCTCCATCATACGGCCTCTCCCTCTTCTTGCAATCCTTCACTGTCTAAAGCCAGCCACTCAGGTACTGGGGGAATCCAGCTGCCACCAGTCCAAGGGGAGTTTCCAGGTCCATGTTCTAACAATGAATGAGGATCCCCTGAAAACAGAAATGTATCCACTGATTACATCTACTTCTACATGGTTTAACTATATAAATTCGACTAATTTTTAGCAACTGGGTTAGGGAACATTAAGTGTAATGAGGGCACAGGTTTTGTTGAAATGTGGTAATGTGAAGATAACCAGAACCATTTTGTCAATTTCACAAGAATGCAGAATCATTGAAAAATATATTTAAAGCATTAATATTCCTTCTTTTACCTTTGAGGAAATTGATGACAAAGCAGAATCCTAATCAAAAGATCTAGTGATGGATTGTATCCATCAAATAATTAAAATGATCACATAATGCCTATTGCTTAAGAATCTTGTGGTTCTGTAGAGTAGACAATGTTCCCTTTGTATGTGGGGAATTTATAGTTGCTATAATGTTGCTATAATTCAGCTATTTTATCTGTAATTTGAGGATGCAAGGCTAATGCTATAGTTTTGTTTATCATGCACAGAGGTTAAAATGAAGCACAAGTAGACTCTCTTTTTTAGAGTGCCTCAGACTGACCACTTCATATTTTTGGCACATTTTGTTATGCCAAGAAGAGGTGCACATATGTTTACTTAGTAAATTAACGTACAAAGTCCTGTGACCCTTCTAAGTCTCATCCTTGTGGCTTTCTCTTTGTATCACCCACATTAAGATGAAATGCTTGAGACATCCATTCCCCCTATTTCTACTCAACACCCTAAAAAAAGAGTAAGAGATGTACTGGTCATAAACCGCAGCACATGAGAATTTCCCCTCCTTTGTGTAAATTTCATTCTACACCATATCACATATAAAACTATAGACTAAAATATATTGACATACCCTATTCCACTATACATTTCCATGTCATTTCATGTTGCTAGATAAAATAGGGAAAAACACTAAATTAAAAACCATCACCCCGTATACTGAAATGTCCAGCAGCCTTCCCTCAAAAATGAAATGATCAGTAGCAGCTTTGTCTCACAAATGAAGTGTCCAGAAGCAGCCTCTCCTCACAAATGAAGTGTCCAGAAGCAGCCTCTCCTCACAAATGAAATGTCCAGCAGCCTCACCAATGAAATGTTGTGTCCAGCAGCAGCCTCCCCTTTATAATCAAATATCAAGCAGCCTTCCCTCACTTATGAAGTGTTCACCAGCAGCCTCTCCTCACTTATGAAGTGTACAGCAGCAGCCTCCCTTCACAAATTAAATGGCCAGCAGCCTCCCCTTATTTATGACATGATCAGTAGCAGTCTATCCGGAAAAATTTGGGAAACCCGACGAAAAAAAAGCGATTCAGGCCCTTAGTAAATGACCTCCATTGTCTTACAAGCATACTATTGATTCTATTTATATACAGTGCCACTCCCTTTGGCTTGATGAAGGCTTATAGCACAGCAGCCCCCATAAAATATGTACACTACAGCAACCCCCTTTGAATAAATAAAAATAACACAGCAGAATCTCCTTTTATTTAATATACTGTATATATTCAAGTGTAAGCCGACCCAAAAACCTGGTAAAATCTATATTTTTTTTTACTTGAGTATAAGCCGAGTTTGGGTTTTCAACACATTTTTTGTGCTGAAAAACTAGGCTTATACTCGAGTATATATACGGGACTGTGGTCAGTATAAAATTTATCTCTGCTTAGCTGGTTTATTCATTAATTCACCAACTTTGTTTGCTGGGATGTCTGTGTTGTATCAGCTCTTCCTTCCTTCCTTCCTTCAACATTGTACTCCTCTCAAACACTCTATGCTTTATTTAACAACTCTATTTCACCTTGTTCTTCTGCAAAGCTGAGAAAACCCTCTAGGTCCCTTAACCATCTCCTTTTCCCGTCTGTTCTCCTCCTACTAACAGCAGATTATATCTCTGGACCTACTTCTCTCAGTGCCAAACATTCCACTACTCATAGAGACCCCGCAAACCTCATCAATATCCAGTGCATCCCCTCTTCTATCTCTATACCTCCTACAGCTCCTTTCAAATGTGCCCACTGGAATGCCCGCTCTGTGTGCAATAAACTTGAAACATCAGCAAACCAACGACCAACCAACTTGACAAACCATCAGCAGATTTGGTTTCCTATATCAGCTCTATGCTAATGATACACAGCTAGTCTCCATGTAATATCACTCCTGCCTTACTGCAGAACACCAGTGACTGTCTCTATGCAGTCTCTAAAATCATGTCCTCTTTCTTCTTCTGTGATGTCATCATAACCCCAAGGCAAGAAGGCCCACTGCCTTGGGGTTGTGCTGGACTACGACCTCTCCTTTGCACCATATATCTGTTGCTCACTCTTGGATAAAGTTTCTAGAATCCAACCATTTCTTACTGTTGAAACCTCTAAAACACTAATTGTAGCTCTAATTCACTCTTGTCTTGACTACTGTAACTCCCTACTAATCAGTCTTCCACTTACTAAACTGTCTACTCTAAGATCCATTCTCAATGCAGCAGCTAGGCTTGTCTTGCAGACCAAACGCTACAGGGATTCCTCCAGTCTGTGCCAATCACTGGACTGGTTGCCCCTCTCTTTACGAATACAGTTTGAAAGAATAACCCTTTAACCTGTGCCCTTTGATCTTAGATTATTCTCTTCCTTAATTTGACCTCCCATTTACTTCTCCAGGATTTCTCCAGAGCTGCACCAACTCCCTGGAATGCCCTACCCTGGTCTATCAGTCTAATACCCAACCTGCAAAGCTTCAATCCTGTTCTTAAAACTCATTTATTTAGGCAGGCCTATCACACTCCCTAACTGCATGCAACTTCAACTCTTTATTAACCAATTCCGGGAACAACCCCATTCCCTTATAAAAATGGTTGGACCATTATACAAGGACATATGCCTCTTGTGTCACCCCCTCATCCTCATAGTCTGTAAGCTCTTGCAAGCAGGGCCCTCACTCCTATTGTTTTATATAAATGTTGTTACTCTTTAATGTCTTATTTTATTTATATATGTTCCCCAGAGTTATTATTCATTTTAGATTATTATTATTAATCAAACTTACTTACTGTATCAGTGATAGGATAAAGTTGCCACAAGAAGGACAAAAACAGATTGCAGTAAGCTTTTACCATGCAGATGTAGCTTGGAAGGAGTAGAGGATGGGAGGAATGCTGAAGAGATCCAGGTGCAGCTTACATTCACTTTTATGCCTGCAGCTCCCTTTTATATAAAATGTACCCAATTTAACATTTTGTGATATTTACTTGTCTTTATACCCTCCACTAACGCTAGATTTCTGAACCCCTGGTTATTGTACTAAAAGCCAGGATGAACTTTCATCCCCTATAATTCATTTTGCTATATACCGGATTAAGTACATTGTATGAGAAAGAAGGAGTAAAGAATATGCAGTTAGACATCAAGATCATATAGTGATGAAGGCAAAATTTGATATTTTCAGCCATCCCCTTTTTAGTTTCTTATTGACTTCTTCAGAGCCTAGGATGCTTCCATAAGTTATTACATGGATGTAGTAAATGTTTAATTGACTTCAGTTTTCATGCCATTTACTGACCCATACCCATGACTCTGACTCCAAAGTTTCCTTTTAGTTTCCCAGAAGGCTGTAGCCGTCATTTCTGGAATTATCAGCACACAGTATAGGTCAGACTTTGTGTGTAGGCAGTGTGATATCTACCACATGTGTAACACATTACTTCTTAGCATAACTGCAATCTTATACTTTTATTTTTCTTTCCTGATACATGGTCTTGACTATGAAAACTTCTCATTCTTTTATTTATTCTTCTTGTAGCTTATCATCTCCTGCTTTCATCTCTATGTACACATGTCATGCAATAACGTCAGCTGGGCTATGCTGTGTATTGGTGTTTATGTCACTACATAAGTGTCATTGATGGAAGGTAGCCTTTATGTGCTTCAAAGCTTCTCAACCAGTGGCACTAAGGACCGCTTCTTGTGGATGGACAAATAGTCATGCGCCATTAACACCGATGTAAACCTTACTGTATGCCAAAGTTAAAACATTTTCAAGGTATTTAGGGACCATTAAAATAAGTCAACAAATTAGTTGACCTGTTTCGGACAAATCTCTTTATTGTGTTGCAAACAAACTGTCACATGGCCCTCTTTAAGATTTAATGCAATTGATGAGGAACTGGTCAATGCCTTTAATGTATTCCTGTCATTTGGTTAAAAAGAAGGTATTATTAATTGATAGACACTTATGGTTAGCCATTCTATTTTTGTTTTATATTTAGTAATGTGGCTAACCAATCAGAGTGTGGTATTAGGATATGTTTTGAAGAGGAAAAATTCGCTTCAAAATTCACCTCCCATTGATTTAAATGGGAATTTGTTTGAAATCTTCAGGCAGATGTGAACTGTACTCACATTAAAATTGAAGTAAGTTCAATTTGCACTTGCTATGTTCAATTAAAAAAACCAAGCAGGAAAATCAGATTTTTTCTTTTCTGCATGTATATAGCCTTAGATGGCACATTTGCTTGTTTAACAGGTCAAAACTGTTTGTCAATTTTGAATAAGATAAAGTCATGAATCCAAAGCATATGATTCCCATAATTTAATGTATAAATTGAAATATCCCTGTAATCCAGTGAAAATATTACATTATGAAAATGAAAAACATCTTACAAAAGAAAGAGGATAGGTTGATTATTGATAAGCAACAAAAAAGCAAGAGAAAAAGGAATTTGTTCATCAGTAATCATAGTGAAACCATAGTGGCCCACCATTTTTTTGAGAATAATAATCGGGTGAGTGAATGGAAACAGATGATATTCAAGAGGGGGAGGGGCTTGTGATGAAAAACAAGTTATGTGTCACCAATATTTGCTAAGAGGCACTTAAATGAAATTAAAAAAAATATGGTTATCTAATTTACTTAATATTTTCTGATTGTATATGTTTTTCCTATGTTTTTTTCCATTATGGTGCTGCCATCTTGCCTCAGCTTTTACAACATTTACCAATTTACTTTACAGCAGAACTCACTTTTTAACATCTGAAAAGTTGAGGGTCCTCTTACACGCTGGGTACAAGATGCATGTGTGCTGTATATTGCCACAAACACCCACCAGTAACAGTGATTGCGGGTATTGATATCATGGGCACCGCGATCGTCACTCCCCGTGACAACCTCAGGTCAAGAGGCCCATTGTGATAAATGATCAGTAAAATCTCTATATAATGCCATACTAGGGTAAAAGTACCTTAAGGGGTCTAAAAAAATAGCAAAAACCAAGTCTACAAAAATATGGCGCGAAAGCATTTTTTCACCAGTTTTTTCCTGCTCACCAGTACACAGTATGGAGTATTAAATAATACTATAATACAGCTTCATACCTTCATACAGCTCTTTACATGGAAAAATAAAAAATAGTTATAGATTCTTGAATGTGGGGGATTAAGGGGTTAATAGACCCCGACCCGGGGGTGTGTGAAAGAGGCATGTTTTTCTGGGCACAGCGCTGCTCGATTTACACTTACCTCACCTCGTTACTGCAGTCCTCAGGAGCAAGATGTGAGAAGCAGGTAATAAGGTACCTGTAATAGTATACAAAGGCAAAAGTAATAGGATACAAGGGCACAGGGGGGCAAAGGATAGAAGGGCGGGTCAGTGAGATGTGCTACTGCTCTTGGAGATAGAGGGGTAGTCTTATACGATGAGTTTATCCCAAACTCTATATTTTGATTGGAAATTTCTGGGTTGTCTTACACGCCCAGTCGTCTTATATGCCGGTAAATACAGTAATATCAATTTTTTTTTTTACAAAAAATTGTTAAAAATTCCAAAAAAATATGTTTAACAAATGAACTTGTTTTAGAAATTCTATACTCATTTGAAAGGGTAATACATGTATAAATAAGTTGTTTAATGAAAAAATGTTCCAGATAAAGAATGAAAAAAAACATAGAATACTTTAAATTTAATTGAAAAAGTATGCCTTATCCTCCATTAACCTGGCCTAAGGAATGTGCATTGGTCAAATGTTCCCTGCATTGTTCTATCATGTGTCTAGCTGTATAGCCTTTTTTGTACAGTATTTCAACATCTGAGACAGTATTGAGTCACCCTCAGCTGAAACAATAAAATGTAGGCCAGAAGTAAACAAAGCATTTTAGTACCGTGGCTCTTAAGTGTGGGGTAAACTGCACAATGTTGTAAGATGTTAGGAAATTGTAGGTGGAAAGAGCAGTTAAAGCAACGTTACTGTCTAGAGACACATGTGTCAGACATATTGTAAATCAGCTATACCGTTACTGTGTTTCTTGGCTTGACAAAAACACATCTTACTTTTAATCTAACATGATGAAAACATTTTGGAAAGGAGCATAAAATGGAAATATATATTAAAACACAAAGAAACGCACATGTTACATTCCTGTCATGTTCAACTATAAAGTGTGCAAAAAAGCATTGGACAGCTGGTTTTGTACATTTTAATAGTGACAGTGATGGTAAGGGGGAATTTTTACATTAAGTATAGTCAACATCTGTAAAGAGTTTCTATGTTCTCTCCGTGTTTGCGTGGGTTTCCTACGGGTCCTCCGGTTTCCTCCCATACTCCAAAATATACTCGTAGGTAGATTAGATTGTGATGAATACCAAACAAAGATAACCCAATCCTCAATGTAAAACTCCTATTACTGATAGAAGACATACAATACCAATGGAAGTATATAGGATAACCAAATAACTGAATAGTAAATATGTAATTCCAAACTCAATCCGTGAAAAACAATATATAATTTTATTTAATCGGCCATCAAAAACATACGGTTAAAAACAGACTTAAAAATCACAAAAGATGTGGCGGTGGTCCAAGGTATTACAGTACATAGTAAATACATTCAAAGTACCAAACAAACAATAGTATACACAAATGGGCTGTAACCAATTATATTACCCACCAGGGTGTAGTATGTAGCCACAGATCGTATAAAGAAGTAAAGCTGACCACCGCCACAGCACCCCGACGCGCGTTTCGCCGTCGCTTCCTCTAGGGGGTGTGCTGTGGCATGGTGAGTGCCTGGTATATGTATGGTAAACCTGAAATCCTTAATACCTTGGGGCCAATGAGAATGCAGCGTACCTGATGGTAGCAAGAGCAGCAGGTGTGTATGTCAGCGCATCATCGCGGTCTCCATACACACGTCTGGAGGTGGAGCCATGTTCCGGGAGACGAACGACGCGCATGTGATGTGCGTCATCGTGACGCGGAAGTCTGGCGCCACCATCGAGACGTGCGCATGCGCCGAAATGATGCGCAACCCACCGCCATCTTGGATACTGGCAAGAGTAAGGGAAAGCCATCAATGATCTTAATTGGAATAAGTATACATACAAAATAAAAAATAAAGGCCCCTGTTATTAAATTTTTAAAGTAAACATTGAACTTTAGTTAATAGAACTGTAAACATTAGACTGGAGTTGAAAATACATGAATAGAAATGTGAGTAAAGTGACATTGCTGAATAATATTAAAGTCAGGTTAGTGTGCATGAAGATAGGTAGCTACTGATTGTGCAAGAAGTGTGTATGATTGTTGGTGAAAAAAGTTCTTGTGCAGTGCCAGTGCTGATGATTTATAGTCAATCCGAATAATTATTAGGACCTGCATTTGAAATGGTGCATATATATAGGCTATATATGAAAAATGGAGATTGAAAGCATGATCAACACAGTGACAAGTAAAGTGCTAAGGAAAAGTGCAAAAAAAGGGAGGGGGGGAAAGGAGGGGGACAAATATTGTGCAAAGTGTGCAAAAAATGCAAAAATTGTGCAAACGGTGCAAAAAGAAAAGATTGTATGAGGATAATAATATATCTCCATTTAGTAATATACACTCATAAGAGTGCGAGTGAACACTTGACTGCTGAGTGCCACTGTGCAAAATATATTGTGAACAAGAATGAAAATTGATGCTGTGATTCGTTAACATATAATAATTGAACCAGTATATGAACGTGGTCCATTACATTTGAAATGCTATGCCCAAAAAGAAGGAAAAGGAAGAAAAAAGTGAATTAAAAATTCATAACCCAAAATGAGATCAATGATTTGGACAATGTCCCTATTAATAGGCTATGGGGGAATGCCCCCTGCACGATAACTATATAATATAGATGCACAAGCCAGTATCATAAAAATATATATAAACCAACCACAATTATGTACTCCTCAAACTACCATAAGGGCACTCCAGCCCCATAAATAACACCTTTGTATTAGGTTCCCAATCTAAAATTATCTATAATCATCAGAAGCACCAGAAAAGGAACAAGGCACCCAACCAAAGCCAAATTTATCTCAATAGAACCCGTAGAAAACATGTAAAACCACGACTCAGAACAAAATTTATATATATGGGGAGAAAGAGAGCTTTTCATTCAGTCCATGGGGAGATGTTGTGGCCAGTTTGACTATCCACTTGAGTTCTATCCTTTCCAATTTCTTGAAGGTGTTGCCGCCGCGGCCTCCTAAGATGATTTTATCTATGCCATATACCCGCAGATCCCGCCATCTACAGTCATGGCATTCCAAAAAATGTTTGGGTATTGGTTTCAATTTCATGATTTGTTCATGGTCCGTGGGGAGAAGTTTAGCAGCCGCTCGTATGTCTTTCATGTGTTCCTGGACTCTCGTCCTTAATTCTCGTGTGGTCATCCCCACGTACTTCAGTCCACAAGGGCAACAGACGATGTAAACTACGCCCGTAGTGCTGCAATTTATAAAATGTCCAATATTAAAATTGCGTCCTTCCTCAGAATCCTGGAACATCTTTGTTTTTACCATTTGGGGGCATACACTGCAGTGTCCACAGGGATAGGATCCCCAATCAGGGCCCTTTGATCCAAAGATGTAATTTTTCGGTTTGGGGGGTGCATAATAGTTCCTCACCAATCTATTCCCTATAGTATCTGCACGCTTTGATACCACCTGTGGTGTGTCAGTGATGTGTTTTTTAATTTCCGGATCAGACTGCAGTATGGGCCAAAATCGCTCAAAAATGGAGTTCATTTCCCTCCATTGAGAGTTATAAGATGTAATGATCCTCACCTTGTTCTCTTTAGATCTTTTTTGTTGTTGAGTAAGTAAGGACCTTCGGTCTGATGCCTTGGCACGTAAATATCCCCTCTGTATATCTGAGTCACGGTAGCCCCTTTGTTTGAAGCGAGCCTTCAGAGTCCTCGATTCTTCTTCAAAATTGGATTGGGTGTCACAAATTCGTCTAGCCCTCAAGAACTGACCTGTGGGAATAGAACGTATCGTGTGGGCCGGATGGAAAGAGTTGGCAGAACAAGCATTAACCGAAGTTTCCTTACGGCAGACGGATGTACTCAATTGTCCACCTGTCCAACATCTATTTGGATGTCCAAAAATTCTAGATGTTCCTGGCTGATGTTACTTGTCAACCTGATGTTCAAATTAGATTGTGAGCCCCATTGGGGACAGATGCTGATTTGGTAAGCACTGTGCAGTGCTGCGTAATCTGTGCTATATAAAAAAAGAAAGGAATTTAACTGAAACTATCGGATTCTTGGCAAGATTTGTACCCATCTAGTATGTTCCTCATTGTGGGGATCAAAATCAAGCATGTAGAAACTAGGGGCACTTACTCATAGATCCAGGCACCGTGACTGTAGTAATATTCTTATATTTGTTACTCATGCCTTCCTTCTATATTAAAATCTCAACATTATGCTAATGATCCTGAGGGGCTCTGGTGGGCGTTCCCCTCAGTGCTGTAGCGTCACAGGCTGTTACAATAAGTAGAACACGTCTCACCCTCCCCCTACTCTCTCCCCCTTCCTCTGCCAGTGTAATCTAGCAGCATCAGGAAGTGTCGGAGCAAAACACGTCAATGAGTGGCTCTGGAGACATCCCCCAAAGCCCCTCAGGGTCATTAGCATAATTTTAAAAGTTGATTTTAGAAGGAAGGAGGCCATGGATTAAAAAATATAAGAAGATTACCACAGTCACAGTGCCTGCATTGATGAGTAAGTGTCCCTGGTTTATCATGATGGATTTTGATGGTAGATTTTCTTAAAGCAGTGGTGGCGAACCTATGGCACGAGTGCCAGAGGTGGCACTCAGAGCCCTCTCAGTGGGCACTCAGGCTGTTGCCCCATGGCAGAGTTCACTAGACAGGGATCCTCCTGCAGTCTCAGGACTTGCCATGTTTAGCATTATTTTAATGTGGAGCATCCTGGTATACCTGAGGCTGCAGGAAGAGAGAGGAGGTGTGGTCAGGTTATCATTGGAGCCCCTCCTGTGCGACCCCTGAATCTTCCTGTTTAGGAGGCTGTCAAGGGAAGCTCAAGTGACAACCCAAATTTCCTCTCCTTCTGACAAAGATATTGGTGCCCTCAGACCCATTGAAAGCTGATGGTACAGCACAGAGCAAGAAAATTGCAATAAGTTACTGCTTGAATTGCCGTTTTGGAATTTTGCCAAAAATATGCAGGCTTCGGGTTGCAGTTTGGGCACTCGACCTCTAAAAGGTTCGCCATCACTGTCTTAAAGAATAAACCTACAGAACCTATCCTGTACGTAACTCAGAAACTGCCTGTAAATGAATAATTCTGTATGAGCCAGTCACCAGCCACTATCTGAACAGAATTCAATGTGCATGAACAGGTAGAGTGAATTGTGTAAAGATATTAAGTGCTGAGAGATTACTTAGAGGGAAGGAGTAAACAATTGGGGTAGTTTAACCTATAGGGGATGCGGCGAGTTTTGGCCTTCGGACACGGACACTTTTTCCTGTTGACTTCTTAAATCCATAACATTAGGGAAGACAGATCCTCTCTTACTACAGTCTGCAACTTCATGTCCTGCTCTTTCTACATCCTGCACCATTATATCCTCCTATCCTCGTTTTAACCAACCTTCTCTGTCTGCACCTCTATATCTTCTTTTTATTCAGGTTACCCCTCCTTTTGTAGATCTAATTCACTGCTAGCTGAAGGACCTGCGATGACATTAATGATCACAGGGTCCTGACAACATTGCAGGACCTTTAGACCTGGAGCACTGTTATTCCTACCTGAATCACTCCCCTCTTGTTCAAGTGTTGCCCCATGCTTCTCACAAGGCAAGTCCACTGCTTAACTGACACAGTAGTTAATAGGCAGGAATAGCAGTGCTCTGGGTGCTGAGGACATGTCTCGTAAACACTAAAATGTACATAAGCAATAAGATTATAATACTTGGGAGATGGACAACTCCCTTTAAAAGACATCTTAAAGACAAGCAGATCCTACACACACCAGTATGTAAGTTTCATTGGTTTTCATCCCGATTGTAGATATCCTTTACGTAAATTACAGTACATTTGTGAAACCTTGAAAACTGAAACTTTTTTCTGAAACAAATATGACTAATTGTCTATAAATCTATTTTTTAAGGTTGAATACTGCTTACAGGACATGGAGATAGCTCACTGATCATTTCTCAACATATTTCAACATCTGTTTATTCATTCTCAAAAATTTCTCAAACATTCTATAAAAAGGATTCTAAAATAAAGTCACCATTTGGTTTGCTAAATTTCTGTATAGTATTTATGACATGTGTGGCTGCTCTGCCCTTTGGAGGATAGTTAGGCTATGCATAGATGTGTCAGACTTAGTGGCATAACAAAACTCTAGTGGGCCCCCAAGTGAACTTAGGAATGTGGCCCATATGCCTAAACCCTTGCTGCCTCTCGCCCATCCCTCACATTTTACTTTGGAGTACATATATACTATATATATATACATATATATATATATATACTATGTACATACTATATATATACTATATACATATTGTAAGAGTGTGAACCTAGGGGGCGCTGGAGAGCGACCCACAACCAGGGTTGAAAAGGACCTTGACCACTCCCATCCCGGGCCAACTCCAGAGGGAGAGCTCACAGCAAGCTAGTGCTGTGTGTCCTGCAGTCAGCAGGAGGACTTGGGACCAGTTGGAGACAGACAGGTGGTCTGTCCCAAGAGGACTGGAATCCAGTAAGGACATTGTTTGTTTGAGCTCACTGAGAGCCAGAGCTCTGAGGAGGAACCCCAGCAATGTTCCTTGAACCTAGAAGGGAGTTAGGGTTCAAGAAGTGAGGTAGTAATTTAAATTGCGCCCCCCTCCCATCATAAGTAAGAAGTCCAAGCAGCCTTGTACAAGACACATCTTTGGCTATGGAAGAACAAAGGTAATGTTCACACATTCTGGTTGGACTACATTTCTAAATGCAATCCAACCGATTGCATATGTGTTTCAGTTGAAAGACATACAATTGGTAAGGAGCATCATATGTTTTGCATTGTTAAAATGCAAAACACATGGTGCTCGTTACTGACGCATGTGTTTCACTTGAAATGCCTATGAGATTGGGCCAAGCCTCTTCCCCTTCCGGTTGGATTGCACACACTCATCGTATATATTCTACACATACCATACACTGTATATGATACAATTAAACACACAGCATATACATGCTACACAGACTTTTATACATACTGTGTATAAGCTATGCATATACCATATATATTAAACATTAAAATATTGGTACCCATAAATTCCTACTCATGTCATGTTGTCTGTCAACTTACAACTAAATCATAGCACTATATTTCTTCACTATTGTCTGTCACTTATAATAAAATCTGCAATGGAGGTACTTAACTGATAAACAAATCTTTATAATTACACCTATATAATACACACCTATGAACATGCTTTAAGTATATATATATATTGTAAGAGTGTGAACCTAGGGGGCGCTGGAGAGCGACCCACAACCAGGGTTGAAAAGGACCTTGATCACTCCCATCGCTGGCCAACTCCAGAGGGAGAGCTCACAGCAAGCCAGTGCTGTGTGTCCTGCAGTCAACAGGAGGATTTGGGACCAGTTGGAGACAGACAGGTGGTCTGTCCCAAGAGGACTGGAATCCAGTAAGGACATTCTTTTGTTTGAGCTCACTGAGAGCCAGAGCGCTGAGGAGGAACCCCAGCAGTGTTCCTTGAACCTAGAAGGGAGTTAGGGTTCAAGAAGTGAGGTAGTGCCCTAAGTAGAGGCTAAGCTGTTTATTATTTTTGTTCCTGTAAATGTTTTAAAGCTGAATAAATCCGTTTTCTTTTGGATCTGGTACAAGCTCCTACGTTACTGTTTTTGGCGCTCAGCACCACAAAAGTCGCCTGTGAGGTCCGGAAGCTTCTACCTTTGATGCTAAGTTACCCCCAAACCCTACATATGGTGCTTCGGATGAGGGCCAAAGAAATCGTGTTTGCTGAACTGCAGTAATGTGGATTGTGGCCTACAGCTGAAACAGCAGGAGTAATTGCAAGGCAGAGACCCAAGGTTGGGTGAGTGAATCCACAATCAAATGTTTCTGCAAAACTGGTGACATTTAAACTCTGGAAGTGGAATCCAGGCAATGGACTTTGTGTATGCTGTGGCACACAAGCGTGTATATTGCTAGTGGCAACAAATTGAAATAGTATCCTGAACTGTATCATAGTCCTATCATAGTATATAAGGCTGGAAGGAGACGCAAGTCCATCAAGCCCAACCTTTAAGAATTAAATAAATGTTTTATCCCCGTAACCCGTGATATTTTTTCTCTCCAGAAAGGTATCCAGGCCTCTCTTGAACATGTACATAGAGTCCGCCATAACAACCTCCTGCGGCAGAGAGTTCCACAGTCTCACTGCTCTTACAGTAAAGAACCTTTGTCTATGTTGATGGTAAAATCGCCTCTCCTCTAGGCGTAGAGGATGCCCCCTTGTCCTGGTCACAGGCCGAGGTATAAAAAGATCTTTGGAGAGATCCTTGTACTGTCCATTCAGGTATTTGTACATTGTAATGAGGTCTCCCCTCAGTCGTCTTTTTTCTAAACTGAATAATCCCAAATTTTTTAATCTGTCAGTGTATTCTAGTTCCCCCATTCCCCTAATAATCCTGGTTGCTCTCCTCTGCACCCGTTCCAGCTCAACTATATCCTTTTTATACACTGGTGCCCAAAACTGTACACAATATTCCATGTGTGGTCTGACCAGGGATTTGTATAAGGGCAAAACTATGTCTTTATCATGAGAATCTATTCCTCTCTTGATACATCTCATTATTTTATTTGCTTTAGCAGCAGCCGCCTGGCTCTGGTCACTAAACATCCAGTGAGCGGCAGTTCTGTGGGCGGAAATGCCTTGTTGATGTCAGAGACCAGAGGAGAATGGACAGACTGGTTCGAGCTGATAGAAAGGCAACAGTGACTCAAATCGCCACCCGATTTGAGCATCTCTGAACGCACAGTACGTCGAACTTTGAGGCAGATGGGCTAGATGTCGCCTACAGCACCGAAGACCACACCAGGGTGGCCACTCCTTTCAGCTAAGAACAGGAAACTGAGGCTACAATTTGCACAAGCTCATCGAAATTGGACAGTAGAAGATTAAAAACGTTGCCTGGTCTGATGAGTCTCGATTATGCTGCGACATTCGGATGGTAGGATCAGAATTTGCCGTCAACAACCTGAAGCAGGGATCCATCCTGCCTTGTATCAAACGGTTCAGGCTGGTGGTGGTGGTGTCACTGGTGTGGGGATATTTTCTTAGCACTCTTTGGGCCCCTGGTACCAATTGAGCATCGTTGCAACGCCACAGCCTACCTGAGTATTGTTGCTGACCATGTCCATCCCTTTATGACCACAATGTACCCAACATCTATGGCTACTTTCAGCAGGATAATGCATGTCATAAAGCTGAATCATCTCAGACTGGTTTCTTGAACATGACAATGAGTTCACTGTACTCAAATGGCCTCCACAGTCACCAGATCTCATCCAATAGAGCATCTTTGGGATGTGGTGGAACGAGATTCGCATCATGGATGTGCAGCCGACAAATCTCTGAGGAATGCTTCCAGCACCTTGTTGAATCTATGCCACGAAGAATGGAGGCAGTTTCTGAAGGCAAAGGGGTCCAACGCATTACTAGCATGGTGTACTCTTCCAACTCTTGCATGTAACGAGATGTGAACTTACCAACTATGGAACATGACAAATAAGTGTAGATGTTTTTGTTTATTTAATTCTTTTCCTCTTTGGTAGCTGCAGTATTGTGGCTAGGTGTGATAGGTAAATGATAATCCCAACAATTGCAATGTAATTGATGAGGCCAACTATTCACACTACCTGTTTTACAATTGAGATAGAGCTGTCAGCATGATCCATGGTTTGTCTCTTTATGTCAAGCTCATGGCTCTGGAAAAATTGCATCTGTGGCACAATCTGTGAACTGCTAGGAGGCAGTAGACTGGAAATGACGCTTTGCATCTCTGAAGCGTTCCTTACCTAGAAAACATAATTTACATAAATGCTGGGCTGTGTACTGAGGTGGGAACCATGGAATCCCAACAGATCCCAACTAATCTTCTACATGCCTTACACTAAGCAATATTCACTGAAGTATTGTCTATGTAGAGATCTTTGGGCATTTTCATTATAATTAGGTCTCCTTTGCCTGAAACTAAAGTTCTCTGAACTGTTTTAGTGCTGTGAAGATCAATCACTCTTTCATTGTCTTCCCTCTACTCCCCTGCATTTACAAAAGTATAGTGTTACCTTCTAAGAAAGCGATGCCTTCATTGAGGACAGTGATTTATAGGAATGGACATGAAAGACCCGGTAAAAGTATAACTGCACAGATCCTTTAATAGAATGTATCTCTCTGGTGTTAGCAATTCACAGGTCATTCAGTCTAGAAGCTATTTGCTAGCACCATTGCACTCCTAGAGAGGGGTAAGAGAAATGTAGAGTTCTAGCAGTATGCTGTACCACAGTATTTACATACTGGCTGCTTCACAAAAACCCCATGTCCTATACAGCAAGATAGGTTCTATAGGTTTGTTCTTAAGTTGAACTTGTATGTAAGTCGAAAAGTATATTTTATAATTGTAGATCCAGAGAAATTGGTGTGCCCTTAAGTAGGAACCGTCAGTACATTACTTAGGACCACATTAAGCTGACTGAAGTGTACTTCCCCCTCTGCTATTTATGCACGTAGCCATATTAACGCACCTCCGGGTGCGTTCATCTGTTTGCGTTTTGTTTGCATCAAATGCATCACAACGGCTGAGAAGAGGAAATTACATTGCTTTTAGTATTGCGTTCACAACATGCATGTGTTAACTTGATGTTAACATGTGTTAAGACATGCATTTTGTAAACCCTATGTTGACCAATGTAATTGAGCAAATGTGATGTGATGTATTTGAAAATGCATGCTTTAATGCAAACCTATGCAGTATGTGAACGCAGACTCCATGCTGCAGCTGACCTAATTAGATGAAGGGAAAATTACTATTTTGCTGGTCAGTGATATTGGCAACTAGCCCCCAAATCTATGAAAAAGGAAAAAACGGCAATAGGTAGGGCAATTTATATAATGGCCCAACATTTTGTCTAAACAAGGCTTCCCCCTAAAGGTAGCTGCTATTGGAGTGATCTGCATAGAAAATATTATGTTTACTTCATTGTATATAAAAAGGTAATATGTATCTTTCTATCTAGAGTAACTCTAAAAGGGAAAATTGACCTAATAACCATTACCAGTAGGCTGTTGAGCTCAATTTGGTGGCATCTTCAAAAAATCAACTTTGAAGTGGGATGCACATCGGCTGTATAAGGTCATGGAGGCGAGAGCTCAGCATTGTAGTCGAGCTCACCATGCTTCAGAATGGAAATCTGGTTAGTGATGTGTCTGGATGCAGGACTATCAATTACAGTGAAGAGGCATTCTGAAGTGAGGAGAGCTTGACTTCAGTTTTAAACCCTCCGCCTCCTTGACGTTATCAACCAAATAACACGTTATTTCTATCACGTTGATTTTCTGGATGATGCCAACATCTTGGCCATAATTTAGACAGGATCTTGAAGGTGCTCAGCAGCTTGATGGCAAGGATAAACCAGGGACAATTCTCATAGATCCACTGTGACTATGGTTATCTTCTTGTATTTGTTATCCATGGCCTATTTCCTTCTAAAATCAACTTATAAAATTATGCTAATGATTATGAAGGGTTTTTGGGGTTTTTTAACAGAGCCTTGCTGTGCTGCAGATCCACAGGCATGTATACCCTGTGCAGGAGCACTTCCTCCCTCCCACTGTGTGCTGAAATGTCCTCTGCTTCTGTAAGATTACATCTGAGAAAGGAGGGGGGTAAGTGCTCGAAGAGCAGGCGTGTGGGAGACAGTGTAATAGCCTATTAAGCTGCTGCACGAGGGTATACTACCAGGAGTCCTACCGGCTCATCAGCATAATTTTAATAGTTGATTTTAGAAGGAGGGAGGCCATGGATAACAAATAGAAGAAGATTACCGCAGTCCCTGTGCCTGGATCTATGAGTAATGTCTCTGGTTTTATCATGATGAATTTGGATGATAGTTTTTCTTTAATACTAAGAATTCATTGAAATGATTGAATACCTGGTGAAAAGTTTATGTTTCGAGTTTCATACAGGCCTGTGGGTTTGACCCTTGTTGAGGCTTTGTTTCTTTTTGGCTGGTTATGTATAGCGGGGTTGGGTGGATGCCGTGGTGTCCGCAGCGTGTTATGAGCACTCACATAATGAATGTCTTTGTGCCTCTATCAGAACATGCATTCTAGTAGACGGTGACAGTGCAGCTGCATCCCTGGCAACAAACCATGGGAAGAGAAGTAGGGCACACTTCCAACCACAAAGCACAGCTCCGCCTGCAGCCAGGCACACTAATCCGTCAGATTAATTCAAGGCACACATCCTGACAATGACACGCCAGGCCCTACACGCAATAAATGATATGGAGGAGATGCTCCGATTCAAGCTGCTTTGTACTAATGATGGATGTCGCCTACCCCTTGGTGTTAAAATACTCTGGGTACATAACCCTCATGTGCTGCATTTCATTTTATTTCTAAAGTTCTATATATTACAGAACATCCATAACATATGTATTTGTTATTTCTGTGGTTGACCAACTTCTGCTAGAATATAATATATATACGTATATGTAATATGTACTATACAATTTCCTACTGTGTCCTCAGAATTATTTGCTGTCCAGAAATTATAAATCATTGCTGACTGATATTATCATTAAGGCCACCTTGTAGAAGGTTGAACGTATAATCTGGGAAATATGCAAATAGGTTTACAGGATGGGACAAGGAAAGCCACTCGTTGTTTTGCATACTCGCCTATCTATAGAAGTACAAAGTTGCTTCTGTATGAATAGTGCTTTACTTGTTACCGAAGACATTCTGCAGTTTGCTCTTCTTTCAGTAGATGGATAAATTCCTATTTACATCTTGTTTTTAAAAGCTCCCTCCAAACGAAACTGGATGACAGCTGAATATAATTTATTCCCATTCTGAGGGTGCGGTCAACACGTCGCGTTTACCGCATGCGTTAAAAAACGCATTGGAATAGCTGGAGAGTGATTTGCCTAATTAAACACCTCTTAACACTTGTGTTTACAAAGCATGCGTTAACCGCGATGTTAACGCATGCGTTAACAATGCGTAACAACCGACAGCGTTAACCGCGATGTTACGCATGCGTAACAATGCGTTAACGGTTGCGTTTTGTAAACACAGGTGTTAGCATCTGTTTTAATTAGGCCAAATCACTCTCCAGCTATTGCAATGCGTTTTTAAACGCATGCGGTAAACGCGACGTGTGACAGCACCCTGAGGGTGCTTTCACACGTTGCAGTTAAAACTGCACTTTCAATCGGTCTCTGGGTGGTTTTAGGTGCAGTTTTGTCAATTGACAGGTGAAAGACATAACTGAACGAGTGAATTTGATTTTGAAGGAGAAAGCTATTCCCAAATTTCATTCACCTGTTGATTGAGTCTTTCCTTGTTAATAATTAATACCACCTAAAACCAACCCAAAACTAATTGCGATGCAGTTTTAACTGCAACGTGTGACCGCACCCTAAACACTGTGGGTCCACAGTAGAGGTGCTGCTCTGCAGCTTTTTGATTAGCTTTTTCACCGTAGATTTTTAAAATTTAAATTGTCTATGTGCTGTTTTAATAAGCCAACCCCTTTTAACTTAGGTTTGGTTACCAGTAGGTAAAGGGAACGTACCACCACGAATCTACCTTAAAGGTAGAACAGGTGGTAGGTGGATGTATGGAACGTGAGGATTAGCCCTTTTTAGAGCTAATCCCTCACTACCTTGTAGCTTTTTAAAACCTTTATTGCCCTATTTATTTACATTTTCTAAAGAGGCGGCTGGGGCCGTGGAGTAGCAGGACATGAGGCTACACGTTGCGGCTACTCATGCCCCAGTAGCCTCTTTGTTCCTCCTACCCTAAGGCCGCGGTCACATGATCCGCTAGGCGTTCCGTTTCATACGAACGCAAGCTGCGCACAGGGGGCGGTCCTCGGCCCGAACGCACATGCGTTACCAGGAAACGCATGCGATCGGCCTTATCAATCGCATGCGTTTCGCTGTTAACGCATGTGCGGTTGGGCCGAGGACCGCCCCCTGTGCGCTACGTCGCGTTATTAACGGACGCCAGTACGGATCGTGTGTACGCGGCCAAATCTCCTACCCGGAGTTCTGCGCATGCGAGTAGCTCTGGCTTCATTGCAGTGGGGCGCGCCCTTCATTCTGCATATGCGCGCGACAACGACTTCTTCGGACGAGGTGCACAGCTACAGAGCTGAGCGCTGAAGATCTCAGGGTAGGAGGGACAAAGAGGCTACTCGTGGCCGTGGAGTAGCCGCAACGTGTAGC
Organism: Engystomops pustulosus; assembly: GCA_019512145.1. NCBI lineage: Eukaryota > Metazoa > Chordata > Amphibia > Anura > Leptodactylidae > Engystomops > Engystomops pustulosus. The sequence goes on along the minus strand of CM033641.1, from coordinate 211,448,892 downwards.
CTCATGTCCGGCTACTCCATGCCCCAGTAGTCGTTTTAGAAATTGACATATTAGGGCAATAAAGATTAAAAGAGATAGTTGGGGACGTGAGGATTAGCCCGCAAAAGGGCTATCCCCACATACCATACATGCCCTACCACCCGTTCTACCTTTATAGGTAGATTCGGGTGTGTAGTTCCTTTTATTGCACGTTCACACGTTGTGTTTTGACTTGCGGTTTTCCATTGCATTTGAAAGCATTACAACAGCTGAGGAGGGGTTATTTGCCTAATTACATCACTGTTAACATTTCCGTTTACAAAACGCATCGTAAACGCAATGTTAACATAACGGTAATGTAATTAGGCCAATCACCTCTCATCAGCTGTTGTATAGCGTTTAAAATGCAATGAAAACGCGACCAAAACGCAACGAGTGAACGCGCCCTAAAGGTAATAGCAGGTTTATTTCATATTTGGGCTCTCCTCTACAAGGGCGCATTCAGGCTGTAGACGTCAGTATCTGCCATATTGAGGATGTAGATGCTTGTATACAGTTATTGCTAAATATACAGTATTCATTACCGCCAACAGCGAATATAGCATAAAAACATTGAGCCTCATTCCAGCTTTCATCTTTTTATAGTTAACTCCAAAAAAGATAATTAATATTTTTCTGCGTCACATAATAGTCCCCTAGGAAAGGAATTTGACCGTTCAGATTTTATCCATATACCTCATAATACCTATTTCTGAGGCTTCTGTCATATTGGGTATCATGACCCTACCTATATCCCTTTTCAAGCAGATTCTGATAGACGCCATTTACTAGTTCTGAGTGAAGCTCTCATTTATGATTTACATATTTACTAGCCACAGCCCAGCATTGCTGTAATAGACAGGACTCTGGTTGCACTTGGGGCAAATATACTGTGAGCGCGTTCACACTGGCGTTTTTGACCTGTGTTTTCATTGCGTTTGAAAGCGCATATACAACACTGAGGAGGGGTGATTGCCTAATTACATCACTGTTAACATTTCCGTTACAAAATGCATCGTAAAACGCGATGTTAACGCATGCGTTAGCAGTGCGTTACAAACATAAGGGTGAAAGACACACATGCGTTTTGGAGCCGTTTTTACTAAGTGCGTTTTCTAGATCGTTAAAAATGCTCTCGTTAAAAAACGCATCAGATTTTAAAACGCATGCGTTTTTGTCCGTTTTTCAGAAATTGCGCAATGACTGAAAACGCACTTAGTAAAAACGGCCCAAAAACGCCATGTGTGTCTTCACCCTGAGGGTGCTGTCACCGTCGCGTTACTGCATCACTTAAAAACCAGTGTGCTAACAGCTGAAGGGAGATTGCCTAATTAAACACTGTTAAGGCTTGCTTTTGTAACGCAGTTGTTAACAGCTGTTTAATTAGGCAAATCTCATTCAGTTGTAGCAATGCGTTTTTTAACGCATGCAGTAAACGCACGTTGTGACGCACCCTAAGGCCGCGGTCACACGTACCGCTAGACGTCCGTTCATAACGCGATGCTAGCGCCAGGGGGAGGTCCTTGGTCTCTGGAAACGCATGTGCGTTCGGGGCCGAGGACCTCCCCCTGTAGCGCCAACGTCGCACGAGATGTTATAACGGAATGTCTAGCGGTACTGTGACGCGGCCTAAGGGTGAAGACCACATGGCGTTTTTGGGCCGTTTTTACTAAGTGCGTTTTCAGATCGTAAAAACCGCATCCGTTTTCTAAAAACACTGCGTTTTTTGAAAACGCATGCGTTTTTTGTCTGTTTTTCCTTGCGCAATTTCGGAAAAAACCGACAAAAACGCATGCGTTTCCAAAAACCGCAGCGTTTTTAAAAACGGAGGGCGTTTTTTTACCGCTAGCGTTTTTAACGATCTGAAAACGCACTTAGTAAAAACGGCCCTAAGTGCGTTTTCAGATCGTTAAAACGCATGCGTTTTTTTGACAGTTTGACCAATTATCTTAATCAACTGGTCAAAAACGCATGCGGTTTTTAACGCATCGCGTTTTTAACGATCTGAAAACTAAAACGGCCCAAAAACGGCCTAAAAACCTAAGTGCATCTTCACCCTTAGTCTTTGTAATACTTGCATTCCCCTTAGTAATCCCATATCATAAATACCATAATTAAGGGTGTTCCCATTACAGTAAATTAAATGTTATTGTTTGTATGAAAAAAGTTATACATTGTCCCAATACTTTCTGTATCAATTCATCATGGTTTTCTAGATCTCTGCTTGCTGGTGTTTACTTCCAGTGGACAGAAATCCTGACCATGGTCACACAGGTGCATGTCTCGGTATAACACACACTCTCATTACTCTTTTGCTGCTAATGAGTTTGCACCTGTCAGATTTCTGTCCACTGGAAGTAAACATAGAAGCTTTCTATATAAAGACGCAAGCAGGGATTTAAAAAACTGTGATGATCTATAGAGACAAGTATATTAGACATTTATAACTTTTCATGATACAACAAACAGTATTTGCTGAAATGGGAACACCCTTATAATGATAATGGTAGAAAGCATGAGGCACCAAACTACTCTTTCTTTAGCCCCAATTTTGACCTGCATTTTGGATTTGAAGAATCCTACTCCAGTGTCTGAAACCTGTCTTGCATCGATGGATCATATTTTTGGTACATCAGCAGTGTTATCTGTTTTTTTAACAACTGTTTAAATGACTGCAAATAGTGGCAAAAACACTTCTTTACATAGGTAAAATGGGAAATCCTAAAGCTCACTATAGTTGTGTGTGCAATACAGCTTGCTGAGTCTCACGTTACATCTGTAGTGATTCGGCATAGTCCTGCACATTCATCCAGTAGCATGTGGTAACAGGATCGTCATCTCTTCCAAGAAGGCTCAGAGGCTTTTAGAGGTGGAATATGAAAGTGGCTTATAAAGTGTGTTACTCAGACAGAATGTTATTTTTCTTGCTCGTATGCAGATACCTCGCTGTTCAGATCCATCGTGCCCGAAGCTGAGTAATGTTTTTTTTGGTTTCTCTCTATGTCATGGAGTGGGAACTTGGCTGCTGTGTTTTCATGCCTATGTGACTCACCTGTATTAGCCAAATAAACAGGAGGATCCCACACTATTTGTGGTTTCACTTCCAATCTCTGCTTCTTTTCAAGGAATGCACAATCCTATATTGGGTAATAGCGTAATAATCTAAGTGTTTTAATATTTCGTTATTTTATGATAAAAACATGGCTAACCGTATATATACTCGTGTATAAGCCGAGTTTTTCTCAGCACAAACAATGTGCTTAAAAACCTCATCTCGGCTTATACACGAGTTAATGAAAAAAATAAACTTACTTACTCACCGATGCTGTTAGCCGCAGAGACGCCTCCATGCGATCTGCCTTGACGCACACTATGATGCCTCTGATAACATCCATAGTGCGCTGGCCGGCACATCACATCTGACGCGTCTCTGCCGGCTAATACAGCAGAATGAAGACCGAAGAGGAGCCGCGACAAGCATCGGGGTGCCGGAGGGTGATTATGTATTTTTTTTTTTTTTTTTTTGTATGTGCTTGGCTTGAGACTGCGCTGTATACTACTTGGGGCTGACTGCCTTGCTCTTTACACACTGTGGGGGCGGTGTGTGTAACTACTTGGAGAACCGTGATCATGCATTTCCCACCCTCGGCTTATACTCAGTCATAGGTTTCCCCATTTTTGGTGGTAAATTGGGGGTCTTGGGTTATACTGCCAGCCCAGCACTACAAAAAAAGAAAAAAACTTGTTATACTCGCCCCAATCACACGCAGCTCCTCCATGAGGAAACATGGCCGCGCCCTGCATGATGTTACAGACGAAAGAAGACCATCACGGAAGACAGAAGAGGAGCCGTGCTAACAATCGTGGAGCCGTGCTGTGTGTGAGTAAATACCTTTTTTTTTGTTTTGTTTTGTTTTTTTTAATGCTGGGCTCAGTAAGTGACTCGTGTATAACTGAGGTGAGGATTTTCAGCACATTTTTTTTTTGTGCTGAAAAACCGGCATTACTATTATAAATACGGTAGTTCATGCTTTTTAGCATCAAATATTTTTTTTTGGTGTGCTAAGAGTTGTGCTGTGAATGGGTATGACACATAAATATTAAGAAATCTTATGTTGGACTCTGCGGCCTAAATTGAAGTAGATTTGTACAGTGAAGATTGACATTACTGTAAGAGACAATGCAAATAAGGTGGCTCATCATAACCATGTTATTTGTGCCCATTTATACACCTAGATATATGGCTAAGCCATATGTTTTAAATGGCAAGAGAGGCGTCATCTTGTGAATGGAAAAAAAGGATTGGGCATGTTGAAATCATTCTATCTTTTTTTGTAAAATATGTGGAAAATATAAAGTCACGGGGGGTTGATTGCTTTGGCTTTACTGTTCACATACCGGTCCTCCTGTGTTAATAACAAGGGTGGACCACTTTACTCAAAGGGAACCTTGTCAGCGGAAATGTAACCAATAAACTACTACCAGTTGGGTTGTCAAGCAGCTTCTTCATGGCCCAGCATGTGGCAATCATCCTCCTCCAAACAAGCAACTTTGATATGAGATGTAAAATGTTTTTATATATGCTGTGGAGTTGGAGAGTTTGGGTACTGAAGTCAAGCTCTCCCCAGCTGGAACACCCCTCTGCTGGGATTCCCACCACGTTGTAGGAGCTGCAGGACCATAGTGGGTAATTCTCCACCTCCATCACTTTATGCAACCACTTTGCATCTCAATTCAAAGTTGATTTGGTAGAAAATGTTTCCACCACACTAGACCATGAAAGAACATGATTGGGTGTTAACCTATTGACAACATACGGTAGTGAATTAATTTGGTCAAATTTCCTACTGAAGGCTCCCTTTAACTATGGGAACTAGTCAAACAGCCCCCTTCAAGGTTTCTTATAGCTTTCGTACAGTAGCTTAACTATTACTGTACTGTTAACTATAAGGTATGCTCTTATTGCCTGTGCTAGTCTGTTAGTTTCTGTGCTGACACCATATGAACCTTGCCCCTAATCTGATAAACGGCACCTCCTCTAGTATAACCCTAGAATAATGTCTGCAGTGGTATGGTCTGAGCGCCTCTCATTATAACAAATTCCCCGGCGAGCTGTTACTTGAAGTCATGAGCTTGGGAGATATATCTGATACCATCAACATTTCATATGCTGCTTCCTTTACGAATAAAACTTTCAGAAATTGGTTCCATACAAGTAAGAATAGAACGGAAACTCGCCCAGCAGCCACTCTCCATTGTTACATTATACGGTCTGTATTTGTAATACACATGAAAAAGATTTATGTAAATATGTATATAATACAACCTGACCATCTGCTAGTCTATTCAGGCTGGATGAAGGCAGGCTTTTGTGCCAGGTTCTTTCCATTTTCACTTAGTTTCATTCTCCTTCTCCTTGTAATTGTAAACCCTATACTGGTAATATTTACTGCTGGTAAAGCCTGGTTGCTATATCTTAGCTTTGGCATTCTATATATACTGAGGGCATTAATAGTAGTATCTTTCTAGATTATGTCTGCAGTCTATTCCGCTTGTGTTTATGATCTGACACAAGTGCGTGGGTTGGGAGGTGTCCTGCTGTGCCTGGGCCTTGTCACCTATGTTCCTGCGGGTGGCCAGTGTGTAACAGGAAACCCGACTATAAACACTGCAGAAAAAATGTTAGTTTTATAAATATGACATAAGAGTTGTTCAAATATAATTTAAACCTTTTGTACATTCTCCTTTATTCTAGAAATATGTAAGGTTTTCTGGAATTAGTAATTTTCATCATTTCGATGAACTAAACCACATGTCAGCATTTTTCATGAGCGTGGGCTCATTATACAGTGCTTGAGGCGTCGGCGTCTAGAAATTCATCTTGTATAAGAAGAAGTTGATGAATTCCTGTCTACCCCCAACCTCGGGCGTATGCATACAGGTCGCCTAGAAGTGTTGAAAATGCACAGTGAAACATTGACTAAGCTCCGCAAAGACTCTTTTAGAAATTGATAATTTTATCGTAAAATAAAGTTCAGCACTACAGTCCTTTTTCTCATCTGAGAAGTCATTAAGATTCTGTAGTATCTTTAACATGAATTATTCCTGCTATTACCAGATGTGTCATCCTACTTCCAAGATTTTAGAGATACATAATTAAAGGGTTTGGACACGTTACCTAATGTTTTTGTAATGTGTGGGGAAAGGGGAAGGATTTAGGTAATTTTACCATATACCATCTATTAAAAGTTCTGCTCCGCTTCTTGATATGTGAAGTGAAGCCTCCTGTCTTTTACCCTCACGCCAGACATTCCTGTCCAACAATGGCCACAGTTGAGAGGGTCACGTGACCTCTACGCGATGTTCATGGACGTTAGAGATCATCATGTCCCCGTCATCTTCATCTCCATTGAATGAAGAAGTCTGGCTGATGAGGTAAAAGATGGAGGCTTCCCTTCCACATATCAAAAACTGGTGGCAGACTTTCAATAGATGTATATTGTAAGTTTACCTAATATCCTGCCCCCAACACTTACCCACACATTACAAAAACGAGGTAAAGTGGCCACCCCTTTAAGCTACCTTTATATCTCGTTTTTGCCCTCCATTGTAGGGTTATATCAGGCCATCCCGACAACAGCAATTATGATACATACAAATGGGAAATAAAGCGCATCTTATACGCGTTCAGACAGTGTATGTAATTTCAACTGATGAGGCGCGTTGGTGTTGTACCTAAGCATTTATAGAATAAACACTTTTATGGTTAGATACCGTAATCAGATCGTCTGAGTGCAGCAGCGCTGACTCCACCGGGACTACACCTCGTTGGATCCTTCTGCCTACAAACACCGCCGGGCCCGCCATTCTGGGGAACGGACCAATTTGTCCCATGGCAGTAGCTCCTCCTTTGCCACAGCCTTTATACATGCTGTTCTTTTAAATGCACCAGTGAGAGTCTCGCCCTAAGTGTCTATCTCCCTTATCCAAAGATTTCACTTGAGTCTTCTGCACTTTTTTCTACTTTTGTCCTCTTTGGCTTGGTTTGCTGCACGTCCGTGGTCACCACGGTACCTACTCAATGCCAGTTTCTTTGAATCATTATTGTGTGAGACCTCATCTCAGTGATTGCAGTACACATCATTACGAGGTACAGTGCAGGACAGTCTCATCAGTCATCACTGGGAGCAGAGCATAAGAGGGAGGAGGAGTTACTGAGACTAAGGAGTCATGGGACTTAAATCATAAAGACATAAACAAACTGTTTAAGCTCCATTTTTTGATTAATGACATTGAGTTTATGAGTTTTATTGTTTCAGACGTTCATATTCCTGGAATACCCTTTAAGAGGATCCCTGGGTCATGGCTGCATTATAAGCAGGGAGATTGGTAATTATGGTTCTGATGGGGAAAAATATAGAATCTTTTCCCTATAATATGTATCCCACTGTGAGGGTTCATTTCAATTGAACTTATGCGATGAACTGGAAAGTACTCTCTCTTCACCTTCTCATAGTGATACATTTTTCTTTCTGTGTGGGATTTCCACCACAAAGCTAATCCCATGATCTGTTTTTACAGGTTTCACACTGTAACTTACTCTTTATTTTTGATATTTGAAATAATGAAATTGGTTATGATTACCTAGGTCTGGGGAATTATGTAGTTATTTAATACCCTTATTGGTGAACCTTGGGTGTGTTGTGGGCTCAGTTCACACTGTACCATACCCGCTGTTTGTTTTTAAGCAGCTGTCACAAGTGAAAGAAATTAAATAGTGTGACTTAAGAGGAAAACAATCAATTTGCTCTTATGTTTCGCATAAATGCAATGAGCAATTCTTTTGTCTACTTAATAGAAGAATCTACGGTCTAAATGGCAAACACAAAATGTCAGTTCAGGAGAGAATGATAGCAGATTTTGCCCCAATTTTTAGCACCATGGTGATTTGATTGCTTCCCTGTATCAATGGGGGAGATCTATTGATGTTTGTATTTAGAGCAGTGCAGAGTAGAACTGGAGCTGTTCTGTGCTCAGCAAGATCAGTGTCTGATCCGGATGATTAATGTGGGTGCATATATCACTGCGCGAGTTGTATTTGCACCTCCTTTGTTTGAGTGTCTAGTGTGGCTGCCCACAATATTTTAATTTCTTATGCACAGGTTATTTTCTGTCCTGGTCATCCTTCCCCATTTACCAACGTTGCCTCTCTTCTGCGGTGACAGTCAGAACAACTGTCAGAACACTTCTATAAAAGTAAATGTGACGTACTTGCATTTCAGGTGCAAATTTGGGGCATCCACAGTTTGATACATCTCCCCCAATATGTGTAAGAGAAGTTTCTGTATGTAGGCGCATGATGCGACGTTAGTGGCCGACCAGTGCCCAAACTGCAACAAAAACCCCGCTATTTATTGCGATGGTGCCCCCAAATATTAAAGCAGTGACTTTATTGCTCCCTGTTCTTCAACAACGTTTGATCATATTGACTCATGGTACAGACAAGATGGAAAATTTGCATCATTTAGCTTCTTATGCAGTGTACACAGAATTTTGGGGCCAGCAAGATGCTCATTCTCCTCTTCCTACATACTCCAGACTTAGCAAGTATGTATCGACTTAGATAAATGATGCTGCTTTCAGTCATATAACTTGCTTGGAACTGCAGGAAGATTCTTTAGAATCAATCCATGTCTGTGTGGCTTGGTTGATGACCCGGGTGCCCTAAGAAAGGAGCTCTGAGTGCCCGCCTCTGGTGCACCCGGTGCCATAGGTTCCCGCCACCACTGATGTTAGGGGGTTAAATGGTACTCACTGTTTCTCAGATTTAGTACATGAGATAAATGGGAGGGTTTTAGATTTTCCTCTGCAGACAAGGTTTGAAACATTGCGGATTGTGAGTTGAAATAAATGCGGTATATGTAAAGTGGCGTTACCAATATTGGCAAGTTATACTCCTGGCTACATAGACCGGAGTCTACTGTCTTTAGAAGGGAACTCCCGCTTGCGCATAGCTAGGATCCGTGTTCTCACCCTGTGTTCAGGTAGGGTTTGCCAGCAATGGTCCCGCACCAATTTTCATCCAATTTCTGATTAATAGGGATAACTTGGTATACTTGTTACAACCACTTTAATATTTTCTTCAAAATGAAGCCTTCATATGCAGTCTTGAATTCCCAGTAAGCTATCTTGCTACTAATGTGAATATTTCAGCTATTGTACTACATTATGGTGTATTTGGCACACATGCATTTCTATATTGATGCTCATAGATCTACATAAAATTTTTACATCTCTAGTGTGTCATGTACGTTTGTTTCAGAAATGCGATGGCGCCTTCTGGCACGGACCACATCGTAAATCTACAAACCTTTAGTTGGTGTGCAGCCTCTGCTCACCTTTCTCTTCTGCCTGTTCTAGCTGTCAGGGTATTACTTTATCATACAAGTCTTGCCACTACTGATGGAGGAGCATGGGTGGCACCTGTCAGTGTGTAGTGACTAATGGCTTGCTGAACATTATCTACAGTTTATATATAAGATATTGACCTGCACAAAAAAACCTGAAACTTTAAATGAAATGAAGTTTAATTAACTAATGTTGGCATGGTATCATCACTATGGAATTATTGTGAATTATTAACTAATCCAAGTTTAATTTTTAAATTGTAACTGTGAGTTCTGCATCGATATTTTGTATCATGCTAGGACTACGTACAGTGAATGTGTTAGTCTGTGTATCTGACCAGCACACAGGGGTCCGATTTCACAGACAGGGTGCAGGGGACATTACACAGTGTAATTGTTTCTCGAATTAAATGGTTTAATGTTATTATTAACTTTTGCCAGTAAGGAATTACAAGTGGCAGAATTAAAGATGATGCTCGGTCATTGGAAACATTTATTTCAACGATTTGTATATCATAGCATATTTGGTTATGAAACCTGTAGATTTGGCTACAGCACTGAGGTTGGTCAGGTCACTGAAGCTCTTTTCATATGCTGGACTGTCCGTGGTGCACACTGCATATGTATATGAAAAATCCTGCATAATGTGGGTGGGCACATCGAAATACATTGTGGCGTATTATTTCGCCATGGGAGCTGGACATTGGTAAAAATATAGCTGAAATCTGTGGTGGTCACTAACCCCATTTGTGATTTGAGTTATAGCACTTCATATTAAATATTTAGGAAGTCTTTGTCCTAGACCACTTATGTTTGAGGTTGTGAATTTTTACATATGTCAGGTGATGTTACGCCACAGACCGGGCATTAAAAGTTCAAAAGTCCATTGAAGTAGAATAACAATTTACATGCTTTAACCTAGTATATAGAGTTTGACCCTTAATGATTTATTTTTGGCCAAACTGGTTATTCAAGGGGCTCAATGGTTGGGAACGACCTTCCCTAATATCATCATTTCTTCAGTCATTCGAGCTATTATTGCTGTTCAAGTCCGCTGAGCAAACACAAGGAACTTGTTATATGTGTGCACATGCTATTGCACAGGTTTTGTTAACATTCATTTGTGTAAGTTTGACAAAAGTTTTATTGTTGTTTTTTTAATGTTTGCTCAGGTTCCATCTACCACGAGACCCTTGTACTCTCCTCATGCAGGCGAACTCTCTGGCGATACGGCTTCGTTGAGAACTTTGACATTGTGTTGGATATTGACCTTCCGGACCTCTTTCCACTTGTTTGGAGCGTGACTGTCCACCATTTTTGGGGGGGGGGGGGGGGTAGCACTATAACTTTTGGACCTTTACGCACATGAGTGAATTCTGTTGTGTTTTTCACTGCTGTATTCAGAACAACTCGGCAGCCTGTAAGTACTTTCCCTTTTTTTATGACTAGAATTACCATAGAAAATTGCCATATACCCTCTTTTTACAGGATGAAGTTGGAGAATGTGTCGTCTTATGATCTTTTAGATTTGTAAGCCTTGTTACTACTATCTGTTTGTAGTGAGTTTCCTACCAGTATCATATAGCAGCGGAGACGAAACATCCACCATTGTGGTTGAGAAGCTTCCATGGGATAGCGGTCTGCAAGGCTTGTTCATTATATTGTGCAATTAATCTGGAAAACATGTGTCATATGGTAACTCGTTAACTCTTGTGCTGAAGTTGTAATCCTCTTATCTTTGGCATCAGTGGTTATGATCATGGTCTCTTATAGGAAACCTCTGGTTAGGAGGAGCCCCTCTGTACAAGTCAACACCACATCCCTTTTCTCACATTACGTTTTGCCGGCCCATTCAGTTTTTCCCTCGAATGAACATTGCGATAGCACTTTTTGGGGGGGAAAGTGCCTGACTGGGTGTCATTAGAGTCCAATTAGGTGAACCCAGTAGGCAGTAGGCAAAAGCTGATGGAAACTTACAGACACCAGTAACACAACTTCATGCTGTGGTGATAGTAGTATTTAATGATCAAATGGGAGAGCATTAACACCATTGAGGTCGTGACTTTCTAACCACACTTGAGAGTAAAATGATGCTGTTTTCTGGACCACTTGGGGTTTTATCTTTTACTTATAATTGCCGCTTAAGGATTGGATATATCCCAATTCATTGCAAACCCAGTCCACTATCTACAACGACAAACATAGTGTGACACAATGACCTGCCCGGTAGGTGCAGGACATGTGATTGACGCAGCGGCCATCTTCTTCTGCCCCGTGTCTCATCCACAGGGACAGATCGTGACTGATTAAGGGCAAGTAGCATTTAAATCTCCACAATAATTAATGTCCACAACATTTTTTAAAGAACATAAGAAAAATCTTAAATAAACAACTATGCTTTTTTTCTTAGATTTAATGACTATGTGAATATAATTATGGAATACCGTTTTTAAGGAAATTGAACGTTACATAATACATTTTTAAATGTATATGTAAATATCAGTATGCCATGTTTCACATGTTACGTTTACTGTATTTAGGACGCATTGAAATGGCAGAAGGGATGATCTTCTCCCAAATGTTTGAATTTGGGAAGAATCAAACCATGATTTTGGCATTGTTGACTGGCAAAAAATCTGTGGTATGTATGTATTATGTAAAGTATGTGTATATAATATAATATATATATATATAATATATATATAGAGAATATTTATGTATATGGGTGTATATATATACTGTATATATAAATATATATTATATATAACTATTATGGAAAGTTAGCAGCACTTGTATTGTTAATGTAACTTGGGTGCAAAATCCCAGAGCTTTGAGCATGGATCCACAATTACAAGATCAAAAAAAGAATGTTTCACGCCAAATTTCAAGTGTAAACAAAAAAATATCAGGTACCAGTATTTCGACTAATAAGCGCACCATCATAGTGCCTGCTAAAACGCCCTGTGCACAGTTCAAGGGCGCTGTTGTCGTGAGTATGGTTCAATATTAACGCGCCTGGACTATAAGGCGCCTTTGATTTCGGGAAATCAAAGATTTTATGTGCGCCTATAGCCCAAAAATGACGGGTGGTGTGTATATATATACCGATCTGTATATACATATTGTGTATAATATATAATAATATCTAGAGGATAATTAATAGAAAAAAGTCGCAGCCGACCAAATAAATTTGCTGTTAAATGCAGGGTCCTCTTTTTCCCTAGCATATACAGGCAGTCCCCGGGTTTACGTACAAGATAGCGTCCGGAGGTTTGTGTTCTTAGTTGAATTTGTATGCAGTCTAAACTTTATATTTTATACTTTCGTGTAGATTCCAGCCAAAAAACAATTTGGCCCCAGTGACAATTGGAGTGTTACAAACATTTTTTACTGTATATGGGACCAAAGGATTATCATTTCTAAAGCTTCAAACAGACATTTTACAGCGAATCATTGCAGTCTGGACTATGCAAAGCATTCAGAAAGCTTCATCATCACCAGAGGGTCAGAGGGGTCGTCTGTAACTAATGGTTGTCTTAATCGTGTGTCCTTAATGTAGGCTGACCTCGCCTGTATTACCAGCACGTTTCGTATGCTCTCCTTGAGCCTTTCAATCCAGATGGCTTGTAGCGCCCACTTTTCCCTGATTTATTTGGATTGCTGCCTTTTTTCTATTTCTTATTATTGAAGACCTGCCCTGGCACCACTATTAGGTGTGCAACCCACTGCTTTGATTATTTGTGTGGTGCTGTGTGGACTTTCGTCACGTATGTATGTATAGATATGATAGATAGAGGTTTCAGTATCTACAATCCGAGGTAGAATGCAGAATATAATTTATTGACAAATTCGTTTCAGACTCGGAGACATCTCATCCACGTACATTAAATCTAAATCATACAAGGTGCATTCCTATGCCCGCATGCGTCTACAATAATATTTTGGATTATTCCCTGGAACTGTTAATTGGCAGCCTAAATTGACAGCGTCGTTCCATGCTTTTCCCACGGCGACTGTTGTGTAATACATATCCATGTAGGTATAGATCCCTCCTCTAGTCCACACCTACAACACCAATTAACTCTGCCATGTATTTCTTTGTTGATCTTCTCAACTGGGATTGTCAGACAATTCCCGAATTGCCTCTTGTGCCTGGCTGGCAGGTATTGTGTGTGACACCTGGCACTGGGATCATTAGTAAAAAGCCCTGCTCAATTCGCGCCCAGTAATTAGCTCCCAGTCACCATTTTCACTGGCATCAAAGTCTGATATATCCCTAGTTGCGTAATTTCATTAATTCCATACCTGAGGTCACTGTATAGCATACTTGTCTCCATTGAGCGCTAGGCTTGGACGGATGGTGGGGTTAGCGGCTTAGACCAGGACTGTATTACAAAGGAAGAGGATGTTGTGTTTAGGCTCTTGGCTCTGAAATGAAAAGTACCAGCATTGAAAACTATCAATCTTTTCATACACCACGGCTCCTTTCAGTAAGTTCCTTTAAGTATCAAGCGCTGCAATGTTACCAATCCCACAGTATAGTAAAAACGCCAAAAGCTGTTATTTTTATAAATACTTGGACTTTACAGTCGTGCCGTCCGCTCTCCCTTCTGGCAGATTTTCAAAGGCCTCCTCCTACTACAAACGCTGTTGCTTTGAATTATACCAATAGCGTTTACGGATAATTTCATGCTTGGTCCTTTTTAGAGACTCTACGCCAGTGGTCTCAACTTTCTAATGCTTGACCCCTCAATACTTGTTCCTATTGGTTGTGGTGACCACCAAACCATGCACTCCGCAGTAAAAACAACAATGAATTGCGGCTCCGATGGCTTTAGGCGACCCCCGGCTTTGGTCGTTCGACCCGCCGCTGGGTCCCGAACCCACAGGTTGAGAACCACGCTCTAGGCTATACCTGTACTTTTGACATTGACTGATACTGACTGGTGCTAGATGTACCTAGTATTTACATAGCTCTGGGTGTAAATTGTGTATACACGTGTTGTCTCAAGAGACGATAATTCCCATACAAGTGTAACTCTTTCCCCTTTATCCCATTAGGGTATGGGGATTGTTAAACAAACCCACTGATGTGCTGACTGTACAGGAACTATAGCCTGTTCTTTTATCTTCTTATCGACCTGCTTTTGACTAAAGGATTTCACAGTCTACAAATGGAGCCTACTGTTCTCCAGGCTCCAGCGGTTGATAATGGATCCTGGAGTCCCTCCCACCATTTGCATAATTTTGTAAGCCCCTTTAAAAAAACACAAAAAACTAAAATCGCTAAGAAAGGCATAGAAAGCTTAAAGAATAGTGGATCCTTGCCAGAGGCACCATCATATTTCCGTGTGTTCGGTTACAATTTTTGATCCTGGTGTTAGATTTGCTTTAATACATACGAAATGGAAATATTACAGACTTCTTATAAGATCATGTCTTTTTCCATTTGCAGAATCGCCTAAACTCTTTAATTCTTTGTGGATGAATTGAAATCCCCAATTATGGCAAAGTATTACATACAAATTCTAGAGGCTCTATGATCTTTGTGAAAAATAAAACCAAATCCTTTAGACAAAACAAATGGAAAGTTCTTTAATATTGTGCCCACTTGGGTGGGTGGAGAATAACTTGTGTCCATCATTTTGGTTGCAGATTGCTGTGAGAGTGCAGAGTCAGATCCACATAACTTTATTCTTGCGTTAGATTTTCATCACGTGGATGATGTATCTACGTTGTTTCTACTGTGGAAAAGCGGTCTGGAAAACACTGGCCTAAAATGGTCTAAAATTCTGGCACGTGGGTCACTTCTCAGGTGCACATGAACCAGAATTAGAGAGCATAGACAATATGATACATCTTACCGCAAACCTTTAAGACTGGAAACTCCATTTCAGTGAGATAAAGTGGTGTCGTTCATTTTATATTCCGCCTTCTTCTGGATTGGGGCTTTAAAAGCAGTCTCTTGGATTCAGATGTGTGATTCCAGGTTTTAGAATAATTTCTGAGGGCATGGGTGGGGGTTGTTATATGGTAGGCACAGGTCTGTTGCTGTAACTGAGTTCTGTGTTACCCCTCACCGAGTCTGTTTGTTTGTCTTAGGTTTATTTTGTCTAGTCTAACTTGTCCTCCAGTTTACTATTTGGAATAGGTATAAGGTGGGTCTCCTGTCAAACCCAATGGGTAAGTGTTACATAACGCAGTGCCTTGACACACAAGCCCCTGTTTAGCATACACATTAGACCCAGGGGTCTCGGAACCTTTTTGCCAAGATGCCACCCTTTAAAAATTTCATACATATGGACTCCCCCCCAGTAAGTAAGGCACAAAACCCCGTTGCTCCTGCCAGCTAGCTCCTCATCGCTACCAAGCACTCTTCTCTATCATCCCGTTCGCCAGCCTAGCCAAGGCTCTTTAGGCAATGGCATCTTCGTCATAGAGAGGAGTCTGCCATCCACTCCTCTTCCTGTGACCCCGTACATAAACTCCACAACACAGAGCGGCATGCCGGGTCGCGCAAATATGCAAGCAATGCAGCCATCAAAAGAGCCACAGGTTCCCTAACCCTCTGCAATTAGACTAATGGGGCTCTCTAGGAGTGTAGCCTTTTAGGAATCCTCTTTTGTTCGGTTACAGAAGCGGACATCTTTTGCCCCGAAATTCTCCTCTGCTGGTATATAAAAATATTTTGAGATGTGCTTTACCTGCCGCCTCATTGCCCTTGGCAGTATGTCAGGACCCACGACCACTGTGACTACAGATATGCCGCATGTTGGTAATGGATTAAGTTTGTTGTCATGGCACAGTTTGACACATACCCCTCCTTCTGTGGCCGCATTTTATGGACAGGAAAGTTTTGGCTGATGTGGTAAAAAGCATTCTGTAACCCAGGGGCCTTTACTTAGACATATCAGGTATAAGAAGCAATATTGCAAAACATTTAGGAAATGTATATGGTAAGAGTTTTACCTATATCATGCCCCTTTCCCCACTCACACTTTACACACACTTACAAAAAATGTTTGTGCTAAAGTGGCGTGCCAACATTCCTTTATCAAGACACCAATTTTAGCTTAATACTACAATCTTCATTTTTGGTTGTCTTATTTGACTGCCGAATAACTAAAGCTTTTGTATGTAAGATATATCACTGTCCTAAGCTATTAGTATGTATTGTCCCTCCAGGCCATAGTGGGAGAAATGGTATTTCAGGCAGAACATTAGAATTTACAATGTTTATTAGTCATGACTTAAAATGCCCAGCCTTAATTCCTCTGAAATGTAGCTCTGCTTAAGCTGTTGGACACTACCCTATAAGTGAACTTTAGGCTTCTGTAATACAGTGCAACATGGAAGGTATGTAGCACTATCATTGTTTACTATCTGACCCATACGATGTCTGACCCTTCTAATGTTCTTTTCTCTATAACCTGATTCACACGTCACAAAAATTAATATTCATTTTTTAGGTTAGTCCTTCCAAATTTCCCATATAACGGATACAAGCAAAACCAAGACTTTGATAGCATAACCAGTGCCTATAAGCATGATAAATGGAGTGGAACGCAGTGTTGTATCTGTAATGAACCCTGCTAGACTCTTTGACTCCTTTTTGATAGTGTTATAGAACAGTGAGTTTTTCAATTTAATTGTGGTGTCCTTTGTGGTGGGATGAATCATATGCCATCAAAGATCTGAAGTTGGAGCAAATTATAGCAGACTTGAAATGGGTAATTGTGGGGTTACTACTACTTACTGCCTTCCTTTTGTGCCCTCTTAACTAACTAACTGATATAGCTATTCGGTCAGATTTGCAAATTTTAACCTAACTAGTCATAGGCGGGAACCGGTTTGTCTATCCTATGGTATTGCGCTAACTATGCCATTGTGACAGTCCCCCTTACTTTTTCCTGACATCTATCTGAATTGCCCCAGATACATAAACTTGCGCATGACAAGACGGTGAGCTCTGCTGCACACCTGTGAATAGTAAAAGGTGCTAATTATTTCCTGTGTCCCGATGCCATTTTGTAATCCACCCACAACTTGAGGATGGTGTCCAGATTTTGTAAAATAGGTCAACCAACACGGTCTGTTTCTCACTGTTTTTGTTAGGTAGTTTTCCATAACTCTCCTCCTAGTAGTGATTAGAAGTGATGGAAATGGCAGAGTGAAAAACAGGAATGAAGTGATTTCAATCAGTGTGCGTCTATGCTTCACAAGGTCATCTGTGGGTCCAATAAGGGTTCACTATATGCCCCTTTGTTAATCTATCTCCAGCTGCCGGTATACTGTCCCCCTTTATAAGCTTCCCTACTACCTTTTTAAGACGTTTATCAAAAATCAATGGCCTGATCATAAACAGAACCAAGAAAGTCTGCCTTTTTGGATACAACAACTCCTTATTGCTCCAGTGTGGTTGCTTGTGTCTGCTCTATGCCCTTTTATTTGCTATGGGGATGTCGTCACAAGTTAAGGTTACATTCACACTCGGTATGGCGGTGCGGTCATACCGCCATGTGTGCTGGACGTGGAGGACAGGAGGTGGCCCCCATACTCCCCTCCATCCGGAGCTGCCACACGCCGACAAGTAGAGCACATTGGCTCTATCTTTTTTGGACGGTGTGTGGCTCCGTGATCTACTTTTTGCTCTGTGCCGCTATATAGCTGTCTTTGGGGACGGACATGCGGCTTGCAAATTTGGCAGCTGCATGTAAGGTCACCGCAGACGGGCAATGTAATAAAAGCCCTAAAGGATTGTGTGCACTCATGGCATGATGGGAGACAAACTAAAAGAGGGGGTGCGCCATGACCAGCTGTTGGACCATGCCCTCTTGGTTAAGGCAGGACTTCGCACACAATGACCATGTCACATATGTTGAACTATTGGCTTGGCCCCGTGCTGGTCGGTAACTTCCACGGATCAAGTGCTTGGCACAAGGGAGCTGCCTTGCATCAAGGTGGAAAGTCCCTAGCTGTTGTTTACTTTGCACACAGGGCTGTATGGGTCGGTAAAGCCACTCTTAGTTTATACAAAAATTCGGATTTACAAAAAAAAAAAGTATCTTCTAGTTTTAAACGCAATACAAAACCACTTACAAAACCGAACAACAAACACTAAGTTCAAAACATATCCAAATTCATATAATCCCCGGAACAGGAGTACATCAGTGTGATTATAGAAGGGAATGACTTTCACAGCACTCTACTGCCAAGTTTTTTTGCTTTAAAACCGGGAGCCGGGGAATTCCACATCAAGATTAATCCAACTTAGGCTCTTCTTTTTGCTGACATCGTTGGGGCATGGTGTCAATCCGCATCTTATACCCCATTTTTAAAACCTAGTGGAAGTGTAGTTACTCTGTTACCAAATTAGGTAAGAATTAGAGACACCGATGGCGCCTCACTAGCGAAGCTTTAGTATGAGTTTCTAAACACAAGACAACAATACAAGACTCCTATCCTCTCCCCTGATGAGTTTGAGATACTTCGTGCCAGGATCCTCTTGTCTTCCCATTTAGGTTACTGTCAGCGGGAATTTTTTAAAGTGGGGAGTCTAATTAATATCGCATGAGCAAGAGAGATGATTCCTTTATTATCGCCACCATTTCCAATACCAAGTACTAGCAGCTTTCTCAACCCGGTTAGAATCCTCGGTTTTGAGTGATATTGTGGTGTGGTGGATCTGCCTGCAGAACTGATTGAATGCATGGTGTGATAAAGAAAACTCTTTCTTCCCGTTATTGGTCAATACTTCAGAGAATGCCCCGTCCAATATGTGAATTAAAATCCGTAATGCCTCTAGACATGTCCACTGCTCCATTATTGCCCTAATGATTTTTGTATGCTGAATTGGGCAAAGGATCGAAGTGGATTCGAATAGAAGAGTCCCCAAAACCTCTCCTCTCTTGTGTTGAGCTGAGACTCAGGAGTTTCAGTGTTCTTTTGCATATAAGATTTATTACCATACAAATTAATTTATGGAACATTTAATGTAATCCATCGGATGTTTCAAATATAATAGTTAGCTTTCGCAGCCTAGGGATCATTTTTAGAATGTTGACCCAACCAATTCTAGTCAAAAAAAGGAGGGGATTTACACCAATTCCTTAATCCTTCACCTGGGATTCACTAGAACCACTGCACATTAAAAAGTGCAGGACCTCCTCGTCAACCAACAGCTAATCCCCAATCCCCTGGATTTGAAAAGTGGATACCAGGCCAGAACCACTGGTTTTGTTTTTATCATTTTCCGTTGAATAGCCGATGGACGGGCCTTGGTAGTGGATAACAAGAAGATAAAACCGATGTTTTCCATTTATGTCGTCCGTCCAGACAACGCGCCTAACTCCTCTCAGAGGATACATAAAGTCTGGTCACTGCAGCACGAAGAGTAACTTTCCTTTCCCAGCATCTATAAAAAAGGAGTGTGATATTGTCTTGCCTACAGTGTAACTTACTCCTCCCCCCAAAAACGGCGTGGCGGGACACCTATACTGAAACTCCTAACTTCAGTCAGAACTTCACAATGTGGTGGCTAGAGATTCCACATCCATTGCAAAAAAGAAGGCGACAGATGCATCCACCTGCCGTGTCCTTCGTCAGGAGAAATGCAGACTGAAAGTTGGTGAGTTGCCTTGGTACTCTACACCTAAACTGTTTGGCTGTGAAATAGAAGCAAATTGGACCCCAAGCTTATAAACTGAGGAGCAAACCAACCCCAAACCCCAACCTGTTATATACAATTACAAACAGGGACTCAAAATTACAGCCCATAGATAATTCCATCCATGCCCACATCGATGGCTTTGGCTGCATTAAAAAATCTGACCGCAGGCATTTGGCAGCTGGTGTTAGAGACTTTGGAATTTAGAAAAAGAAAACGAAAAGAGGCATCTTATGTTTTAAATCTGAGTGGACATATTTGCACAAACCCCGTCCCTGATCTGGGTATAATAAACACTTGCACTTGCGTGTGTGAAAAGCAGGTGGCGCACAACGCTTTTGGCTGGAAACGTGTTGTTTGCACCGTCAATTATGGTAATAGTAAGACCAGAGTCAACAAGTAATGTGGTATCCTTCCCCGTCAATAACTAGGATTATAACTATTACAACAAGCTCTTCTTCGTGGATTTCCCTTAAATCTACCTTTCTGGGCTTCATTCGATTTGGTTTGGTACACAGGCATGGAAGGTAGTGGCTACTTTAAGGACCTTTGAACAACTCAACATAAATCCATCTATGCCAGGGACTTATATATGGCAGCTAGGAGATAACTTCCAACTCATCGTCCTGTTTATGGGGGTGCATCTAGAGTAGCCACCTGCCCTGCTCTAAAGTCTGTAAAGGACAAAGAATCTAGGAAAGAAAGTCTAACTGGTTTTCCATGCATGGGATACTTTAGAGGAGTATAGAAAGGAAGTGTCAGTCTCAGTAATCTTCCTCAAAGTTGCTATAATGTGAAATAGCACTTTTGAGAATCCGACTAATAATGGCCAAGAGAAATTGCCCCAAACCACTGTCTCTTAATAAATAATAAATGCCCCCTTGTGTGCCAATAGACAATTAGTTTACAGCCGGTTTCCTGTTATCGTGCATTATGCCAGCTGTTTACTACTTTTTCTACTACCCACGAACAAGTTAGTAAATAATCTATAATCTTATGTACAGTACATCCTTATTTTCCTTCTTTCTTCCCATCTAGTTGTACACATTGTGTGGGTCATTATGCGGGTATTGGTGGAAACTCAATAGGCTGTGGTGTGTAACCCATTTCTAAAATTAGTACATGGCGACCCCTACTTATAAGCACCAGGACTTACAGACGATACCCCTAGTTACAACGGACCTCTGATGTTGGTATTTTTACCTGTACTTTAGTTCCAGGTAAAATAACAGCTATAACAGTTATCAGAGTACTGCCAATTAAGCTTTAGTGTTATCCTGGTTCTTATGACAACCCACATTTTTAAAAGCAATTGTCACATGACAAAAAAAATTGATTGGGGTTACAATTATAAAATATTACAGTTCCGACTTACTACAAATTCAACTTAAAACAAACATGCAGACCCTATCTGGAACGTAACCCGGGACTGCCTGTATCCAAACTAACTCTAATGCGCGTGTACAAATTGAACACTAGTGGAAAGCATCTATTAAAAACCTGGCTCCTAGAATTGGGTGCCTATGCAGTAAGTCAATATCTCATGTGAAGCTACTGCTGCCACAGTTTTTATAATAACATATGGCCTTCGCTACTTACTTACCTTTGGCCAAAGTTTGTCACAATTACCAATTGTGTTATGGTGGTCACAAAGTCCTCAGATCTGTTTATACCCACATGCTACTTTGGACTTTAAATGGTTATTGTATTTTTATAGACTAGGTCATATATTATGCTTATGTCCGAATGTACAGGCTAAATCTAACACATTGCTCTATCTCCCCCCTCTTCTCCCCCCCTCTTTTTATTACAGAAAAGAAGGCGGCGTATCACGAAGTCTGATAGGGAGAACCTACAAACTTTGTTCATACTGCACATGTACTGGGTCAATGGATGTATTTTTAGCGGAATGATTCTGTATAGTCTTGAGCTTTCTGAAAATGCTTAATGATTTGCAAATCTCTATGTTAATACAATGTCCAGTCCCCCTTTTTTGAGACAGCAACTAGTTCAACAACACTGCTGCAAGCAGTGTCTTCCTAGCAAGGACACATGGTGTCTGGTTGAGGTACAACTAGCAATCAGCAGTCTATCAACACTCTTCTCATCCATGAAATCCAAGTAGAAATGCTGCAATAGTTTAGTTTAATTTGGTATGTGTTCATTGTGAACTTTTCAAATCTTTATTATTTTAATTGTACACACAACTGTGGCCTTACACGCATTCATTAAAAAAGCGGAAATGTGAACGACCCAAAGTTTTCGCAAAGAATCTGTAGTCTGCTAGTGTACTGTACTTTCCTCTGATCACAATTTAAGTAGCAAAGTCAATGAATGTGGGGCGGAGAAGGCCAAAACTCTCTTGTAGGGTGTCTTAAGGTTTTATACACTAAAAGGAATTGTTTAATTTCAGTTCAAGTTTTTCAATATATTCAATATCATGCAGTACACGGAATGTTAAAATAAATAACATTACGGGAAAGTAAAATTTGTTACGCACAAATTAAGCCCTCACACAGGCCTGTACACGTAAAAGTGACAAAGTTATGGATTTTTGAAGGTGGAGACCGAGAACTGAGCGAAAAACCCTGCGTCCTTAAGGGGTTAAAATACTCACAAAATTGCGTAGGGAGATATAACAAAAAGCGAGGGAGGGAGAGACGGAATTCAGGACATCATTTAGCAGCAAGAACGATGGCCATTTTGCTCATAAAGCGCTTCATCCGGGTCATATGCACATAGGACAAGGTTAAAACACAAGTGCCTTAAACGATACAAGATCTAAACATAAGGTTCAGTGAATATACACTCACCACTTTATGAGCATCTCTGAACGCACAGTACGTCGAACTTTGAGGCAGATGGGCTACAGCAGCAGAAGACCACACCGGGTGCCACCAATCACATGGCGCATTTAGACATGTAGACATGGTCAAGACACATCTCCTGCATTCAAACCGAGCATCAGTATGGGGAAGAAAGTGATTTGAGTGCCTTTGAACGTGGCATGGTTGTTGGTGGCCAGAAGGGCTGGTCTAGTATTTCAGAAACTGCTGATCTACTGGGATTTTCACGCACAACCATCTCTAGGGTTTACAGAGAATGGTCCGAAAAAGAAAAACACATCCGTGAGCGGCAGTTCTGTGGGCGGAAATGCCTTGTTGATGTCAGAGACCAGAGGAGAATGGACAGACTGGTTCGAGCTGATAGAAAGGCAACAGTGACTCAAATCGCCACCCGATTTGAGCATCTCTGAACGCACAGTACGTCGAACTTTGAGGCAGATGGGCTACACAGCAGAAGACCACACCGGGTGCCACTCCTTTCAGCTAAGAACAGGAAACTGAGGCTACAATTTGCACAAGCTCATCGAAATTGACAGTAGAAGATTGGAAAAACGTTGCCTGGTCTGATGAGTCTCGATTTATGCTGCGACATTCGGATGGTAGGATCAGAATTTGCCGTCAACAACCTGAAAGCATGGATCCATCCTGCCTTGTATCAACGGTTCAGGCTGGTGGTGGTGGTGTCATGGTGTGGGGAATATTTTCTTAGCACTCTTTGGGCCCCTTGGTACCAATTGAGCATCGTTGCAACGCCAGGACATGGGGTGTTTCCTCACACTGCAGTGCTCTTACTTTCAGAGAGGCTCAATACAGAGAACGGCATGTGGAGACAGCATTTGGATAATCTACAATACGGAATGCATTTGTCACAGTCCTGTTGTTACAATACACAAGGAGTATGGTTACGCAGTGCACACCCAGGAATTGTGACTCTTTTCCCCTCTTACCACCTTAAAGCAGGGGCATAAAGAGTGCGACCCGGCAGTGGAGTGAGCCATTCAGATCGTCCTGGTGCACTTACTATGGCCTTGTGCAGGTTATTGTCCATAGCCACAGCATGCCACCAGATATGTCAGGCATCCGATACCTCTTAAGATATCTGGTATAAAAGGGGTTAGGGTTAGCTTCATACCACTTTCCCCCAACACCTCCCCTTCCACTTTTGTTTTGTTTTATGCCCTGGAAGTGGAGTCTGTAAAATGTTACTAACCTGCCCAAAAAATATGAATCATTTAATTGAGGTAAAAATATGCTCCTGTAGGCTCACCAGTGGTTTATCCTGTACTATAAATACATTTATTTACACCTTGGATGAGTGGCAAGATTACGTTTTTTATATAAGGTAGCACCATTGTTAAAGCTGTATTAAACCCTAAATAACCAGCAGAGAAATGTTGATAGATTCCCAGCGTGTTGCTAGATAAAACCATTCAGGGTGAACAAATGTGGTTTTACTTGGCACTAATACTGAATAAACTGTTTTGAGTGATACATTTATATCCTCTGGTATGGTATGGTTGAAAAAGACATATGTCTATTAGTTAAATTTAGTTCGACCATGAGAAGATTTGAATAACCATCAATTTTTACTTTGCTTTAAGAAGCTAGGCCCTTTCTCCAGAATGAGAGAGTGACCATTTTAACATTGGTGCCCACCTGGACCATACCAGCCTTTACCTGCTGGGCTGTTCTCTGGATGTTGTGGCAGACAGGATCGCCAGTGCTTCTGTTTATGACACTGAACACTTTGGTATCATCAACCCAATCTACAATGTGTGTTTGGGTGCACTAAAGCGGAGTGGCCTTCCTTTCTGGAACCTTTTCAAACCCCCTCTAAGTGAAATAACCAACTAAGTACCTTGTCCTCCTGCTTCTTTCTTCAGCTCCAAATTTATTTTCTCTAATATCGCTTTGTTTAATAAGCAGCACGATATTGATTTCCTTAGTAATATCTTCCTCCAGATCTCTACCACGAGCTTCCAGATGGAACACATGCTCACATATGTCACAGCAGTATTCACCACCAGAGCTCCTGCTCCAGTAGTGCATGCAGATGGCTGTGCATTGGAGCAAACCATTCATCTTCCTAACCATTAAAATTTTAAAAAATGTTCTTCTTCTTCATTTTCAACTTCACTGACTTCACAAGCTGCTTCATATCTCGTTCTTAACCTCGAAGTAATATACGTCAGAGAATTTCCGTGTACACTTATGGAGGGCTACAATGTATCCCACTGAATGTTTATATGGTGGATTATGCCCAGCTTCCAGTACATTTTACGTGGTGCTGCTGGTTTCAGGGTGTCTCCCTAGTGATGTAAATCTCCATATATGGAAATCACTGGAACACACCCACAATGTATGTTTAGCGGAGGCCGTTGATGGATGCTATACGTGGTATACATCACCGTAGGCTATAATGAACTGATCCTTCCTCCATACCTTGCAGGCTACTAGGTTGTTTATGCAGTGTCTTCTTCTGATAGGGGTGTCAACAGCGCAGACCAAGTCCAAAATGCCTCCTTCTGCTAGTATAAGTCTATGGACAGAGCCTTGGGGCTCTTTCCCATTGCGTGGTGCTCAGCTTCTGTTGCGTTTTGTCTCCGTTTTTCTTCCCCTTTTGTCTCTGTGTCTGCAAAAAAAACCATGAAGGTTTAACATTGCTTTGAAATCATCACACCTGGTTTTTCAGCCTCCTCAATGACAAAAAATGGATGTTTCACGCGTTTTTTTTTCGGCGGACCCTTAGACTTCTATTGCGTCCCGTGATCCACATCTGTGAAAAAATTAGGACAATCTTTTTTTCTACGGACAATGGATCAGTGAAAATACAAGCCAATGTGAAAACGCCCATAAAAATCATGGCTTTATAAGGCTTCATGAAAATCACTGAACCACGGACTTGAAAACACACCAATCTGAAAGAGCCCTTAGTACACAAGTAATTTGCTTCTCCTTCATCTATGCACCTGATTACATCACCCCCCATTGCCTAATTGGGCACCTAGAAAAGACAAAAAAATTGTGCAAGAAATAGTACAGTCTTATGTCCAGGCCACACACAAACACTTGTCTATTCTGGTGGCTGGTACTTAGGAATCTGGAGAGGAAATATACAATAATATTAGGGGCAGAATGTAAATTCATGAGAACAATAATGACCTAAGATCAGACAGTCTTGCTCTTTTAGAGGGGGTGGCTCCTGGAATGTCTTCATCTGACACACTCCCATGTTTTTTAATGTATGGGACTGGCATCATAATGCATACTTGTCATAGGATTGTATGTATAACAGTTATGTATCATAGCATCATAGTATATAAGGCTGGAAAAAGACGCAAGTCCATCAAGTCCAACCTTTAAGAATTAAAATAAATGTTTTATCCCCCATAACCTGTGATATTTTTGCTCTCCAGAAAGGCATCCAGGCCTCTCTTGAACATGTACATAGAGTCCGCCATAACAACCTCCGGCGGCAGAGAGTTCCATAGTCTCACTGCTCTTACAGTAAAGAACCTTTGTCTATGGTGATGGTAGAATCGCCTCTCCTCTAGGCGTAGAGGATGCCCCCTTGTCCTGGTCACAGGCCTAGGTATAAAAATCTTTGGAGAGATCCTTGTACTGTCTGTTCAGGTATTTGTACATTGTAATGAGGTCTCCCCTCAGTCGTCTTTATTCTAAACTGAATAATTCCAAATATTGGGATTGTGTAATGTACTTCATTTATTATTTCAATGTTTGAGTGTTTACAGCCCATCATCGAATACCACCACATCAGAGAAGTTGTAGTCCTGTGCCAGGGGTAGTGCCAATTGTGGTCATGTTTCATATCTGACGAGGCAAGTCTCAGACAAAAAAAAACAGGAAATGATATATTACAAGGCATGAAAAGTGGGCAGCACATGTGTTTTATGCATGACCCAGATATTATATTATGAGTGAGGTCATAGGCTAGCAACAGATACTTTACCCAAAGACTTTACAGGTAGAACAGGTATTCATATCACTGGATACAAAATTAGAGAACAACACACAAAACCAAGGTCATTGTGTAGTCATATGTGAATACATGTGTAGATTAGCAGTATTTTTAGCTTATTTCAAAATTATATATACTCAAAAGGACATAATAAAAATGTAAATGTGATAATTGTAAAAGAACACCTTTAAAACTAGAGAACACAATCGGATACCTGTATATTATTAGTGTTAATTTCCTTAATCCATTTCTACATACTACTCACCGGCCACATACAACCATTTCTACATACACTCACCGGCCACTTTATTAGGTACACCTGTCCAACTGCTCGTTGACACTTAATTTCTAACAGCCATCACATGGCGGCATTTAGACATGTAGACATGGTCAAGACAATCTCCTCTCAGTTCAAACCGAGCATCAGTATGGGGAAGAAAGTGATTTGAGTGCCTTTGAACGTGGCATGGTTGTTGGTGCCAGAAGGGCTGGTCTGAGTATTTCAGAAACTGCTGATCTACTGGGATTTTCACGCACAACCATCTCTAGGGTTTACAGAGAATGGTCCGAAAAAGAAAAACATCCAGTGAGCGGCAGTTCTGTGGCGGAAATGCCTTGTTGATGTCAGAGACCAGAGGAGAATGACAGACTGGTTCGAGCTGATAGAAAAGGCAACAGTTGACTCAAATCGCCCCATTTGAGCATCTCTGAACGCACAGTCGTCGAACTTTGAGGCAGATGGGCTACAGCAGCAGAAGACCACACCAGGGTGCCACTCCTTTCAGCTAAGAACAGGAAACTGAGGCTACAATTTGCACAAGCTCATCGAAATTGGACAGTAGAAGATTGGAAAAACGTTGCCTGGTCTGATGAGTCTCGATTTATGCTGCGACATTCGGATGGTAGGATCAGAATTTGCCGTCAACAACCTGAAGCATGGATCCATCCTGCCTTGTATCACTCAACGTTCAGCA